>JACJUY010000592.1:40825-140357 GCA_014220935.1 Platorchestia sp. MABIK | reverse complement strand
CATATGTAGTCCTGACGGTCTCATGTCAAGTTCCTGCAGTACATCAAAGTGAGCAATGCTTCATGGCAGGACACTTTTTTGGCCAAATGGTTAGTAACGTAATCCCTGGAGATGAATGACATGGCGTTGTCGTGTCTTTGAATCTTTATTCAGAGTTACTGACAGTTAGAAGTTTATTGTTATAATGGAATTGTGAATGTAAATTGTGTGTCTTTCTACTTTGAGCTAATTTTCTTTTTCTGAAAATTTACCAGGTTCATTTTAAACCACACTTACGGCCTGAAGCAACTCTCAACTTGTTTTTCTATTCAATTTCTGGTCTCTTTGAGAAGAATGATTGCAAATTCTTTAGACTGGTTCTCAATCTATAGTTCTAATGTTCAAGAAGTTAATTACTTGCTCGACGGTCTCTCTCGCACTCAACAGTCTTTTTCCTAAATACACATTTACTAGGTCAAATAAATACATGAATGAATAGAATATTTAGTACTTCATCACTAAAGACTGTTCGACTTGCTAATGGCCATTGAGCTAGCCATTCCTGGAAATAAATAGGAATTTGATCCACCTAATATCTAATAAGTTCAAAATTCATTTTGACAATTTAAGTTGAAAATTTCCCTTAAATAATCATAACTTTCGTGTTGGAACTCAGAGTAAGCTAACTCATTCCACTTTGTTCTGCTGATGTCGATTTTGTACTTTCTACAATCGGAAAACCTTGTCTGTATTTTGAATCATTAATGATAAGCATTGAGAAAGATTGCTCACGAGTGACGTTGAGGGCGACTGTCTTTTGAAACGTTGAAGAAAAGTATTGAGAAAGATTGCTCACGAGTGACGCTAAGGGCGACTGTATTTTCAAACACTGCGCAGAAGCATTGAGAAAGATTGCTCACGTGTGACGTTGAGGGTGACTATTTTGAAACATTGAGGATAAGCATTGAGAAAGACTGCTCACGAGTGACGTTGAGGGTGACCGAGCTGGACACTGCGGGGTCGCTGAGGGTGCGCGAGGCAGCGGTGCAGGAGAGCTGGGCCATGTTGTCCTCAGGCCGAGGGATGACCTGCACGCGGGACACTGTGTCCTCTCCCACCTGCTCCACCACCTGCGGTACAGCATACGACCAGCTTAGCGTTTGGCGCCACTTGTTTTTTGAGAGTTTAGAAGTCGAATTGTTGTGTCTACAAAACAGAATCGGAAAAATATTCAGTTTCAAAAGCAACTGTTGAAGAATGAATAAGGGGCAGAATAATTTGTTAATAAATAGTAAATGAGATTTAGCAAGTGAATAACAAATATCAATTAACCAGTTTTGACAGTGCAAGAATAAGGTGTGGAAGAATATACATTTTAGTCAATACATACGTGTTTAGAATACGTCACCCCTCTTATCCATTTAATATTCTAGCTTTGATGCATGCAGTACAGAATAACTGAAACTACATTATCAGGAAATCATGGCTCAAGAATAGTTTTCAATAATACATTGCCACTGAACGATCTACCAGGTTATTTGGTGCGAAAATGGGCTTAAAATTATACATTTTAAAGAGCAAGCAGTATATGGTTGAATTTGGTAGACGACTATTGCAATTGCATAAGAAGAATCGAACAATTAAGGACCAATTTTTGCAGTCACGCCTTCTGTGCAACAATGAAAGAATTACGTAAATAACTGATATTGATCATTTGCTGTGTCTAGCAATTTGTAGAATAAAGCAGCCTGTTGTAAACATATGTACATAAATTGAGTGATGAACAAATAGGGTTTCTATGAAGGCTGACAAAATTTAGTAGTAGAAAACTGGATCGAACATCGAACATGTAAATAAAGCATTCCAGTATTGAGGATTGCTAAAGATTCGACTTTTGTAGCGTATTAAATGCAATTATAAAACGGTTTATATTAATGCCTTACTATATATGTATTTAGCCTTATCGAAATGGTCCCACTTGGCTTCAAGGCGAAGATCTCAGAACTGCTCAGGCGTTGTTATTCTGATTAGCATTACAGAAATGTTCGCTTAAAAGCCTGTTTTTACCTCTCCACCGTAAGTTTGTCTTAGCGGAAAAAATTTAAGATTTCAAAAATGAAACAATTCCCAACTCGATCATTCCACAGTTAGAAAACTGAATTTAAAAGTAAGTTTGTTTGCACGCAACCGTTGATGTTCCAAGATCCAGTCTTCCTGGAATTTGATGGCGCTCGTCATCGTTGTGATTGTAGACAAGAAGTCATAACACGAGAGGGAGAAAGAAATCGTTTGTAATGCAGCGAGGTAGAAGTGACAACTCATTCTCTGCACAACACTGGACTATGTTTATTCCACTGTTCGAGAAGGGGACTAGATGAACGGATGCCGCTATTGCTTTTTTCGCCGCAAAATCGCAAGCTTATGGACACTTGGAATTTCTGAGTCTGCTGCAAAGTCAGAGGACTTCTCAGACCCAAGAATCAGCAAGCAAATCGGTCCTTGGAGAACAGTTTTTGTGAGAAGGAATCCGCTTGTAAAATCCAGCGCAAGCAATGGCGGACCCACTATCGGAGCTCCAAATGAAAGCCTGAGCGTCGCAATTGCTTAGAGACGGGCCTCTCCCTGGGGACTCTAATCGACAAAACACAGGCATAAAAACGCGCCACCAAAACCGCTACTAGTGATATAACTGTCAGTTCTGAAGTATAATAAATAAAAGCAGGCAGTAACCAAGGGAAGCTCGCCTGCTTACGTCATGTTGAGATTGTTGTGTAAAAAATTCTTGCCGGAGAGCCCAGTCATGACACCAAAAACTTACAGCTCACCATAATACAAATCTTGTATACAAGTGAGCAGAAATACAATGCAAGGAAAGAGCATTCGGGGAAAATTTTAGCGGTAATGAATGCGTTTTTCCACCTGGAGGATCAAGAGATGTCAGGGACTGTTGAAGCTCCACACACTGATTCGCTAGTTGATTTTCAAGATTTAAGCTGAAATTTAGTCAGATTTTGCAATGAGAGGTGATTAATAGAATAATAGTTATAATAACATTTTATTAATATAATAATAATACTATTATTTGAAAAACAGTTAGAATAATATTCTTTGTGAAGATTATTCAGGACCTTATTTTTTTAGCAATTGTGTGTAACAGTCCGCACTCGCAAATAACACCTACACGCTTTTAACGCAAATAACACCTACGCGAGAAGTACCAAAACTGCTCCTGTATTTTCTCATGAAGATGACGAATTAATGAAAGTTTGATGGTCTTTGATGGTAAATGATTCTCTTATCTAATATTTTATGACTAAGTTAAATGTCTGTTTCAATATCCGTGGACTTTTTTGAATTGAAATTTTTCCTGATGGAAATTAGGGAGGGTCAATTAATTAATTGATAATGAACTTATATGTTGTGTAAAGACAAGCAATGGAATTGTTTTCAAAATTTTTATATTATGGATCAATAAAACTTTTATACTACGTAATGGTAACTTTAACGAACTTAATTCACATGACCGAGTTCGGCGGAGTGTTGCATATTTCAATATGCATACACAAGCTCGCAGTAGCTTTCAGTAACGCTGAATTTCTGCATCTAGGATACGACACGAATGGCTATAACGACTTATATTGCGGCTCAAAAATACTGTATTTTAAGTGTGTGCACGAAAGTGAACGTATTTCTTCTATGTACATACACACACACACCAGGCTTCTCCTCCCTGAGGGAGGGTAGCCGACAGCAGGCCACAATCAACACCCTTAGCCACTCTAGTCACTAGGAGGCGAGAGAGGCAGCACTGGCAGCACCAGAACTACCCGGAGCTGTAGCAGCCCAGCACAACCATCCTCCACAGTCAGGCCCGACAGCCATAGCTGGTTTTCCCCGACCGCTTCATTGGGTGCAGACCCTCCCCCCGCACAAGACAGGTCAACTCCATCACACGCGGTCAGGCGTCCAGTGAAAGCGTACAGAAAATAAGATGACCTCCTTATGCACTACTTCCACTCACTTCTATCCGCAGTCGTTCCTCTCGCCACTTCCACAGTCAGACCCCTCTCATACAAAGCACGTTTCCCCCCATCCATCCAACTCATCCGTGGCCTACCTAGCACTCTAATACCACTTATTTTTGATGTATAAATCTTTTTTACCAGCCGCTCAACATTCGTATATGTAATTTCATTTAAAGATTTCCAACAGTTTTTGCCATCATTTTTGATGACACGGGTACACAATATATATTGGATATATTTTGCTTGTCATCCACATCTGGAAAATTTGTTCACGAAAGGTATTGAATCCCGTCATTTTTGGTGGTCCGTGTACACTTGTGACAAGTTAATTTTTACCTAAGAACATGCGGAATTCATGTATTTTCTCATGAAGATGACGAATTAATGAAAGTTTACCGTGAAAATAAGGATCTACGTTCGGTCAGAGCCGTCTGTGTGCTGATAGGTCACCAGGCCCTCGTGGTTCAGTCAGACCTCGGCTTCTCAATCAACCAATCAGGTGCCTCAGACTACTGAACACACGACTTTACTTAGCAGGCAGACTTGGTGCTCGTGGGCTGCCAATCAGCGATTTGATGATTTACTTAGCAGGCTTATAGTCTCTGGGCCGATGATAATGCGACATCATGAAAGGTATACTCGGGAGTATGGATGATGGGAAACCAAAATTAGTGAGGAAAACTTAGAGTAGAGTTCATTCTTTTCACGTGATGTTTATTCGTAAAAGTAACTACAGAAACCACGATTTGACATGGAAGAGATGCTGAAATCGTAAAGATACAATGTTCCTCGTGAAAGGAGTTGTAAACTACTAGGAAAAGAGTGGCTATTAAATTTTAGCTCCCAGATAATAAAAACAAACACTGCTTTATTTACCAACTTGTTGGAAAGAAGACAAACTCCAATTTTACTGATGGGATCAATCCAACTGCTGACAGGTCTATAACAGTTCATAATGAGTCATTGTAATTTACAGGAGCAAAAAAATACATGCTAATTTTCCTTGCTTTCGAAAAACTTATTACCCCAGATCAATGTGGAATTTTCAAATGATGAGCATCGTGTTGTCCAGTGCAATAAATGTTTTAGCATTTCATTTGAATATATATAAGGTGGTGCATGTCGTGCTAATGTTGATGCAATAATTAGTGTTGCTAATAGGGGGAGAGCTGTGGGTGTTAGTGAGCTCACACAATTTTATACAACGCATATTGCTGACGTCTGATACTGAGTGACGAGATCATTGACTCTCCCATTCCATTGAAGTTTGCTTGTTAACTATGGCCAATGCAGTGCAGATTTTGTAGGTATAATTACATGAGTGTGGTATGCAATCCTAGTTTTCTGAGTCGCATTTTAAGAGTTGTGAATACTTGTAATGAGTATGATGACAATTTCTATTGCTCGAATAGAAGTTTGTTTTTGGGAAGCTAGAGGAAGTTTATGCTCATTCGCTTATTTTCTTATGTGTAATATATAGATATAGATAAATTTTCCTTCCTATCGTTTTCCAAAGGTTTCATGTTTGCCTTCTTAATATTTTATAAAAAATGATGAAAACAGAGTTTTCATAAAAAATTTGTTTGTGATTGGTTTTACTTCGTTTCACGGACTCATGACGGATTTTTGGGTTCAAATCGTGTACTTTTTTTAATATGGTAGGGCTTTAGTTTTCATTCTTCATTTTCAAATTGAGCGAATATCCTTTTCTCACGAATAAAGTGCAGTACACACGACGCGTTCATTTTGTAAGAAGACACCTTGATGCGCGAATATTCTTCTTGCTCCAGTTTAAGAAATCTTATCTAAGTAAAATAGTTATTTATTATTGTAGCGATTTTCATTCAACACAGCATACGTAGTTCAAGACAAAATTATATATGAAGCTGTGTTTTTTTCACAGAATAATTTAGTTTCAATTTGAAGAGGTGAATTCAAGTTTTTCTTAATTTTTGTCTGCGTTCATTTACCTTTCTTTAAGTCGTCTAATTCGTTTAGTCTGTGCTCTCATAGGGCGACTTTACGATTTCATGCGTTCATTCAACACGCAATCATGAGAATATAAAACCCCTTGAACGTTTTACATGTATTGTTCTATCATGAGTAACAATTTAGCAGAAAGGCGAAATGTAGCCAATTGTGTGCTTAGGTATAATTAAAGAAATTCAACACTGTAAATAGTTGCTCTTTTTGCTCAACAGACGGACGTCATTATAGATCAGTCTTCCTCTTAAAGCAAAGTTCGGCCCTCTGAGCTGAACTCCAGACTCGACAGTTCGTACAGCCCAGGACTGAGCTCTTTAATAGGGCTGAGAGAAATATTTCTGCAAAAATTTCAGAAATGATTTCCCTTGATTGGCAAGTAAAATGTGGGGCTCTTTGAGAGATGAAATCTTCGGTGATGAGCTACTGGGACGGAGATTGCAAAATTTAAAGGACTTCCAAGAGCTACTGTCCTGTCTCCGAATTCATTACATAAAATGCGCCTTAGCATACATTTTTGTTAGTATAAATCTTTGTTGCTTCTTAGCAAAAGGAAAATATATGCACCAAAAATACTTGCAAGAGTTGTCTGTATCAAAGCAGCAGCGAGATCAATCACACAGCTCACAGTTCTAGTTCCTTTTTAGACTAAAATCTAAAGCAAACATTTCGCTTGCACATTCGATTGATTTTCTGACTCTATTCATTTTTACGGAGATATTCAGCAGTCCTCGATTAGTCAAAAAGCCAAATAAAACCACGTCGTTTTTATACGGAGCTCCATGCTTTGGTTGGATAAAAATACAAAGATGAGAAACGTTTCGATGATGGTGGTGGTCAGCTTTGCTTTTTCAGGTTATTCAAATTCCACGAATTGAAGCTTGAGGCTTTGTGCGGAATGAAGAACATAGACGAGGAGATTCATACAGTGGAAATGTTAATTACTCTTCTTGGAAGGTTCAAGTACTTGTGTCTATTGCAACTCACGATAATAGTCTGACTTATTTTTTTTGTCAAAATAAAATAACTTTTTACTCTGAATATTTCCCTGACTGTGGGAAAGTGTGCGTTAACCCAATCCTCAAACCCTCGATGGTAATATTTGTTCACGATTCCTAGCCTAAATTATAACCACATTGCTTTTATTCTCTTTCTTTTTGCCACCCAAAGTGAAACACGATACTCGCCAATTCCATAAGATTAATTTGGGGGCGTTACGAATTGTACGGATCTAAAGAAGGTAAATTTGATCAATGATATTGCTAATGGTATTTCTGGTGTTTCCATCAACAAGTTACTGTGTCCTCATGTTAGGAAAATCCAAAAAAAAAGCTTTGACCGCGCAAGATACTAGAAAAAATGAATTGTGATAACATATCCGTGAAATGCCAGTTAGAGAGTTTATGAAATGTTGAAGTTGATAAGATGCTTAAAAATATGGTAAACTAAGCCCTTGGCACTACGCCAGCTATGAAACCTTCAGAAGGAAACCTCCATTGACAAAAATTATATACGGTTGAGAGTTGACTGGGCTATGGCATACTTCAAGTCATTAAATTTGTACTTTATTAATGCATGATGACCAGTCGACAGTTATCTAATAACAGTCGACTTCGAATTCACGCTTTAAGCTGTACCGCTCTATAACAATTGCGAGAAGTCATGAAATTTCAGCCCCACGTAGCTACCTCGAAGTTGAACGTTTTTTGTGTGAAAATTCTTTTTAAAAACGATTCAAATCTTTGGCACCATGAGTTATATCTGATTATTGTGTCTATAATACGAACTTTCTTAAGAGCGTGACCAAATTTATCCCTATGAATTTAATGACAGTATGATTTTTGGCTATATAATTATTTGATTAAAGCGGGACTCACAAGGGCATCTAGGCTGGTAGGGAATACAAATGCATCAATATATTGGTAATGTTTGAGAACACTGTTGTTGACCGGGGAATCAGTGAAGATTAGGATGAACTGATTTATTTTACTAATAATTTTGAGTAAGCTTTGCGAATATTCTAATTTAAAAATACCGATCACCATAATCACTTACAAAATTTCATCACTGAGGGAATCAATTTGTCCCCATGAACGAGCATTAATCCAGAAAATGTTCCATTGGACTATTATCATGTGTGTCAATGTATAGTTTTGAAGCCCACAATCCATAAATAGTGAAGTATGATATGTAAAAGAGTGATCAATGGGATCAGTGTTAGCATATTTGATTTCGATTTCGGCGTCATTTTTTTTCTTGCAGATGATCTTTGATGGTTTTTGGTTCTCTTTTATCATGTATTACGAGTAAGTTAAATGTCTGTTCCAATATCCGTGGATTTTTTGAACTGGAAGTATGTGTTGTGTAAAGACAAGCAATGGAATTGTTTTCAAATTTGTAAATTAGGGATCAACAAGATTTTCATGCTACGTAATAGTTAAATTAACAAACTTAATTCTCATGACTTGCATTGGTGGATTTTTTAACTATGGCAAATTAATTCTTACCTAAGAAAATGCAGAATTTATATTGACCCTCCTGCCAAAATTTTAAGCTCGTAAAATTTGCCGCAGAAATAAATTTGCTGGCAGCTTGTAAAAGTTCAAATGTAATTTGCTCCCGGCTGGATCTTTCTAAAATCAATTTTTTGATTCTGCAAATCCTACTTCAATTTTTCTACAATGAAATACACGTTTCTTTATGAACTAAAAATAGTTGATGGAATAATTTTCATAGTGAATGAAGGTTTTGAATGTATTTTCTAAGCCATCAGTGACGATAAACTTCACGCCAATGTGCAGGCAAAAATCATAGGTAGCATACAATCATTTAGCTTGAACCCTTCTTAACGTCATGTCCTGACGCTGAAAATGCAAAGCCAGTAGATACCGTTAATCTTAGCTCGAACGATACAGCTCCCCAGTATTTATCACGCTAATACTTTAAAAGCACTTAATGCACATCATTTCTGACAGCGCATTTCAGATCAGAATCAAATTCTTCCATTGTTTGCAAGGCGCAGCAAGCGTAGCAGTGCTCCGACACACTCTCGTGTCTGCTCACTTCATGTACATCATTTCTAATAACACATTTCAGACCCGAATCAAATTCTTTCATTGTTTGCAAGGCGCAGCAAGCGTAGCAGTGCTACGACACACTCTCGTGTCTGCTCATTTCATGTACATCATATCTAATAACACATTGCAGACCCGAATCAAAATCTTTCATTGTTTGCAAGGCGCAGCAAGCGTAGCAGTGCTACGCAACCCTCTCGTGTCTGCTCATTAGGTAGTCATGAAGCGCACCGAGAGATCTTAAACATTAGCGGTGCAGCCCACGAGAGCTGCGATGGGCAGCGTGTCACACGCCAGTTACCACGTAGGCAACGTCAGAATGAAGAATAATGTCTGCCTTATTGTGTGATTCGGCTTGTACGACTAAAGACTGAACCTTCAGAAGTTGACGAATTATGTCTGTGGTTGCATTTGAGTTTCTACATTTTTAATTCGAGATGAAAGGACCTTCTCAGGCTGAATGAATAATGCTCATATCTCCATTGCAAGGAGATTTGAAGAAATTTAAATTGCGAATTAGTTGACGCTTAAATGTTGAGCACATTCAAGCGACTAGATAAATTACTGATTACATGTCCAATGATGCTAAGTGCACTTCGCAAAAACTAACTGTAGCTCTTTTTGTTATAATTACGTGCATATTACATGTATTTACTTGAGTGTAAAAAGAAATTTATGCCACAATATCCGTAAATTTGTTTCACATTGAGAACATTGCAATTTCAAGTCTGTAGTGTAGATACGCCTGCTACTCCTTTGTAACTGTGTACGATTACAGTACGATACGTCATCTGACTTACGTTTACTTTGTTTATTTATGAACTGTAAAAGATTTACACGTTTCACATCACCAAGCAGAATGCTGCCATTTTTGAAAAATATTCTGTCTTTGGAAGAAGTCTGAAGCATAAATACACGATGCCGACTACTTTGCTTCGAACAACTATGAAAAAAATAACAGAAATATGTAAGACGCATAGATATATCATGCAGAGAATAGTTACTAAACGTCTGTGGTTGCTTTTGTTGCATTAACTATCGACATTGATACAACATCTGGGTTGTTTCGAAGGTCCTTTATTATCGTCTATATCACGAATTGACGGACAAAACAGTCCAACTTCCAAATTGCCTTCTGGTGCGCTATCATTTGGTAAATTGAAAATTGATGGTTAAAGTTAAGTTATGTTGATATAAATAGGGATAAGATGTACAAGATGAGCTAGTTAGGATAGGGAAGCTTTGGATATGTAAGGATAGGATAAGTTAGTATTAGGCTGAATAACATAGGTTAAGGAAGGTTAAGAATAATTAGGTGGAGTTATGTGAGGTCAGGAACGGTTAGCATTAGTTGGATTATGTTATGACCGGTTAGAATTGGTTAAGATATGTTGGAACATGTTTACATTGGTTAAAATACGTAAGGTTACATTAACTTTGATCTACAGGTTAGGATAATTTAAATTTGTTTAGAAACTACTTGTATAGAGTAGGTTAAATGATTTAATTAAAAAAAGGTGAATTTTTTCACGCATCAAAACGACATTTATGACGGGATGGCTACATAATTCGGTTATATACGTAGTTTGCAGGGAGGGTATTTCGTTCTGAACTTTATTTGTCTGCCCTGCCGAGCTTGGTAGACTATTTGCATCTTTCATATAAGCAATGACACAGATGACGGCTTGTTGATTAAAAATGATGGCAAGACGCACTCATTTGCGAGACCTTAATACACTTCAGTAGCTTTTAATTAGAATGGAAGCATGTCTATAGGTGCCACGTTTTGTCGCATAACTTGAAGATTTACCGGAAAATGTGTATAAAATGGCTACTTTCAAAGGGTTATTACAGAATGCGGAGCTTTGGCAGTGACGACAAAAAAGTAAGGAAGCAAGTCACTGAACAGGATTATCAGAGTCTAAAAAAATACATCTAGAGAATTACTCCGCACAAGATCAGCAGTCTACATAGTTTATTCCAAGTGAACTGCGAAAAACGGGTCGAAAGTGAACGCTTGTAGCGTAACAAGTAATTGATTGATTAGTGGCGAAACTAAAATCATCTAAACGACTATATTCTCAAGTTTTATTAGAAAGGCGGTGAAACTGCACACACATCCTTGCCTAAAATAGATTGGTTGAAAAATATCTTTGACGACAAGATTTTTCGCGCCGAACTGATTTTACGTGGCCAGCTAGGTCCCCTGACCTTTCACTTTTGAGTTTTTTCTCTATGGATATCTAAAAGAAAAGGTACTTAAATTGAAACCGAACAATATTAAAGACTTAAAGCAAGTGATCCGTGAAGTAATCTCTTCAATTAACCAAGATGTTTTGGTTGTAGTAATCGCTAATTTTGAAAAAAAGATTAATCTCTGTATTGGACAAGACGGTGGTCATTTCGAGCACTTGTTGCAGACAGACTAAAACTTGAGAATACATTCTTTCATTTTGTTTTGGTTTTACTTTCTTACATCAATCACTTCATATGTTATAAGCGTTTACTTTTGACCAGTTTTTTATTGGTCACCCTGTATATATACAGGGTGGCGCATAAGTAACGCACCCTTTTGAAGGTAAATTTTAAAGATTTATTACCGCAATATACACTGGGTATCTGTAGACAGTATACGACATGTAAATCAACTTTAAGAGTTCTTCTATCATTTGCAATTAACCTTATCGTTATACCTTTCATAGTTTATTTATTATAAATTTTTTAAAAGGGTGCATTACTTATGCGCCACCGTGTAAATGTATATGTGAGTATAAGTGTTTTTTGTGAACCCCTGACTATATATTTCATGAACCTGAGCGAAATACTTGTCGAGCGTATCTGTGATACGGGTTTACCTCTTCACAAGTAGAAAAATGAAATCTAAATTAAAACTATTATCACGATCAGCATCTAATAGGGTGATAGCGAAAAAAATTCTGAACTGATCAAACTTACGACACACATGCCTTCTTCACTCACTTTTAATTAATTGAGTAATCAAATTGTTATGATATTTTTAACAATTTTCAGCTTGAGTAAATAATTCATGAGCTTTATCGAATACTAGCGGTAAACGCAAAAAATTTCAAGGGTATTTTTTGAACTATTATGCTCCAACCTAACATATCCAAATGTATTACGACGGTAGGTAACATAGCCAAACGTAACGTAATCTGTGTTATTATAAGTCAACCTGTCCTTCCTGAATAAAATTCATACATATCTTTAAAACTTACATAACCAAACACACCAATCTCATCTGAACCTGTTTTATTATAACTCAATGCTTCTTAACCTCTTTACTCCCACGCCTCTCCTTAAGGATATATTTTTTCCTTCGAGCGCCCCTTAGTGTTTTAAAATAGGCCCTCAAACTTGTTTAACTTATTTCAAACATATTCTTATTAAACAGTGAAAGTTCACACTTTCGTCGAAAATATTACTGGGAAAAATCAGGCTTTACTGTAGAGGCTCTCGCGCCCCCCATCCTCTGGAGTCAGCTCACGCCCTCCCAGGGGGAGCCTCCGCTCTCAAGGTTAAAATTCACTGTGCTATCCATACCGAGCCTAAACATATCCACTCAAACAAATCATTAAACAACTTTAAGCAAGCCTAACTTGTCCTTACGTATCCCAAGCGATAGCCTTGAATTTTCTACTTACTTTAACGACAATTGACTCGATAACGCAAGTCGACAAAGAATTTACGGTGCCAGGTGTAGAGATTAAAACGAAGGAATTAAAACTTCGATAGACGTATATAATTAAATGATTTAAGTATCTACGCTACGGACTTTATCAACTGCGAAATATTTTTTCCTGAAATGAACGAGAATTTAAGTTCCATTTACGTAATTATTGCAAGTTTGACCCTCAGACGTGAGCAGAAAGATACTGTAGATGGGAAGATAGATAAATGTAGAGTTAGATGGATTGGTGGATTGATTGCTTGGCAGAAAGACAGATAGATAGATATGTAGATATATAGAGAAATACATAGGGAAATAGTTTGCTGTAGTCCTGAATCACTGATAGACTGAATTACCTAGGTAGATAGAGAGATAAATATAGATAGATGAAAAGCTAAATAGATAGATTGAACAATTATTGGTTGATCGGCAGGCTAGTTGAAGCGTGTGAACACATATGACATCGCATGCCGAGTCATTCGAAAGAATTGTACGCTAGAGCAAACTGGCCAATTCGCTGAACCAAGCGGCGGCCTGGTCTCACGTTTTAGAGCGAGCAGCCTAATTAGGGTTAATTACAACAGCCAGACAGATCACACTCGTCTACCCGAATACAAAAAATGATGACTCAAATACACCTCTAATTGGCAATCAATGCGTTTCCATTGCATGGCAGTCCAATTATGTCCCTCTCGAGGAGTGCCTCATTCTGCATGAGGGAGCTTTTCAATACTATACCCTAGCGGGCCCTTGCATAATTCTAACGCCTGTACAAGCGCTGCAAAAAAGTGACTGTTACAGCTCTGTTCCCGCAGGTTCTCATGTATTTGTTTGACGTTTAAAACATTCATTTAAGTTAGTAAATTTCTAATAACCCTTGTGCACTGAAAACGTCCGCTATGACGTCCACAGTTGGCAACAATTTGAACTAAATTCATGAAAAAAATTAAATTTTAAAGCGTGGGGCCATCGCTGCTAAAAGGCCACTGTATGTCGAAAAATTCAATTTCTAATAGTTTATTTTATAAATATGTTCAAACACACATTTTTACATTATATAAATATGCAAATAGATACGTAAGTTATCACTGGGATCCCTCAGGGGTAAATTTTGGGTCCTGTTCTTTAAAATATATTCATAAGTGATACTTCCACCTGCTCCCTAATGCAGTGTAAGCTTTTGGCGGGCGATGCAGTATTTAATTTCAATAGAGATACTGCTTTTTTGAGGAAGCGTGCGCAGCTGCGGCCGAGCTCTCAATTGCTTTTAAGCTTCCTGGTTAAAGAGCCCTGAAATAGTCGCACACACTGGAGAAACAAAATTATTTCAACTTGCATCCAGACCCGCTTCCTTGTTACTCAATATAACATTTAATGGGGTTAGTATGGATTGGGTCGCTGATTTTGAACACCTGAGAAAATTTCATGGCGAGGGAATTTATTCGTGTAAGCGCATTGGACATGCCTGCACGAAGCGAGCAAGGATTTTGGAATTATTTACAATTTTTTAAACAATTTAAACAATTTATTTACCACAGGTGATACAGAGGTAGAATGTTTCTTAAGGTTAGTACAATGGTCAAACTAGAGTATAGCTATCTGTGGGCCCGAACAAGTCCAGCGACTTCTAGGGCATCCTACCATCACATTATTCTAAGGTGTACAATAATGTTTAACCTAATTCACTTAACCTAGTTTCGCAATAGACTGATCACTGTGATAATTGACATTTAATGCTGTATTTTACAATATAGGTCAAATCGGCTTTATTTATCAAGCAATATATTCGATAAAACGGTTATGAACAGACTGAAGATCGGTTATGTTACCTATGGTAAATCACATTATTTGGACCAGACATGTATGAGGCATGATGTGACTTGATGGTCTCACACGACTAGTATTTTGATAGGAAGTGAGATTCAAGATGTCTTTTGAATACTTTGTAAGAATTACTTTCACAGATCTCCGCAGGTATTGAGTTCCAAGTTTTAGTTCCAACGAAGAGGATACTGTGTTGCGATCGGGCCTTTGAATAATAAGGAAGTAAGAATTTACCTCTATTTCGCGTTAAATGGTCGTGATGAGCGGTTTGCGCAGTTAATAATTGTTGTAGGCTTTTGTCGCCATCATTTCTTAGTGTTTTGTAAATGAAATTGCAAACGGAGATATTGTAGAGATCCGAAAGTTTAAGTATTTGTAAATTTTTGAATGAATCATTTGTGTGAGCGTTATATTCTAGGTTTTTTACCGCTCTGATAGCTCTTTTTTGCAGAGTAAAAATTTTGATGGTTTTATTTCTATCAGTTCCGTGCCAAGCTTCTATGCCGTATTGTAAGTATGGAGAAATGAGCGTTCGGTATATCATTTTCAAAGCTTCTTCAGGCAGGAAATTTTTAACTTTATTCAGGATTCCGATAGATTTTGATAATTTAGAACTAATATGAGCGATGTGCTCTTAGAAGGTCAGATGTTTATCTATTTTGATGCCTAGAAATCTACATGAGTTGGTTTCTTCGATTTCACCTTCTCCAATTTTAATGCGTGGGAGAAAAACATTTTTCTTGTATGAGAATGTTATATATTTTGTTTTATCGATATTAAGGCTAATTTTATTAGCTTTAAGCCACAATGAAACCTTATGAGGTTCATTATTTATACTTTCCGCAATCATAGCGGGATTTTGGTTCGGAAGGAGAGCAGAAAGCGTACTGTCATCGGCAAAAAGTATGAATTTGAAGAATGATGTAGATTTAATAATATCATTGATAGAAATCAGAAATAGGAGAGGCTGTTGAAATATTTTTTCACCCTTGTAATAGAAATATTGTATTGTCGAAATATTTTTTACTCATTTTCTCTCTCAAAGCTAACATTTGATACTTTAATCATAATCTCTTTTCCAAAGTTGGCATCTGCCAGATTAATCCTAATCCTTTTCTCAATGTTTCCATCTACCATTTCAATGTGAGGCAGTGCTTCTAAAAATGAGAAAACTAAAACACATATGATTTTAAGGAAAACTTTATGTTCCATGTAGAAAATGGAGTCAGCCTCCAATAATATTCACACCGAACAGTAATAACAAATTGTGCAGAAATAAAAGCATTCTCAAATTCGGCGATGTTCACAGGCAACGTCTGCTGTAATTAATGCATAGAGCACTCTACCATGACAGGCGTCTTTTTTATATATTGCTAGCTATTTTTTTGCCTGTCCATTCGTACGGGATAAGGATTCCTCGTTTTAACTTTAAGCGGTACAGATAATTTCTATACCAATTTACCGCTTTCATTAAAAATATTTTGTATGTTATCTATACTTGAAAAATTAAAATCAGTTTAGCAACTTGGGTCCTTAAAATTTCATAATGGAATGCCTGTACTATTTGACTTAGAAACGCATGACATTTTTTTACCATATAAAATATTTTTTTAGGCTTTCTGATTTTTGAACGTACATTCTTGTGAACGTGTATAGGAGAAAAACTTCAAGGATTTTTTAGGTAGTATTGGTGAGGTTCTCTTCTAGCTCGACGAAAGTTTTTTTTCCTGACGTTTGATCTAGGAATGAATATCGTAAAATTATTCGTAACTTTCACGCTTCAAAAAGAGATATTTTTTGATTTCATTTGTCAGTAATGACTTTGTTTAATTGTGATTTCGTATTGAGAACTAAACAATAATTTCATCAGGAAATTACTACTTTCTCTGTAATAAGTGGGTTTAAAATAATTCTTGTAGAGTCTTAAATGAGTTGAAAGTATTTTTTCAAACAGAGCAGTTAGATTTTAATTGTAATCCTTTCGGTTAGTATAGTTCATTCTAATGATATTCTTGGTTTAAAACTCCTATGTTCCGTGAGAATGTGATAGGTATTCAGCCAGTTTGATGTTTATCTTCAAATGTTATAAAAATATGCAGCTTGGGCTCGTTTGTTTGGTCTATCCTTTCCTATTTCCATTCTGTTAATTGGTTGTCATAATGAGTAAAATTCTGTTTTTCACTAATTTATTTCATACCAGGCACCAGTGACTGTTGAACCATGTATGTCCTTAACACAACTAATTTTGTGTAAACAACACACTTTAGTTTAACAATTTTTTCGTTTTCATAATTTTCACGTGGGTGATGAAATTCTGAAACAGTAAACAATTTTTCTGTTACAAGGGTGAAAAAAAAAGTATACCTCTCGGGTCAACAATAAATGTTCAGCTGGGAAGTCAATGATAAATTTCTTCCATAAATAGTTGAACTTTTTCCACAACGCAGGGGGAAAGTTATTATGAAAAGTATGACCAGAAATAACGTGATTTAATTCCTGCGTGTTGAGGAAAGACTTGAATTTTGTGCATAAGGAAATAATTTTATTTACTTTTAGTATTATTAGACGTCAGTAAATCAATTTTCCATTATTTTATTACTTATATCTCAGTGCTGAACATTTCTTGTTATTGAAGAAAGCAGAGCGAGGATGGTGACAATTAAGGAGATAAGGAAGCAAGCGACTGAACAAGATATTAGTTTTCAGAGGTTAACATTAATGCATAGAGCACTATACCATGACAGGCGTCTTTTTATTATTTTGATGGCTATTTTTTTGCCTGTCTATTCGTTCATTCATTCCATTCGGCTTCAATTCTCTTTGATGTCAGGGCTGATAGCTTATGAGAACAATTATTTACAGGGGATATAGAGAAGTGATTTGACAATCTAATCTTTTACACGCCTTGGTATACGTGTCTAAACATCAAGGTTGAAACTTGGGTCAAAACTTACCGTATTAACGATAGTTACCACTGTAGAAAAACATAGCAAAAAAACAGAAACTTGAAGTCATTGCGTTCTAATAGGACGTTTCTCATTATTTCTCACCTCAAATCTTTTTTGAACTAATTTAGAGCTGTTGTTAGAAATATTTTGACTAAATTTTCTATAAAAAAATTAGAATTAGTTTTGCTACATGAGTTCTTAAGTGTCCACAACGGAAAGCCGCTGAAAGCCGAAAAGGAATTTTGAATTTTTAGAGCACAACAATGATGGCGCAGTTTTGAAAAAGGAAAAATTTTTGTAACGGTGGAGAGAAACTTCGAATTCCCTTCCCCGTGCAGCCTTTACCGCTGCATGGAGACGTCACAGTAAATATCATTGCTACATTTTCGTGGCGTGATAAAAGACATTTTCTCCGAGTCCCTTGATTGGAATATTAGTCTATCCGTAAGAATAAAAATATAGTCCTGAATGCCAACCTCGCTGCCTTAGACGTAAGACTATTTCAATCCCCACGTTTTACTTTCAATAAATTATTTATACCGCAAGTCATTGGGCTAGTATTTCACTGCAAGTGTGCACCAAAAAGAGTATTCTCAACAATACAATGTCACGGCAATCGTGTTTTCTTTTCTAATTGTAGTTAAATATATCATCAAATTCAGATTAAGCAACACTAGGGATATATTACCCTCACCCATTTTTTTCGACTGGTGACATGGGTATTACAATACTCATGTGTGTGTATCATATAAGTACATTTTACTTACTTTGCGTGCGATATTTTAAAAACCAATGATGTTTTGTACACTCTGTATTGGAAAGAAACTGTTGTTCTTTTTTTCTTTTCAGTGCATCACTGTGAGGTAATTTTTCTTTGGTGGCCACCATTCCGTTACAGTTCAAAAATCAAGACTTTTCTAAAATTCAAACCCGACTGCCATTTTGAATTTACTGATAGATAACCTTCCTTACTGAACCCCATTTTTCAATCAAAGTACACCAACCCTAATGTTCTAACAGTGACACATTTTATCAAAGTAAACCTGTAATGTGAAAATAAACGGATAAAAAGTACCTGATCTATCACCAAAAAGCTAATGAGTACATTTTTTCGTAACGTAGATACGCAACATAAAGACAATTTTCTGGCTTTTTCTGTGAATAATTTCCGAAAAAAATGCGAGAAAACATAAATTAATTTTCAAGTTTTGCACAACGTGAATACATAACATGAAGACAATTTTTTGTCTTATTCTGAGAATCATCTCTGAAAAATCTTTTGATAAAACATATACTAATTATCAAGCTTTTTCGTATCATAGATGCATGATATAAAGACCATTTTCTGTCTCATTCTGAGAATAATTTTTTGAAAATGGCATGATCTTAAGCATATATTTATTCTCAAGCTTTTTCGAATCATACATACATTACTTAAAAACTATTTTCTGTGCCATTCTGAAAATAATTTCTGAAAAAAGATGCGAGAAAACATTTGGTAATTTTTAACCTTTATCAAATCATAGATACATTTCATAAAGACCATTTTCCGCAACATTCAGAGAGTGATTTTCTGAAAATATCATGATCAGAAGCATTAATAACTTATGGAGCATTTTCGTATCATGGATACACAACATAAATTCTGAGAATAATTTTCTGAAAATGACGTGATCCTAAGCATGTGTTAATTCTCAAGCTTTTTTGTATCATGGATGATACAAAAATGAAATTTTGAGAGCAATTTCCTGAAAATGGCATGATCATAAGGATGTGTAAATTCTGCAGCTCACGGGGTCGGAGACGGTGCGAAGGGGCTCCCCATCCAGGGTCCAGGTGACGTTGGCCTCAGGGTAGGCGCCCACGGCCCGGCACTGCAGCGTCTGTCGCACGCCCGCCTGTACGGTGAGGCGCGGGTCCAGCACCACGCTGCTGGGCGACACTGCGGCCAAACAAAGCATTGTTTAATAATTTAAGCTTCAAGGAGAAAGCATCACGTCGACGGGGCTTATGATTTTCTCAGCGGTGGCAAGAATAATGCTGTAACTGAGTTAGGGCGCGGTGTCTTGAATTAAGAGATGCGTTTTAGGTCTTTGTTGGAGGAACGTTGCTTCAGAGCTGTGTGAGGGTAAGAGAAGTGTTAGGGTGGGGTTGAGATGCAGTTTTTGTATGACATCACTGCTCTGTAAGTGAGGTAATATTTAGTAGAGACTGAAAAAGTTAGAAATTTAGTCTGATTTCAACAATATCATGGGTAAGACGTCATTTATGGTATATTAAATAATTGTATGATGCACATGAAAGAAAGGTCTTATAATTAGATTATGTCTTTATTTGAGATTCCTCATCGCATAAAATTGTTATTTCTACCTAGCAACAAAATATGATTCAAGTCTTCACACAGAAATTTCACTGATATCAAACAAAGATTTTTCTACTGGATATCAAATACCAATCTGATTTGTATTAGATTCCATCACTTTTCCAAATAAACAAAGAATTTGTGAAATATAAATACAGTTTTCTCTCAGATAGATGTAACTCGTGGTTATTAGGAATTATGGTTTTATATGGCAGATGTAAAATTGGAAAAATTATTAGTATATTGGGAACGTTATTTCCAAAGGAGATCATTACAAAAGTGCTTCAGTTCCCGCGTTCTTGAAATTTTGCACACTTTTTGACAAGGGCAAGTAAGAGCTCCACAGCTAACTACATAACACACTGAGCGTTCCAAGAAGCAGCCAGCGAAGACACGCTGGAAAAAACTTCTATAGTGCTGAGCTTGTCATATTTAACACTGTATTGTCTTACATCTTCGATTCTGGAAAATATTTCTAAAGTCCATCCTTAGTGCAATACATCAGGAAGGAAGCTAGCTAGAGACTGAAAATATGCATAGCGATGTGTTAAACTTACGTTGCAGGTTGGACCAAAAAATGTTACCCAATTCGGCACATTGATTACTCAAAAAGTTTCAATCATAGAGAGATGGGCATCATTTGCTGCAAAATTTCTTCATTTGCTACCAGCTCCGGGATTTTTATGGTCTGCTAATTAATTCAGACACAATAGTATACAAAGAAAGGACCATTCCCAAAAAACATGTTCATGAATAAAGTTTCCTGAATTTATTCCCGAGTTACATTTTAGGATATGAGAAGACAAACTGAAATTGATAGTTTTTAGGAATAATTCAGTAAATTTTCGTCAGTATTCAAAGCTAATTTATTAATGAAATTTCCATCAAAGCCCTTCTGTTTCATTTTGACTAATAACTGTGACCCCTATTTTTCTCACAACATTCTATGCTTCCCTTTCTTATGTTCCTCATTACTTTTCTAATTAGCTTAAGATTGTCTTGCTTGAAATTTATTTTGATTTGGCCACGGATATCTTTTAAATCTGTAAGATCCGTATAGAACACACGGTCATTCAAGGATCGCTAAAAGAAGAAATCGCACTGCACAAGGTAGAGGCTCCCATGCGGCCACCTCACTATAGGACTATGACACTCTCCCTAAAATTTCTTTCAGACGGTTTCTCGCACGAACATATCTGTGGCATGGAGCTTTGTGCTGCATCCACCAGAAACGTTGAACCCTATCTCCGTGTTTAGCAGAAAATTCAAAACCTGTTTCCTCATTGAAAGAGCGTTAATAATGCTCACCATTCACGTTACCTCCATAGTATATCGGTTCAATAACTTGATCAGCTAATCTTACGCAGACCTTCTTTCTTTCGAGAAATGATTTTTTCAAAGCTATCTTCTGGTTTTTGCTTGTAAAGACTATACGGTTTTCGGTTTTGTAGCTGTACAAGTTCACTTGAATGAAACGCTGCCACGTCTGATACGTTGGGCCCGTCGAAAAATTTTGCATACTACTGCAGGAACACCTGTTTCTTGAGTAGTCATTTACTAATATTTTATCACAAACGGTAGTTTACTGAGAAAAGTAGCTCAAGTGCTTAGTAATTTTACAGAATGGTGATATAGAGAGACCAGTTCTATGTCTTCCACTACGAAAATCAATGTTTCTATCATTTCGACGTTTGCTAGCTTTCGAATTGTTCGGAGACGGCCAAAATTTGCAATGCATCTGTTCAATGCAGTATATTATTTTAAATTTTGCAATGGTCCTCACCGTTAGATTGTTCTGAGTGTTTCATTCGAAATGGTTTGCAACTTTCCAAACGGTTGCATTCACGTGTCTTGTTTTAGGAAAAGGTTGTTACAAAAATCTCTCATTTCTGCTCTTACTGTACGGGTTCAAAATCTATGCGATATCTGTCTTTCAGAGCAGCTATTCACGCGATAACATGAGAGAGCTAAGATAAGCTGACACTGGTAGTTTAACGTGACCATTGGTATGATAAACATATTGTGGAATCAAACCATTTAACATGACCGTACGATTGATGGCTTCGGAGTTTTAAATATTCGGAAATTAGGTAAAAATTTTCTGGTGCTTGTACTGTTACGCTTTTCTGAAAAGATAGAAGAAAATATTCATTAAGTGATTCTGTTTTGTTATTTTGGTCAAAGTAAACACTCCTGTTATGGTGGCCAAGTTGTTTTTGGTAGACGGCCTTCAGGCACGTTATCTTGTAATCTTGCATGCGAGCTGAGTTACCCTTTCTTCAATTAGGCAAAAAAACATGCTTCATAATTCTAGGACATTTTATCACAAAAGCTGTATTCATTAGCACAAATTTTCTACAAGAATTACTTTTTCATGAGTTTTATCGGCCTAGAATAGAATTTTCGTTGGAATGCGAGGCAATTTTCCGGCAACGTCCGCAAGCAAGAATCTGCGCAGCACAGAGCTACATAGAGGCGTGCGCTAGGAACTGGAAGCCGTTAAATCGACCTCAGTTGGGCAGGAAATTTAAAATTGACTTATGGCAAGTGAGAGAGCACAGAAAGGCGGCTAATGGGCAGAATGGCTGAATGATGATGACTTGTGATCTTCTTTGCTCGCGCCTTCAGAGATCAATGTAGTTATTCAATGGGAGGCATTTTGCGAAAGCTGACTTTGAGTTTATCGTCTATTCGTGCTCGGGTCGAGAAATTTTAATTTTTTGAAGGAAAAGTGCACATCGTCGCTATTTGCAAGTATATTCACTTATGTTCCGTTGTAGATAAATCAATAATTGACAAGTGGTAGTGTTTTTCATCTGAATGTATTTTCCTGCTCGTGCAATTGCAGTACTTTCAGAGTAAAATCAATGATACTCTTTGCAGGATAAAAGCGAAAACAACATAAACAGGTTTTGCATAGTTTTTGCTTAAAGTTTTACTGCCATCAGTTAGTTATTTACGGACACATCGACGTATTTTTGGTCGGGTTTTTGAAGGATTAAAACCGGCAAACTGGAGCGCAACTGTAGAAAACTCGCAAACTGTAGAAAAAACATCCAAGCCAGTGGTTGCCAAGAACATTTATTACTACGTCCAAGAACATTTATTATTACGTTCAAGAACATTTATTATTTGGACGTTCGAGGGCCAGAGTAACATCTGATCTTCAATTGGAGATGTAATTCGAAACTCCTCATAAACTAGCGTAGTGGAATTTTGCAAAACATGATGCACCGTTATTCCAGAGTCAATTTAGGGGGAAAAGGGGCTTTTCGAATTTTTTCGGTTGGGATATAAAAATCAATCTCAAGAGCTGGTAAGAGTTTTTGAAGCTGCGACTGAATATGGAACTTCGAGTGCCCTTCATTCTAATGTCAGAGCACAGTACAGCATATAGCATGATTGGGGAGAGATTTACTCAAAATGCATTGCCTTAAAAGTTGCGCAACTATCCGCTAAATAACGGACATGCCCAACCTTTCCATCTCGATCAAAGTTCATTTACTAAAAAGCATAGTCTCAGAGTAACCTGCGTGCAAGACATGAGCTCTTTAGTACAGTCTCTGTCAACTAGGATAATTCTGCAGAATTCTGGAGACGTTGCCAAACGCTGCGCTGTTTTCTCCTACACTTTAAGAGTAAGACGACGACCCATTTCCCGTGCCCACCCATCAACTGTTTTACCATCTCGCAAATAAACCCTCCAAAGATTAAACTTGAGCAACACCTGTACGCATGCCGGCAGTCTTTCCACTAACGGTGATCATCGAAGGCAAGGAAAGTTTGCCATCTTTTCCACTGCACTCGAGATGCATTTTTTCCGCCAGCCTAAATGGGTTTCCCTAGAAAAAAGCTGAGCCAGTGCGGAGGGAGCTGGACTGGAAAACGGGGCGCTAAAGTGGCGGTTAGCGCTCCTGGAAAAGAGTTCGCGTGCGTTCAGAGCTCACGAGTGTGGACGAGAAAGGAAACTGTTATTCAAACGATTACGAATCTGAGATATTACGTAGAAATTTCTGATGGGCTAATGATTATTTGTTCAGAGAAAGACTTTCACTGAAATCAGAAGCTCAGACACCAAAAATCAAGAAGTAGGTAATGGTCTAGAGGTGTGAAAAAAGTTGGCGTTTACCTTCCAATATATTTGAATAGGATTATAATTAAATGAGTGTCACTTATTTGTTGAGAACTTTACATGTAGTAAATAACTCGTATTATTATTTTCAAACCATATTTGGAAACGCAAATATAACAATAATATATGAAATTACTCATCGAAAAGGTAATCGTAGGGTTTGTATTCATGTATACTGCGATTAAGCCTTTCTCATGAAGAAATAATCAATTGGCTTGAAATTTTATGCATCATACAGAAAAAAATAACATTTTGAAAATCAAATTTTTTGCTGTTCTGTTTTAATAATGTAATATTGCTAAACCTATTTTGTTTGGTTCAAGACATATCTTTCAGCTTGTCATTGGATCGAACCTTCATGAGCAAGAAAGTTCCTTATTTGGAAGTTTTCCTCGGAAAAGAGTTCACTCTCTTGAAGAAACTTTAATCCCACAACCGCGCAACTCCTTTCACAACACTGCATTTTAAGCCTCCCCGTGGCTGCACAGTAGGACTAACTTGTGTACGTTACGGAGCGTCATGAAATGCCAACACTTTTTCTGGGCGAGAGAAAACTTCGCGGGTGTCGAGGACAATATTATTTTGGGCGGGCCATGGCGTGGTGCGATGTTTTCAGACGTGCAGTAATTGGTTTATTTTGCCCAGTCTTGACATGTCTGCGATGGTGCCCCGCTTTTACCTCCAACATCAAACCGAGACTAAAAGGTACGACATTTTATGTGAATTGAAATTTTTTTGCATTATTATATTATTAAGCTGAGCTGCGGACCTGAGCGACTGCGGGGCGGTGCGGATTAAAAATGCCAAGAAAGTTCGTCATCTTAAAGAAATGGCCTCGTCTAAACTTGGGCAAGCTAATCTTGAGTCAGAGCGTTGTAAGATATACAGTACCTAACATGATGAAGCTGAGAAACCCTTTACGACAATCCTGTGAATAAATATTCATTGCGATGTTGGCGGCAAGATTGTTCTCTGCCTTGTCAATTTCATGAATTTAATTTAATTCCTCAATCGAATGAACTTATGCTGATTCCATAAATAAATAAAAGCATTTTTTTCATATATAAGTGAATTTGCTTAATTCGGAAAAGGAGTTTCATTTATTCTATAAATAATTATTCACACAGCCTTTCTCTGAATTGAAGAAATTCTTTCATAGAACAGTCAAACATTTCTCGAGTAGCATTTCCAATCGAAAACACAATAAGTGGAACGTAACTAATATGCTAGTTTATCGACCATAGAGACGTGCTGTATTTTGCATAGATAAAATATTTCAGTCACTAACCAGGGGAAGTTGAAGGGTATTTGAAATATTTTTCCTGCACTGAAATTAATGAAGTTAATTTTTATAGATTGCGCTGAGAGCTAATCTGCTCCAGGAATTACAATTCCACTCTATTGCAGTTTTTCTGAATAATATTTACATTTTTATCAATTCCTCGCATGGTCATCAACGTTTTTTCACTGAATGTAGAAGGGTTGAAACTCATTAACTGTGCTTCGAATTACCGTGCCATTTTTACTGCTTGTGTAACCTAGATCCAAAATTGCGTCGTATTCAATTTTCTTTGTTTTTAAATAGAGTTTGAAATGCAAGATGACAGAAATAACGGAGAGAAATTAACACTCATTAACGTCAATCGATACTGAAAATTTCCATTCATTTGCCACGAGTTAAATATTTTCCGCTTAGATATTTTACACGATAAATTAGATTTGATGACCTACGTTGCAAAGCAATCTTCTCTAAGAATGCCACAAATTTTCTTTATGTTTCTGCCTAGAAATTCGTTGAAACAAGTGACAAATTCAGCAATGCAAGAAGCTTAGAGTCATCCGGAAGGTACAAAAGACCTATTTTTGTACCCTTGAATATCTTTTTTAGATAATTTCAATTTTCACTCGGTTGAGGGGCAATAAGCTTCGTTCGTTGTGAGACTTGTGTTTCGAAAACATGAGCTACTGAAATTGGTTGCAAAAGAAATTTTGATTTTCGTTCATCAATTAGCTCAAACAACTGAAGAAAGTAACGAACGGTGTAAGACGTGAGCATAAGTATCAGCAGCTCCTTCTTAACACTTGGAAGTTTAGATCAGGGGACGGAAACCTCGACAATAAGCCAAAGTGAAACAGACTCGAGCAATACTTTAACAAACTGTGGACCACCTCGAGCCACTTTATACTTCACCTTTCCGAGCTTGGCAACTGAACAGGTGCTGTAGAATGATTATTTTGGAAAAT
This sequence comes from Platorchestia sp. MABIK, assembly GCA_014220935.1. Lineage (NCBI taxonomy): Eukaryota > Metazoa > Arthropoda > Malacostraca > Amphipoda > Talitridae > Platorchestia > Platorchestia sp. MABIK. Next base: position 114,098 of record JACJUY010000592.1, on the reverse strand, counting down.
ACAGACATTATCGATGCACAAGCTCGCAAACTCTCAAACTACATTACACTTAGTCCTGCAATGTCAAGTCTTGATAAAGTTCACCAAATTCCCAAATCGAAGGTCCCTAAATCACATCAGAGACTCTAATGCTTAGAGTATCACTTTTTGAAAAATGCCATCCTTCCCTACGATAATGAATTAGTTTCTGTAATTACAGCGCCCAAAGGATTTAGATGCGTCGTATTTTGTGGTAAGCCCAAAGAGAGCTCCTGAGTATTCCAGCTCTTATCACCGAACGTAGAACTTGTAACAATTGTCAGTAAACGCACCTTCAAATCCAACTCGAGAGGATCCCGATCATGCCAAACAACCAAATCATCAGTGCCTTAAAATCGAGCCGAATAAACCGTGTGGGATATATATCACTAGAATATCTCATAAGGGAACTTATGCCAATGTACCTGCAGCTTTAAAGGAATGAGATGCACAGGCCTCTAAGTATTAAGCAGTCAAATCGAACAACATGAAACTCATAGGTAGCCAGGAAAATTTTGGTACGAATACCCAAGAACTTGAACCAATACTCTAATATGCACGTGCTCTAAGCCCTACCTCATCGAATATTTTCTCATCTGATCTACTATGCACTCCCTTCTCAGTCAAGGAGTAAAAAAAAAAGAAAATAGGGAAAAAAATTGCTCCGAGGCGCAAAACTCTAATCTTCCTAAGGCACAAAAAGTGAACTTCAAGCTTTGTAACATAGCAGCGAACTCCTGAATGTTCGGCTCCTTTGCTCTCACGGCTATCTTAAAAATATCGTAGCTAAAAGCATTCGACTCTCCTCCCTATCGTGCGAGTCAGGAAAACATTTTCCGTACCTGGAAAATGACCTCCTCTCGAGAAACCAGCTTTGATGTTGAGTTTCAGGAAGATCTGCAGCATTCATTTAGTCACAGATATCCATACGGAAACACACCTTTAACTTCTATCCATCCATAAATGCGCGCAAAAAAGAGTGTTGTTGCTTTTGCTGCGTTATGTTAAGGTAATTCTGGAATTGAAGGGCCTTCTTGTCGGCGTGAAAGTAATGTTAACGTATTTGCAAGGTATCGAAACGAGATTTCGATTTATTTGACCAGTACAACAATTTTAAAATAAAATAAAATATTGTAAAAAAAATAAATAAAAAATAAAAAATTACACACTATGAGACAGGCAAAATATAATCATACTGATAAAAAAACTTGACAAGTTCCAACAGCGTAGTCGCAATATTAAAACCTCTCATTTTACGTTTCAACTTTAGGGGTCATGACAGTGGATTTTTCCTGATCTTCAGTGATCGATAAAAGCTTATTCTACCATCTGAAAGAATGTATTGGCTTGAATAATAGGCAGGTGTTACAGCTGCCAAACTTTTTATCAAGAATGAGATAGTTTAAAAGTTGACAAAATTGATCAAGTTTATTTTGTTGACGCGTGACGGATTAAATCCTGACATCATATTCTATGAACAATTTTGAGGCGAATATACTTCAACTCGCTGCCACTTTCACTGGACCGTTCATCAGACTGAATTGAAAACTGCGGTGAAAATCAGTTGGTTTGTGAGAATGTGGCTCTCTGAAAGAAGACTGTGTTCTGATCCCATCAGTTCGGTTTATGGTGATATACAAGGTCATTTCATGAGATTGAATGAGGTTGCTTCCTCTTATACCCCAAGTTCGAGTGAATGCAAATTGGATGTACATGAGCTAGTGAGCCAGGATTTTAATAAAACGTTATTCCACGGTCATAAAATGTTAGTGAGATCTTCAGTTTTAGTAACGGGTCTTTCAAAAAATATGAAGGGATTTGAATTACAAGTTAAAAGTAAACTCTTGATCATCGATGAAGACACGATTCATGATAAAAGGGCTTTCCAGGGGCATTAAAATCATGAGCAGAACACAAAATAACCATGGAATATCATTAGAGGCGAAAGAAGGGACCCCGTAGAAAAAAAGAGAAAGGATCGCTCCTCAATCAAGCTACAGTGTTCAATTAAATGCAAAATCGGTTAATTATCATCAGCTATGAGGTTATTTTCAAAAATACCGAAGGTGAGAATTTAGCGAAGCCGTCATTTGAGGTTAATGTAATGAAGGAAAAATAGTGCCAGTTCTCATCTAAGTCAATACCAGCTCTTGAGAGATCGGTGCCTTTATGTTGTTCACAAAATGAGATTAAAGAACCCACCGTAGAGTTCGGCACTGAGTCTACAACAGGAAAAGTTTAATTCTTGAAAAGGCTTGGTTGGGAGTAAAAAGGAGAACTGCGCGGAGGAACATTATACGTCCGTGAACTATATGAGATTACGCTGCGATACATGCGGTTTTAAGTGTTGGAAATTGAAAATTTTAGAAAATGATTGTCAAATGCGTCGGATGAAAGGTACGTGGCATAAGCAAATTTGTTGATTGCTATCGAAGGGTTTGAACTATTCTATTGTGATAACATTTTTCAATTGAAGTCCGCAAGCTTGAGCAGTGTTGCTAATGGGCTAATGAAGTTATAGCACATTGGATGAGTTAACCTGTCTACTTCTCGAGTCATGAGTTAGAAATTTTTCATCGTATCATGTGAGACTCCATTAAATAAATGATTTAGACACACTTGCATTTTCGACATTCAATCTAGAGAAGTTGTGTTAGGTGCCTGAAATTGAGTTATTATGCATGTTCACTCACCTCGAATACCAATGGTCATCAATAAGCTGTAGGCACTTTTGAGGTTCCAATGGCTTGAAGATAGGCCTATTATTAACATCAATGAAAACTCGAACAGAATATTTTTTAATATACCAATCGATACATTCAACAATATTGTTTTTAATCTTTCTTGTTACTTCTACTAATTTCGACAATGACACCCAAGGCCGAAAACTTTGGCCTCCAAAATTTAGAGCTAATTTGTCCAAGAAAACATTACATCACACTTGAAAAATAAACTGAAGATGAACAGCGGCTTCAAACGGAGCTCGTCAGAAAGAAATCCTTCACTCCTATACAGCAATTTTATCAGTGATTGTAACACCATTAAACTTCTCTATGATCGATGACTCAGAATTAGAAAAAAACAATGTTCATCCTCACCTAAATTGAGGCCGTTTTATATTTTGAGCAAAATCGTATTAAACGACCGCTGGCTGCATTTTTAGAAAGAACTAGGTGAAAACAGGGATAACCTAACTACCGTGACGCTGCTGTTCAAGTCACATCACATGCACTCTCCACTATCGAAAGACTCCTTGGCTGACATCCATTTTTCTACCTCGACTGCATAATTTCTTAGTCATGGACAAAGTATGTTTCATTTCGAGGAGTGCCTGGACTCGGCAGCTAGAGCAATGGTCATAAGGTTCACTCCATGTAACAGCTTCGGATACATCTCGGGATCATGGATGTCTGGATTTGTGATGGCTCCACGGTTTTGGAAGCATTTACAACAAAAAAATCATTTCTTGTTTCAAGTTTTCAAAAGCATGAACAATAAAATCACGGAAATGGCAACTGGTTGTATGTTAATTTGAGAAACACTTGTAGCTCTAATCATCACACCAGCGTCAAAAATTATCTCTGCAAAAAAAAACATGACTTGCAGTAGTTCACAGCCATCGCACGAGGTAGAAGAGTCGCCATACTGGTGTCACAAAAACAGTATTTTATTTCTGCTCTAAGTAGTTCGTTTACAATTACAAATTTACTTCTAAATGGCAGAAATAACAAACCATCAAGGCTTAAACAATATTTCACAACTCTGTAATAGCTGAAATGTTAACTTCATTTAATCAATTCATTATATCGGATCCAGAAAATCCCCTACATTCGTTTTTACCATTACCATGCTACAATAATTTTTTAAATGAGTACTCTGACTTTGACACGAGCGTTAAGGTAAACTGCCGCTTCTACATAGCCTGTGCAACTGCCCAATATAGATAAAGCTTTGACACACCCATGACGCGATTTCCTCTAAGTCCGTGCATCAGCCCGACTGAGCCAAGGCCTTGACACAATCCAAAATCCAACCTTCCACAAAGTCCGTGCGTCAGCTCGACTGAGCTAAGGCCTTGACACAATCCATAATCCCACCTTCCACAAAGTCTGTGCATCAGCCCGACTGAGCCAAGGCCTTGACACAATCCATAATCCCACCTTCCACAAAGTCCGTGCGTCAGCCCGACTGAGCCAAGGCCTTGACACAATCCATAATCCCACCTTCCACAAAGTCCGTGCGTCAGCTCGACTGAGCCAAGGCCTTGACACAATCCATAATCCCACCTTCCACAAAGTCTGTGCGTCAGCTCGACATAGCCAAGGTCTTAACACGAGCCATAGCCTCAACTTCCACAAAGCCCGTGCCTCAACAAAGCAAGGCGTTGACATGAGCCATACCCCAACTTCCACAAAGCCTGCGCGTAGCCCGACATAGCCAAAGCCTTAACACAAGCCATAACCCCTACTTCCACAAAGCCCGTACGTGGCATGACTGATAGATAATGGGGGTTAGTCCTTGTTCGGATGCCAACCGTTAAATAATGTCCCTTTCTTAGGGGTACCTGAGGGTAGTCAGTTGATCGATAAAAGGCCGTATTTTCTGAGGCTGGTTATTCCATTGGAATCTTCCTGGTATTTCAGGGATAGGAGAAAAGTCAGATTTGCTGACTTTGATTTTCAAATAGAGGTTCGTCAACAGTTTTATTTTGTTGCGAATATTTTTCAGTATTTCTTGGAATTGCAGGTCACTGCATGAAGAAGTTGATGCTTTAGTTGGGTAGCAAAATTTCCGCAGTATATATGTGAAGCGAAAAAGGCGATTGAGCTAACAAGCTTTGAGCTAACAAGCCATGAGCTAACAAGCTTTGAGTTTTTGAGCTGACAAGCTATGAGCTAAGAAGCTAACAGAAATTTGAAGATCGGGACAGAAGTAAGTTTTGCAAGTATCTGTGACACGCGAGCTCAGTTTATTCTAGGGAAGCATTATTTTCACGAGGCACCAGTCACGGTAGAGGAAACAAGGTAGGTTCAAACCAGTCTTTTTTTCGTTGACGGTGTGGTTTTGCTGACGTCTTGCCAACGAACCAATAGCAGCGCTCATATAGCATCTGGTAGCACTGCTACCCCCAAATCTGGCTCCACTATTGGTCTAACGACATGGTGTTTTGGTGACGTCATAAAGTTTGTTTGAAATGAAGCCTTTCTATTGGCTAGCCGAACAAGAGGAGGTGTATTTTCTCCCATAGAAATGACCCTACCTTGTTTCCTCTACCGTGGCACCAGTCGAACTATCTTGGCGCTGGCCTAACACCGACATAGCCAAAGCCTTAACACAAGCCATACCCCAACTTCCACAAAGCACGTGCGTCAACCCGACACAGCCAAGGCGTTGACACCCATAACCCCCAACTTCCACAAAGCATGTGTGTCAGCTCGACACAGCCAAGGCGTTGACAAGAGCAATAACCTCAGCTTCCACAAAGCCCTTGCGTCAGCTCGACATAGCCAAGGCGTTGACATGAGCCATAACCTCAGCTTCCATAAAAAAAACAACTCCTACAAAGCTCGTGCCTCATCCTGACGAAGCCAAGACTCCAGCGCCTTCACGGACACAAGAGCGGTGGACAGTCAGAGGAGACCCTGAGGGCAGTCCATCCGTGGCTCGTGTAGCGCAGCGAGCTGAGGGAGCCATTAGGCAGGCAAGGGTCGCCCTTAAGCTCTGTAATTAATTAGCGGGCTTTTATCCTACGTCACAACGTACTTTCTTTAATGGCTTATGCAAAGAGCGCTTAAATAATTGATTGATCGCTCTAAAGAGATTAAACGTGGTGTCATTGTTAACTTTGGGCGTAGCTTAACACGTAAAGCTTGAATGTATTAATATAAGCAGATATCAAGGCCTGATACTACGTCAGTGTTGAGATTATGGGCGTACGCGTTTCAAAGATTTTGTAAGATTTTGTATCGGATAGTACGTTGCAAAGAAAACTCTTTTTATTGTTCTTCGTCCATCATTCGGGTTTTCAATTTTTACCGCAGCTTTCTTTGTGGCATAATTTTCAAAACCTTTTAATTTTCATTTGTTCTTGAGCTCCGGGTCACGAATAAAAATTATGAAAAACAATTCAGGGCTGCAAAACCATTAGTTTTTAATGTTTGGACTGCACACATTTTTAAGTGAATATAAAATATACTCAGGGACAAAATACACAAAATATAAATGAATACAAAATATACTCTTCACCAATTGCATTCTCGCGTTCAGAACACATTTTCTATGTATTTGAATAGCCCGAATGTGCACGTTGGACGCAGTTAACTCCCTTAAAAATCACTAATGAACCAATGCCATCAGATGAATTTAGGTATCTTAGTTATCGTCAAGCAAGTATTATAATAACACTTATGGGAATCTAAAAAATCCTGATAATTTTATAACTGCTTGAAAAATACTTCGTATTAGTTAACAACTTTTGCGGTTTGAAGTAATATTTAAACCGTTGAAATAACCTCAATCAGCGCTGCAGAAACATTTGAAATTTACTGATACACACATCTTGAAAGTACTTGATAGTCCACTGCGACTGAAATTAGAAAGTTACTGAGGACATTTGTCTCTAGAAGACTGAATTTCAAAAGTTCAAAAATGGGAAATGAAAACAAAAATTTTGTTGCCTATCATCTAAAAAATCTAGACGTGAGAATTGGACTGCAACTCGAGAATAGGCCACTCAGCTCATTCCTTATGCTGTCTTGTATTTTATTCTATTCTATTCTATTTTCTTCAACTTCATTCTAATTTTTTCTCTTACATTTCATTGCGTTCGATTCCATTTCACTCTATTCCACTACATTGCACTTTCCTCCACTTAATTCCACTCCTCTCCACTCCACTCCACTCCACTCCACTCCACTCCACTCTACTCCACTCCTCTCCACTCCACCCCCCTTCTAGTCTTTCCTGTTCTATTCTATTTTACTTTCTTATCAATACAAAACAAATGTAAAGTTGCTCACAATAACGCGTCGAACAATAATATCGATGAATATTTGGATAAAAGTTCATTAAATGGGTAATTTAGAGCATCTTGTGCTAATGAAATGGTAGAAAGCCTTAGAACTATATCGTGGGTGGGCGACTTCCAATTTAAAAGTAGACAGAATCTGAAATATTACATCGCGTTCATTTAGGGGTAAAGAAGTGACGAGGCTGGTTCGTGTTTATCGTTGCCATTCTGTCCATGAGATGGCGCAGGCAGAGTTATCTTCCCATTAGGAATCTTGCAGAGACAATTTCAGAGGGAGCATTTTCGCAGGCCAAGCTATCATGACATTTGAATTGGAAAGTCTTCTTTTTATCAGGGATTTCAAGTCGTGATATCGCCCTTTTATGGCCCAACCTCTAAAGGCCCGCAATCGCATAATCTGATACTTTGCATGCGCTATCTAAAGCTCGCCGCTTCAACTTTGCGCTCGACCGCTGGACTCGAATTCAGCCGATCACATCCTCGCTTTTACGGCCAAAACATTACAGTAAGCCGTAGTACCGACTTTTAATTAATTTGGCTCTATCTGGATTCGACTTTGGCGTTATGAGAAAAACCAATGAACCAGAGCTACTGAAAAGCGTTCATTGCTGTATAACTCGATATTCAAGTCGTTCCTGTTAAGCACTTGCTGAGTTTGCGGGAACGCTGAAAATTTTATATTTAATTTTGGATGGGCAGCGATTTGAATAATCGTTCCCAGTAACAGCAAATGGGTAAGAAATTATTACTGGAACAAGCTAAATCGTGAGTGCTATTACAGAAAAACTAAATGTACTATTTAAAAAAGGTTATTACTTGGTTTTCTGTAACTTACATCATATCTTGGCATTTTATTTACGAGTCGATCTTGCTCAAAAATTCATGGCAGCTTGATGAAACGCAAAACCCATGAACCATTTTTTAGGGGTATGGTAGAGAGGCATAATTTTCAAGGAGCAAATATTCCTAGTCGTACGCCGAAAGCAGGGCAATTTGAGGACAAACTATTCCTTATCGCCCAAGTAAAATGAGCGCCCACGTACACAACCACTGCAGCCCCGCAACGTCAGCAAGAAAATAAAAAGCACCATAGCCACAGCGTTACGCTGATAAAAATTCCACGCTGCAGCATATTTTTACTGAAAAGCTACCGGTTGCAGGCCGACCCAAGAATTAACGGAAGTCAGATAAATGGCCAGGAGCAGCAAAGCGCTCTGTGATGGTTTTAGCTACACGCATGGAGGAAATGCACTACGCAGAACAAATTAGAGGCTATGTCATATGAGTACACAGCTTATGTGTTTATATTTTGAGTGGAAATTGATAAGAAATTTATGATCTTTAAATTTCTACATTTATTTTGGCAGTTATTTTCATAATGTTATCTTGATAAAAACTGCACAGTGTGTGAGAGTTGAAGCTGAACTAATTCTCTGAAATTTTTGGAATGATCGACAATGGATGATTCAAAGCAGAAAATTTTTCATTGCTATACACAGTAAAAACTGCATTAAACCCAGCTACTTTTTGAGATGAGTTTGGAGTCATAGCACAACAACATTCAAAACACTAATAAGGAAAATGCTGTGATAATACTTTCCTCTATGTTATTGTGTCCGGAAATATGATTTGATATATTGAAAATGTTCTTTGACTCTCATTTTCGGAAAAATTTTAATTTCACTGTGACGGTTACTCGCACAATATTCAAGCTATTTAAAATTCATCAGCTGAATGTTACAGATGATTCTAAACATGCCCCTCTTAGTTCACACACTTCCTATGTTTCTGTGAAAGTTTATTTTTTACATTCACACTACAAATTAATATACGTGTGGTATTTGTGTTTGAAGTATTTGTAAAATTGTGAGTGACCGATGAAGTCTCTCTCTATAATTTAAAATATTTCTTGAATTACTTTATCTCTGAAATTGTTACACTCTCTAAAATGCCTATTTAATAAATTACTCTACAGATTATTTCCGCATCTATAAAATGGAATAACATAGGTATTTCAATTTTACACAAACCTTGATTGAAAAAATGATGAAATTTTTTTTTGCAGTGTCGCCACGTTTGATTCTCCGTGTCACATTCTCAGCAGTGAATTGTTTCAGTCGTTCTAACAAACCATACATCTGGGTGAAAGCAATAAGCGTTTTTTGAATATGAGTGGCATGGCACGATTTCACCAGATTTTCTTCCTATTCATGGACTAATTACCTTCCGCAACTTGTGGAGTTTGCGCTTCAAGACTTTTGCGGCTGTCACGCAAACTGTTTTGCTGGCCGACGTCAAGAAAGACTTTTATCATCGAAACCAGGACAATTTGCGCTGTTCTTTCAGCGAACTTTTCGTTCACAAACGATGTTTTCTCAGGAGTCGTACATGTTGAAATTATGGCTTAGCCGTTGCTGCCCTAGCATCTTTTTGACATTTTTAACGGCTTTTTGCCATGAAATAATTTTACCTACTTCCTTTTCCACAACAAATTAATAATTGAAATTCTGAGTCATGAAAGTTCAGAATTTTTAGAGAAATTACGTTCCAACTGATCGGCGGACGAAATATGAAATGAGAATAACAAATTTCATCACATCTAGATTACAGGTTTATAAATCATTCGTATATAATCCCGTTTTCGACGCGATGTTCATGGCAATTTTCGGAACTACAGGCGTACATTACATTAAAACTAATGCAAAATAGCTGAAAAGGTTCTAATTTAATCAAGCTATAAGGAGTCGATGGAACAGTTCAAGGAATTTATGTGTTAATTGATTGCATTTACAAATAATGTTTTCATCACCGAGATAAAATGAAACTCATTGACCTACAATGTGATCGTACTTGTCTGGGCACAATGGTAAAACATTACGATGAATTATAATTTCCAACAAGCGATCATTTTTATTACGTGAGAAAAGTTTTAAGAAGCATTTACACATAGGTATTCGTTCGTTATTTTAAATGCATAACTTTGATAATCTAATATATATGAGTGATCTTATGCACGGTTCACTGATACAACAAATGATTATTTCTTCCTCCAACGAGCTATTATTGATAGATGGAAAATTATTGTTATTCCAGTCAACTGCTCTGTGTCATCTAAATTAAATTGAAATACCAAAGTCCTTCATTTAAGATTACAAGTGAATGTATGTATGTAAATAATTTCTTAAATTTTTCTTACTGTGATGAAAATGACGGAGCCTGAAATAACAATTTTCCTCAAGCTTAAATTTTTTTCCAGATTTGTATCATAATGGGGCAAAATGTTTCATCTCGTCACATGGAAACCAACGCCAGTTTTGACCTCAAGAGAATCTTTGAAATATTTGTTGACAAAATTGAGTTCTAACATTTACCTCGAAAATTTGTTAAACTGCAATCATTTATGAAAATTGATTTTCACTGTATCCAAAAGCCTTCTTTACGGAAATACTCGTACAAGGGTCACTATTTTCATAAGCCTTCTCTACGGAAACACATGGCCCTCTATATTCATATGCCTTCTTTACGGAAGTACAAGGGTCACTCCAATGGCCCACTACATTCATAAGCGTTCTTTACGAAAAAACATGGCTCACAACATTCGTAACCTTTCCCAAATAAATATCCCGTTTTAGAAGCCTCACGAGAAGTTCTAGCATCACCCGATAACATACTCACTGTAAATTTTGAGATGCACGGTATCGTATCGAGGTTTGGAGAGCGGGTTATTCTCGGAGCGACAAGTGAAGGGTTCACTGACGAGGGCACGAGTCAGAGGACCCAATGTCAGAAGGTTGACCACCCGACGTCCCTCCACCGACTGGCTGCCAGGCTCCACGTGGCTGATGTTGTCCACGAGAGTGTTGCCTTGCCACCACGTCACTACGGGCTGAGGGAAACCTGGAAACGGGGAGGTGAAAAGTCACCTAACGGCGAATTTGCTAAATGATGTCACGTCCGCCAAATTTTCAAGCACACAGCTCGTGGAAAGTCAACAAAAATTGTCCCTATAACGTGTAAAAACTAGTTGGAGAAAGTAGAGTAGTTTACTGAAGAAGGTATGTCACAATCTATGAACACATGACTTGAGTTGTGTTAGCTAGACTTTTACTGATCACATCATCACCTGCAAAAAAAAAACAAGAAAAACTCATTTTTCATCTCCGTTGAAATTGATGAATGTTTTTAAGAAGTATATTATACTAATTTTAAGCGACTCATATACATTCGATTAGTTGCCTTGCAGTGCTTTCAGGTAAATATCCCCTTTTTGACTGATATCAAGGAAAATGTGGTTGTCTTCTCAGTGCTGGACTTTTACCGGAATCTTTTTGTCACAAAGAACAGATTGAAATATCTTTTTAAGTGCTTCACACATAGATATAAAACGTACCAATGGGATTATTCAGTCAATTGTTGTGCCATATTCAATGCAATACTATTATTTCAAAAAGTAAATTGATTTTCTGATTGAATGAAAATCTTGTTGAGTAAACAATACCATCTGGTAATGTCGTACTACAAATAATCACAACTGTGCTAATTTTCAAAGGACTGTCTGCATCTGAGAATGGGAAAAAAGTTTTAGATTTTAAATATTTGGATGTTCAAGTCATTTTCAGATACCACTTGTTTTCAAATGTAACTATTCTGACATAGCAGTCAATGTATCGTTATTGATTTCACCACTAGCCCAAAACCGTGCAGCCGTAACTGTTTTCATTCACAAGCAAGCACTGTAATTTTTACTTGTCCTACGGTACTTCTTTATAAGACTGCAAAAATCTCAGCTTCGTATTAAACTCTCATTTCTGCGCTAAAGCTCAGGCAGCCACGGCAACCAAATTTCTTTCCGCTCTTTGATGCACACATCCAAAACCGAGAAAATTTCCGTGTTTGAATTGAACTTTCGTTTCAGTGCTAAAACTCAGGCAGTCACAGCAAGCAACATTTTCAAGTGGCACGAGGGACGGCGCTGTACAACTGAAACGAGCTGTAGCTCTCACTAATGAGCTGACTCACTCCCATCATGTTTTGAACGTGGGGTAGGAGCGGCTTCAAGAAATCGCAGTGCATAAAAACTAAAACTCGCAAATTCCGTGTTTTGCGGGCGCCGTCACGTTGCTGAGGTCAACATTTATTCTGAGTTTCAAAGAGGAAGGGATGTCCCATAAGCCTGATTCATTTGAAGTTGTAAGGACAGTAGTAAATTAAAATTTCAGAAAAATTTATTCTAAATAACAATTTTCAAGCGAATTTCAGGCGAATATCGTGGGAGAAAAGCATTGTATCGTTCAAATCAATACATAAAGCACCTTCATACTGTAGTCCCACTATGCATTCACGCGAGCAGACTACGAGCACTGGAATAAATGAAAACATCCATTGTATAATTTGCAAACAGCTAGAAAAATAATTATTAATGTAAGTATATGAAAAAGTAATTAGTTATAATTCTCATAGAATGTGTTGATGCAAAAAACCTGGTAAAAGACATTGACTTATACCTGAAAATTGTTATGTGAAACATGGGTATTAATAATGAAATTTAAAATGTCTGTAAGCAAAATTTATTGACAACCTACAGAGAATTGAAAAAATTTCTTTGGTAAGCAAAATGATGTCGATTTTTTATGAAGCCTTGTAAGAGACACAAACTATTAAACTAACTTTGGAATGGAAGAAAAATTTGCGAAAGAAAATTAGGTTGACTGCTTTCCGGCAGATTTAATTAATAAACTTGAATGTAGAAAGATTACAAGAGGCAACTCTTACGGTCCACACTCCAGGCTGCCCATTTCTCAGGGAGCTAAGATCAGCGCACACATTTTCCCGGCCACAATTTTCGAGTTACGTGAGACATGAGCGAGCTAACTCCAGAGTTCATTTATTTACGATGAAACTTTGTTGGGTACAATTAAAAAGCCTTCTATGTTAGTCTTTCATTGGATTAATTGCAGTAAGGTGCATGAAGTTAACATTTGAAGCATTTTACTTTACTTGCATTAACAGTTTGCTTCATGTTGAAGGTATTTAAAACAACATTCCTTTGCAGTAGCAGATTTTACTAAGAGTGAAAACGACTTCACCTCTCCTTTTGAAACATGCTCGAATTTTCAAAGCTGAGTGCGAAAGCAGCTGAAAAACATCAATGAAGTGGTTACTAGAAAGTGTTTTCGTTAAAGCGAGTAGAAAATTGGTATGATTTAGCTGGTGTTCGCTCGCGTGAAACTACAAAGTTGCGGCAAGAAGAAAAGCAACATGAAAGGGGTCCCTCGTTAGCGGAACATCATTTTAAAAAATTGCTAATATGAGGGGAGTCATGGAACGACGGGACCGCCACTCCTCGTTAAAGTGACATGTAGAACAAATAAGTTTAGGTCTTCTGAGCTAGCTTTCATTAACTACACGCTATCGGTCGTATCTCGCAGTTTCCTAAAAAATGGTTGGCTCATTTCTTTCTCTTGTGTTTTATGTTAGCCTTCTTTAAAACACGCAGATTCCAAAAAGAGGCTAGCATTTTTTTTTCGCTGTGATCTATGTTGGCCTATTTACTGTCGTATTAAATAATTGTCAGGAATTAATTCTTAAATTCCTTCCAAAATGAGTTTAGAATGCAAGCCTATGAATCTATGAACTCCAGTGAAAGTTTTCGGTAAGTGATCGATTGTAGGGTACAGTAATTACATAAATTACCAATATGTAGTTTTCTACACCACAGTAATAGATACTCATTTGTGAAATTACTGTCGCGATTCTTTAGGAGTAAAGTAACACATGTGAAATCATAAATCAATCACATTTTTTCTCAGATCCTTTCGACGCCAGCGGCCCAACTTAACCCTGTGGGTCTCGGAAGCAGCACTTGAGAACTTGAACTTAGAAGAACTTTGGTCGTGGAGATCAGAGGCTAGAGTTTTTGAGTCCATAGAAGGGAGCAAATCAGAACGAATCGCTTCAATGCTTTGTCAAGTCACAGCCGAGTGGCTGCCGAGACTTCAAACAGACGTCCCGCCGTCTACTCATTCATCCAGGTCTTGTTCGGTAAAACTTCGCAGCTTTGAGTTCTTCGCTTAACGGAAAATTGCAATAGAAAACTTTCTCCCGTGTTGTGGAAAAATCCACAATGGAATGAAGCACAGACGCCCTTTGAACATTTTTTTGCTATGGGAGCGGGGGGGTTCTCCCTGACGTTCATAAGGGAACACAGTGTTCATAAGTTGCTGGGATACAGCAGTGTAAGAAGGGTGTTTTTTCCAAGAGAAAATTTTTATTTTCTTCAAAATGTTGGAATCGTTTTTTGTTTCGAAAGTTAAGACCTAAATTTTTTGTATGACAAAGACACTCATCCTAGTGAAGTTTAGTTAATTAATTTCGAAAGCGAAGTAATACATCCTGGTTTTATGGAAATGGTCGGTGATTGTAACTACGAAACACACATTAATTTCATTTAATTTAAAAATGAATTGTTTAAGAAATGCTTATAATATTAGCTTCTAATATTTAATTAAACATCTCGACTTGAAAAAAATCACTTCATCACCTAGAATTTTTTCTCAATGGGATGAGGGTTCATTTTACCCCAGTATGAATTTAGTCTTACATTTTCAAACTCAATTCAACGCGGAACATTTTGAGAAGTTTTCTTTCTACGCATAAATTGAGCTTCATTTTACGAATAACTTTGAGGCTAGTTAATGTAAAAGTACCACTCACTATGAAGCTACCTCGGGCACATTAATGCAATCAAAACTTCGCCAATGGCAGGTGACGCCATACAACCTCTAATGTAGTACGGTCATGTATAAGATGAGGGTGTAGTAAATTTTGGTGCATTAGGTTCCTCGAGTCCGTGGATAAAGCAACAGGATACATTTGACACAGTGAAATAATTTGAGGCTTGTTTCACTGATTATGCAAAATTATTAAAGCTCACTCTTTTGCTCTGCGTTCATGTGAAAATCTATTTCATCAGCTCAGGACCTGCGCAACAACCGTACTTTGATGAAGCACGATGCATTCATTTGAAACATCACAGAGCGCTTCAACTGAACTGAGCTGCACCAGTCATAATTTAACAGGACACAAAAATTAGGAATGCTGAGTCATAACACGTACATTATCTGAGACGTGTCTTTAGTTTGATCAAATTTTTATTTCCAAACATTTACAATTTGAAGGATTTTCTTATTCTCAATGGATTGAGTCCTGTAGATTTTGAACAGTATTGTTTTATTTGTAGTAGAACATCTGTTAGCTGGTGTAATTTCAATTTCCTGAGTTTTAGATTCATCGATCTTTTAGCTAATTCAATCAAAAAGAAAAATTTTCAACAAACGGCTTAACTCGAAATTTCACTAAATGAGATTATTAATGAAGGAAATGCAAAGTAATTCTTCAAGAGAAGCTCCCTTTATATCAGTAAATTTTCATTCGAGACTATCTATTAACAACGTTATACTTTTAAAGCTAATTGAATGTGTTTCTTATGAATTTTCACCTCCAACGACGGTGCAGGTTAGGTTAACGATGTCGCCTTCATGGAAAGGTCCCTGGATGATGTCCTCGGTCGACCGGCCGACTCCGTGCTGCCACAGCGTGATGTTCGGGCCATGTGTCGGGTTTTCTGCAAAAGATAACGAGCATTTTATAGATTAAATTATCGATTCAAAGGCCCACAGGGTCCTCTTCCATAAGATACTCTTCATAGAGTCCGTAGGTATAATAGCCTTAATATTAGTACTGTTATTTTTGTTAAATTTCTTCCCTAATTGCATTTTGGAAGTTCGCTACCGAGTTGCAGTTCACTTTGATGTTAGTGACAACCTGAGGCCAGTGACAGTCGAATGACGGTGGTTGTGATAACGGTGGTATGAGAACAAAATACTGGCATTAAAGTGTTCATCTTGCTATACGGGACTAAGTAAGATTGGCATGTAACTATATTACAGATGGCAACAGTTTCATGTAATTTTACGGCATGAATGTGGTTTGCGTCAAATTTTCGGTACGATAGAAAGTAACTCGAGATTTATGTCTAAAGAACAGCATTGAGAAGTATGATGCTCACTTGAACATAATGAAGCTTCCAAACGGAAGGCGAGAAAACACAGCCACGAACGGTAGAAAGAAGCTTCCTAGATGTGCTCATTACGTTAAGTAATTTCGAATGGTGAAAAGTAAAAAAATACAGCAACGTTTTTGGTGTTTAATAAGAGAATGTATGGGAGTATTTGAAACTTATTGGAGAATAAAGTGACTGCATGAACGTTAAACTAGCAGTGAGACAGACCGTACAACAATACTTCATATCTTGGCAAAGAACTAAAACATAATAATTTTATCAATATTTTGTTGCACATTCAGAAAAAAATTCCCCTTTCATTCTCATCTAGGACAGAGATGAAAATCTTTTAAGAGCACTGACAACGTTCATCCGATCCAGGTGAACAATTTATCACAGAATGACAATAACTCGATCAACAGATAGATCAAACCGGGATCAACAAAGAAAAAGCAAATACAAGTAATCCAATTAGGGCCAGCCACAATACTACAATTGGGAATTAATAAATAGTGAATAAAAATGAATTTAGAGTGTGGCTTCGCTGGAGGCCGACAGCAATTACGTACATGCGATATTTTTTCGTACGTCAAAGCGTGCGTCAGTTTGGGCAATGCTCATATATCAGTGAGTGGCTCCATGAATTTGTTAAACATTCGTATTACTTATTCCCCGTATTACTACTAATCAGGATAAATACATAGTAGTGAGCGTTCACGAGTGAATAGATTATAACTGGCTTTGCAGGATTGTGTAATGAAATTTTCGTCAAATAAATAAAATAATTTTACCTTCCAAAGTTTCAGCAAAGAAATAGAATTTTTGTAAAAATGAATCAATTTTTGGAAATAAACATTTGAACTTCGAATTTCATTCCTGAATCCAAAGCAAATTTGTAGCTTCAAATGTTGTCACCTGTCCCTTAATTTTCCTATTTATTCTTAGAATGGTTGACTTTAGATAACAACTTAACAAGATGTTTGGTGCGCAGAAATAGTGCATTTAACAGTCCAAAATCCGTGGAACAATTATTTTCCCATGGCTAGTGAAAAGAGCTTACAGATAAGAGCCCTATTTTTTTAGCTTTAAATTTTCATTTTAGTTAGAAATATCATTCATATTCAGTGCTAAATAAAGATTATGAGATTGTAATTTCTATTTAATTCAACTGTCCGACCATTGAATTTTATTGAAAGACGAATGTTATTTGTTTTTTTGGTTAAGCGATTGGTTGTTGAAATTTGAATGCCGATATGTGAGCGTGTGGCACAGTCCATGTGGATCCTCAAAAATGTATACTCATTTCAACACCTGTTAAACTTATGTCAACCTCCTAGTATTATGCATATATCTCGATTCTGAACTCAGGATCCTGTAAAGTTGAAGTTGGAAGCATGAAAAGTCTCTTGCAGTTGAGTGGGATTGCAGAAGAGTTGCAGTAAGATTTACTTACGCGAGTGAACATCTCTGAAATCATTAATAAGTTTAAATGAGACAGCGCTGAGTGAACAAGAATTTCGTTCCAAAGGCAAAGAACGTCAAGACATCTAGGATATCGAAACAAAGTATTGAAAAGGTTTGAAACTTATCTAATCAACTAATTACAAAAACGCAAGGAAAGTTTTCTTCGAATTCTGCATGAGTTGAATTGCTTCGTTTGAGTGAAACTTCTTTTGGTTATAAGAGAACATTTCATTCGTATTCGTATGATAATAGGATTATTGGCGAACATATTCTGTATACTCTGCATTTATGATTTATAGATACATTTAAAATGTGCTCACATCACAGAAGCAAAACAGTACAGTACATCACTTGCTTCATCAGAGAAAAAAGAAGATAATGACAGCCTGAATAATGTTATTTCCAACGATTGTTCGCACACATTTACGGATTGGCTAGTGTGTTAAACTTATTCATTTGAGCGCAACTCACTGATAAGTTCGTTTTTTACAGCGTAAGGTGATGAATATAAAATTTTTTTTAACTCTTTCCTGCGTATCGTATTTAACTTTTACACTGAGATATTTAACGCATTCAAAATTCTGAAGCAGATTCGAAATGTTGTTTCCAAATTTCTTCAGTTCCTGTAGTCCTCGTACACAAAAACATATCTTCAACTTCACGATTTGAACTTTTACACTGAGATTTTACCGCATTCAAAACTCTGAAGCAGATTCAAGAAGCTGTTCAGTCTCACAGGTTTTTCAGAAAGCGAGCGTGCGCGCTAATTTGTCGCCTTTTGATAGGCAGTCGTCGAGTGAACTGCATGACGTGAGTGTCGATGTATCACTGGTAGCATTCTGTTGCTATTTATAACACCTGAAAATCCCTCATACAAACGAAATACGCATCTGAAAATATTATTATACTCAATGGATTTTAGAGAACAAATTTTAGTTTGAGAAAGTGCTTAGTCCTCCGATTTTGAAGATTGTTGCACATTTTTGGTGTTTTGATTTGTCAGAGCTTCTATGGATATGGCATTTGTTTGTAATGCTGCCCTTGAATGTTCTTGTAAATCGGAATTTTCACCACTTGTACGTGTAAACATAGGAAAATAGAGGATTCCTTGGTTGAATTTCACACAACACAGCAAAACACGTTTTTTTTGGCTCAAGCTTTCGCAAGGATTTGTTCCAGCCGTCGTCAAGGAAGAACGTATTTTGAAACCCCTTGTGGTGCTAGGGTATTTTTTTTTTGCTCCAGTAATAGAAAAACATTAGGAAATATACGTGTTTACTGTTTCGAATTGAGTGTATTTCTTGGAGAAGCCCCGATTACGCTTTTTTGTAAAGCCCCTTTTTTACCCGCAGTTTTCAAAGCAGAGAGATAAACTAAATGTTCGATGTAATATCCGTAGATTAATTGGAATTTTTTTATTTTTCTACATTTCTCAAGGGGTGTTTACAAGAAGGAGTTTTAAATAAGTGAAACATCTGAAAAATTACCTAAGAAAAGGGCCAAGGGATCGAAAATGAGAGAAACACAAATTTTTTCGTGCAAATTGTATTTACATCTAAATCATGGATAAAATATATTAAACATTGCATTCATTGATGGCCAGTATTTTGTCAACTAGTTTGACCATATATCCAGCCCTTTGCTCGTTTTGCATAGATGATACTATGAGGAACGTAGTTTAATGCATCTTCTAGGACTCATATCTCTCTCACCACAACATTCCTACCGTTTGCTAGTACATAAAACTTATTTGCTCTCAAATGGGGCTAGAAATTAGAAAAATGGCATAACAGAGAGCGGGCTTTGTGCTTCGACGTAGCGGGAAACACTGTAGCTGCTATAGGCACTGCAGCCATTACACTGCATGTAAAGTCTACTCATTTTTCGCTGTTGATGGTGGCACTAACAGGAGCACTTGGCGCTTAATCCTTGCTGCAGAGGCAGTCGTGCAGGGAACGCAACGGTACGCAGCCATCAGCAAAATTGCCTGGAGCTGCTCGCATCGACCCTGGAACATCGACGTCACAAAGTGCTGCTCACGTCATGCAGTTCACTCGACGACTGCCTATCAAAAGGCCACAAATTAGCGCGCACGGCTCGCTTTCTTAAAAACCTGTGAGACAGAACTGCTTCTTGAATCGGCTTCAGAATTTTGAATACGTTACAAATCTCAGTGTAAAAGCTTAAATCGTTAAGTTGAAGAAATGTTTTGTGTACGAGGACTGCAACAGTAGAAAAAAATTGGATCTTCATTTAGACTTTTTTTTTCAGAAGTGTTGAAATTAACTAGGGAGAGTGAAGTGATGTTTACCGTATGATAAATTCCACGTCTTAAATCGTAAATTTGAGGCTCCTTTGGTGCCACAGAGTTGAATGCGAGCAAGTAACGTACATGAATTGGCTCGGAACGTCAAACAGTGCATGAACGTTAACCGATAATTGTTTAGCTAATTGTTTAAATAATTTGCACTAGATGAACATGAATCAAACGAGTAAAGTTGTTTCGTCGTTTTTATACTGTTCGTTCATTTGAGCGCTTACGCTATAGCATTTGAAACCTACCCAATAAAAACATGAATTTGAATTTCCGAAGAATTTAAATTTCAAAATATTCGTGCATTGTTGGTATTTCATGAATCCAAGCAAAGCTATTTTTTCAAAAGTTTGAACATGTGCAGAAGAAACAGATTTAACTCGAGGTTACAGGAAATTTGGTTTATTTTTTAGTGAAAAATGAGCAAGAAAAGAATTGAAGAAGAATTTAATTGGTAAAAAACGTAAGCCTTTGCTGAAAAGCTTTTTTGAAAAGCTTGCATCGGGCTTACATCTTTTTGTTACGTTTAACGCTTTGCAAACTGTGACAGTTTTTTAAAACCTTGATCCCATTTTTCAGTGCATCATTTATTATTATTCATCAACTGCATGTTGCAAAAATGTCACAATTCGCAAGTTTTTGACTCGATCTAGCAAGTTTCAAATCCACTTAGGAAACAGTGTAAGAACGAAGCAGTAAAGCATTTTAATAGTTTTGGCTGCAGATTTTCTGCAGTTGAGTATTATAAAATACAGACTTTTTACTCTTTGACGGGCTGCAAAGACCCCAAGAGTAATTGCCGCAATCCCAATTTTAATGAGTTAAGACGGGAAGACTAGTTTTAGAGCAGCAGTCAGGCAGTCAAATTAAAAGAATCTGAATCTACAAAAGTACAGTGCGAGTAAAAGTATTCATTCAACTTCCGACACTATTTCAAACTCTAACAAACACTAGGATCTGGTAGGCATATAGCCATAATAATTTGTCCCGAAACATAGCGACAATTTCGTCTTATACCCAGCTTTGAATCTTTACCAAAGTTTCCACAGATGAACTGTAGAACTGAAGATTAACCTTTATAACCTTATTCACATGGAATTAAGCGACAGGAACTGAGCCTTATGCCACCATCAACGCCTCGTTCAGCAAAACATACGAGTCTAAGTTCGGCCGTCGTCGTGCCAAGGTTTGTGTTTCACCAAACCCAGTCTGTCGTCAAATTTGACTGAAAGGCCAAGGCAAACTTAATTACGGAGACAAAATCCAAACGCGAATGTCTATGACGAAATTCGAGTAGACGTAGACTTGAGCATCTTCATTAAAAGAAGTACTGAACCTTAAGCTCTCGGACGACTTTTTCTCACACTCGACTTCCAAACCAATTTCTGGCCCTGCGCAGTTTTCAGTAGACCAGCGTTAGCGAAGTTGACAGCTACGGGCGAGCGCTGGAGCGACGCACTGTGATGCAGTCGTGTGCTTCGGTTGCCCGCAGTGATGACTCGGATGCAGAGGATGCCATTATCAAAATGTAAGACTTGACACTAGCTCACATAAATTTAAAATGTGTACGATGCTATTCCGTTATCATTTCATGATTTCGAAATAGAGTTTTCAGAGTGAAGACTGAAAGCATACTTGAAGTACATGAATTGGGATTGATAAAATATTCGTAAGCACAGTGTTTCCGTCTCATGTCGTTTCGATCTTATTGCTGAGTATTCACTTCACTTAGGTGAGAATAAGCATTGAAAACAAATGTAGCAATACAAGTCTCAATTCCATAAAGCTGTAATATGCACCAACACGATAAGAAGTTATGCATTAGCACAAAGGAAAGCTAAGGTAATGTGCAAAAGATAAAAGAAATGAACGTTGCAATTTAGATTGTATATCACGGTGAACGAGAAGTATTTACTCGTATTATGTTCACTGAAAAGAATGAAATAGTAAGAACAAGACGTCACCTCGCTGTTCCCATGCCTTGTGCTCGTTTGGGTCTATGATTTAGAACAGAAAAATTTCCCTCGGGTATTAACAGCTGGTGTATTATTCACTTACATGCGAAGCCAGTTCCTTGAACAGAAGTCAAGTGCTTCCGGCAACAGCATAAAAGAATTCCTCATCTCAATTCATCAGCAATTTGTCTTCATTGCGGACAGTGCAATCAACAGGAATATCCTTCTCTGCAAATTACCTAATTGCACCCTTAGATTACGGCCATAATGAGTCTCTTTAATCAGACCTCGTGGCGTAGAATACACAAGGGGCCGTTGCAGCTCATGCATTGTAATTACATTGATGGTTTCTCCGGTGAATAGAAAGAGAACAGTTAGTATATTTGCAGAATGCCCTATCATTTTCTGGCGAAACATCCAGCTACACTGCAGAGCATGCAAGCTTTTCTCCACTAGGGTCTTCTTGCAACGCAACACTGCGTAATGTAAGGGCACCAATCGTCCGTGACGATAAGAGGTCCTATGACTATGGATGCGTCGGACCAAATGGGTGAGATCGTTCATCACAGGGAGAGGCCGCTAATCCAGTTAGTGGCGCTCTCAGAAGCAGCGACCTAGCATCCCTTCTTGCTAGGCGTCTTCCAAAGATTGATAGTAACAGTTGACGTGGAGACTCGCGCCAAGATAGATGGAGGATGCAACTGACGACCAAACCTGATAATATATTACCACCTACTTACTTTTGGCACCGGATAACTTTATCAAACGCCGCTCGCCATTGAATCTAACAAGATGAATGGTCTCATGGAGGAGATTTTGATCTCAAGTTTAGAGGTGACGAACGCAAACACCATCGCGTGATCACAAGAGAGCCTATCACAAGGAACGGCCTCAACAAATGGAACTTCCACAGAAAAATGAGGGCATGTCTGCAGCCTTTTTAGGCCTCATGAAGACAGGGCACGGAAAAAGGCCCGAGATTCCCGAAAAGAACGTTGGCTGTCTTTTTTTTTCGCAGCACCTCTGTGGCAGAATGTGTCAGCACCGAATAGCGGTAAATAATTTCCGTAGTCCACATCTGCACCGCACTTTCCTTTTTTCAGTTTGTTGGCCAAAAACACTTCTTAGGCATGAGATGTTTTAATGATTATTTATTTTCTTCTTTTGACTTCATTTAGTGCTGTTTCGTTGCAAAAAAGTGCAGCAAACTTTCCTCCAATGATTTTATAATGATGCCCGTGAACTTTTTATGAGAAGTGGAAATCTATAAAAAGATTATAAGTGCCGAACTAAATTTAGAGTTAATCGTGCCTGCATCAGAGTTCTCGATGAGGGATCAAAGTCACTTAATCTAACTGCAATATATTTTCCGTCGATAAGACTTATTTATTTTGTTTTGCTTATGTGCAAGAAGAGAGTAAAACAATTAACCCTCTATAAACAGGTATTCAATTAATTAATGCTACTTCATTTGAGTTTATTTCCAAATTCACGACAGAAAAATTATGGACTTCGCCGCGACTTAAAACTTGTCAAATTTTCTACAAATTCTTTGGAGACACAACGTTCACACTTTTCGTGGAACGTTGTGTTCACAAATGAGAATTGGACAAATTTTACGCATGAAATTTTGGAAGTTAAAAAGCGATAGGAATTAGCTGCTGAAACGCCATGTAAGGAATGACGCAGTGACACTCGGGTATGAGTTTCACCCAACTTTTCATATTTTACCGACTAGTTAAGAGAATACATTATAATAAATTAAGATCAAATAATTTTTGTTTTCACACTACCTAGTTCATCTAAAAAATTTAAGAGTAAGGACTAAGTAATCGAAAATTCCAGTGCGCTGAGTATGAAAATTTATACCTAGCCGAATGGAATTTTTGGAATTCAAACTACCTACCTCGATCCACATTTTGAGGTGGAAAACTGAATAGTTAAAAATTCGAGTGCGTTGAGGATTTATGGCGATTTGCACATTAACGCCAGGGTGATGTAAGAACATTAATGCAAGAGCACGTACCAGGAATGGAACGCAATAGAAGTGACCTTAGGGAAAGGTAAGCAGCGAAACGATGTGAATGCAGGAATAAATTTTGTCTCACGAGTAGTATTTCCTCATGCATTTGCAATCAGTGATGACCAAGAATAAGGTTCATGGCACTCAGCGATGTTCATTACAGTGCAGAAGTTGGAGCGACTAAGGCATGGAGTGATTACAAATGAATTCACGTTGTGAGATGACCAAGTTCCTTACAGGGTAAGGACGAGATGGATAATATCGCAATTATTGAATGCAGATGACGGAAAGAGCAACGCAGTATGCATACATCTCGCACAGAAATTGATCAAGGGTTGAAGGGGATGAAGATAGGACTTACATAAAAAGACTTTATAGATGATGAGTTCTTACTCTGAAAGAAAGATGTCTAGAGAACACCATATATTATTTTCATTCATAAATGTATTTTACACGCTAGTGTGAACTTGCTCTTAATTTTTGTGTACCAATTATCTAAAAGAAATGGTTAAGAGCTCCGAGGTCCGTAAAAAATTAGAGCTCCAAGCAGCTAAGAAATGACTAAATATCAGAAACATCTACAATTTGTTGTATATCTATTTTCGAGCAAGCAGACTCGCACTCTTTACTCTTTATCTGACTGCCAATCCATCTCACTCAGTAAACGAAGGGACACTCAGAGAAATGATAATTTTCATACTAATTATCACGATCTAAGGTAACAGTGCGGTTGCTGCGTTTTATAAAAGCATTTATTGGCTGTGAAAGAGGCCGTTATTGCTTGATAGGTAACTATTGTCAAATCATCATAATATGGAAGGCATTCTAGAGTAGCTATAGGCACTTGCTTAGTTGTCGTAATGATCATAAAATTTTTAATTCTAAAGAAAAACAGTTATGAAAGATTTATAGATGTAAATACTCACCAAAATTTCAGCGTGGCAGCACGATTTAACGTTTATAACCTGAACAGTGCTGTGCTGATAGCTTCTTGGATTGACGACAAAAGGTTTGTACTCACCATAAACTTTGAGGGTAATGGCAGAATTCCGGTTGGGTGAGAGAAGGATTATTCAAACTCTGCACGTGAATTTGTTTGTCAAAAGGTTCATTACCCCTCATAAACTTTGAGGGTAATGGCAGAATTCAGGCTAGGTGAGCCAAGGAAGTCAACTCTGCACTTGAATTTGCCTTTCAGAAGGCTCGATACTCACCATAAACTTTGAGGGTAATGGCAGAATTCAGGCTGGGTGAGCCAAGGAAGTCAACTCTGCACGTGAATTTGCCGGTGTCGTTGCGCGTGACGCGATGGAGGCTGAGGGCGACGCGGTGAGGCGAGGTGACGTTCAGCGCGACCCTGCCTTCGTAGCGCGAGTCTCGCGTGCGCGAGCTGCCGCCGCGCCAAAATTGGCCAGAGCGAGCGTCGTAGCTGCGAAAGGACGAAAAAACATTTTGCGTTATTTTTGTTTCAGGGAATCATAGTGGGGTATATCGTGTGAAAGAATCTAGAATACGCTCAAGTGTAACTGCGAAAAAACGAAGGTTCCGTTTTACATTGTTATCGTTTCAGGGAATCATGGCCTGTGGAAAATCATGTCATAGAATTACAAATTCAATCAAATTCAGACAGCTTGGTGTGCATTTAATTTTTTTGCATTTATTTGTATGTTTGTGAAATTTTTACTAGAACTAAACATAGATTGTGCTTCAGCAAAACGGTACAACTCAAGTTCAAACAACTACAATAAACTTAGCGTTCTTCAATATAAACGTACAAAATTATTTATTTGATCCCATTGAAGCTCTATGAGAACAATTTTTAAGACTTTGTTGCTCAAATAAGTCGAAAGAAAACTGCAAAATTTACTTGCAGTTTTCTATAACGCTGGCCGGAAAATATATCTAAAGTGAATGAACTTGTACAGAAACTGCAGGCTTTCACTTTTTTTTGAATGATGTTCAATGGATGAAAACTTGATTTATTCAACCTGGTAAAGAAGTAAATTCAATAATGAGAACCGTGTGTAGAGTGTAGAAAGTTCTAGTTTTGTTCTCAATTCATTTTTTAACAACTCAAATTGAATTTTACTCTCGTTGTGAGACTTGTATTTTAAAATTCAACTTACTCTTTTGTAGCTGCACTAAATAAAAAGAGAACCGCGAGAAATCCCACAGAAATAGAGCTCGGCTCTATCGCCCCGCGATGTCGCAGAGCTGCAGTCCAGCTGCGGAAATCTAATATCCCGCACGTTGAAATTCTGTTGCTGCTGCTCTATTTTCAGCCATATGTTCCAGGCCCAATTAAGACAAAGAATAGAGTTAGTGAAAGATTACAGCAGGTCTGTGAATGAATCTGCCACAGTGCAAACAAATCAAGTTTCACTTGAATTTTAAAAAGGAGAGAAATTGACGTCAATGAGGATATACATTAAAGGAAAAGAAAAAGATAACAAAAAATAAAAACTGTTTCTTTACATAAAAGCAGATCCATAAAATGCATTAGGCCAACTGAATTTTGAATATTTCACAGCATAAAGGTTCTAAACTGTTACATAAACTAAACGATAAACTATGACATGCATTTTCGTCAAATCCATCATCAGTTCATGAGTACAGTGTTTTTAAACATGGGACACACAATAACTTATTTTATCAGGTCGAGTGCCTCCTGCTGATTTTCGACACACTTATTCACAGAACAGAACTATCTACTATCAATTTGAATTTGGTGTAATTTCCCTCAACAATTTTAGAACCACGTTTTTTTCATTGCCCAATGCTTGCTTTCAGTCATGGTATCTTTAATGTTTGATTTCAGAAAATTTACAATGAGAGGTAAATTCTTCGAAAGAGTAACACTGTTAAGGTCTCAAATCTTCCAAAGGAGTTAACTCTTGATTTATTGATTGATTATAAGTTTGTTTAGGCTTCTGAAACCACAACAAATTTGTCTCAAAAAGGGGAAGGATGGATGCCAAAATTTGAAATGGATTTAAAGAATTGTGAGAATTGGGGAATCTTTGCACAAGGATTGTTCCATCACTATATCCCTCTTTGACAGGAACAGCAAATTAGGAAAGAAATTCATGAAACAAGATGAAAGTTGAAAAAGAAAGTGATAGTTGCCAAAAAACCAGCACGTCAGCGAAAAAAATAACGACAAAAAGAAAAAAATATGTCTGTAACAAAAAAACGTTCGATTTTCACAATTAAAAGGCTTATTTAACTTTTTGGTTGGGACTTCACTTCTTTAGGAGTCAGTTCCCAGTGCTGTAAGAAAGTAGGAACAAAAGATGCTCAAAAGATGCTTCTGTGCTACAGACGACAACTTGTTCCGAATGTGTCATAGTTTCTTACGGACATTCGTAGTTCCTGGTTTAGGTAACAAACAAAACTTAGGGAACAATTCCTCTAGAAGTCTGGATGGGCGACCCAAGAGATTTTGCGGCTATTCATGCCTTGCTTTATGCGCTTTTTTCGGTTGAGCAGAAGTGCTACGGCTTTTCAGCCTGGTGTAGCTAGAATAATCGATGCATCAACTGAGACAGGTTCAGCTTTCTGCTGTTTCAGGCAAGATTCTCCAGAAAATTGCAAAAATCAAGAATGAAAAAAATTCCATTCATTTTTAAGCTTCATTCTGTCACATTCAAATCTGAGAAGGGAATAAGAGAATCAAAAAAGTTCTTGTTAAGTAGATATGAGTAGCTGCTTTTAGTTGAAAGTATCGCAAAGTTAATTCTGAAACTGAAAATAATGAACTTTCATGTACATTGGGTTCTGAAAAACATTTAGAAGTATTCTATGATTCAATCACACTCATGAAAAGATTTAAAAAAATCACTATGATAAGTCGAATAAATGATTATAACCAACGTCATCTCACTGAACAAATACAGAACTTTAAACACATGTTTATGTTTTTCGCCATCACGCCCTGACAGAAAGATTTTTTTTTCTGATGTGTCGTACGAACAAGTAATAAATTCGAATGTAAAATTTGGTTGGAAACTTGTAACTTCCAATGAGAATTTTCCAATTTCGACACATATTAATAACTATTTGAAAATTGATTGGAATATAAATCGGAATTCAAATAATATTAGTGGTTGACATCTTTTGCTGTTTAACAATTTGGAAATGGAGCACAGATGTATTGCAGGTTGTTGCAATATTTACCAAGTTGTCTTGAAATGTAACTCTCAAATCAATTTTTAGTTCAATTAAATTTTACTTCGTCCGCGAGATTGTTAACTTGTAGTCGGCATCACTAAATCACACGGCACAGCATTCAATTTTAAATTCTTCTAACACGGTGCAAAAAAGTCTAAGCGCCTAAATTCGAGACGTCCGAGTACTAATTGGCTTCCTGCCTTAATGAATATTATTATATAGAATCATTCGTGTAAAAGACATGAATAATGAACTCACTCTACGGAGAGTGGCTCCTTTAACCGCTACTGCGGCTTATCTCACCAAATTAGAGTGATAGCCACCATAATTATCGAATAATTAGCAGTGAGTGCTTTTTAAAACGATGATTCATTTGAAATGCTTCCCGCTTAACTTTTAACGGCCACATTTTTTAAAGAAATTAGAACGGTTAGTGCCGTTGATTTAGCGAATAAATCTCCATGTAGAAAAACTGCATTATGCGCGCTCAAGAATTTAGTAAAGCTAAAGAAAACATCAGAGAACTTTCGTGTTCACAAGTTCTCAACGCACTAACATGAGCATGCACTTAGGCTGATGAATTCAAGTGTAGCATCCTTAAACTCTGGGTGCTTTAGCACGCTATAACTTCTGTGACCAGCGACCCTGCATGGCAGAGACACTGCTGTGCATGAGGTGCAGATATGTACGCGTTTCCAAAATCTAAAAGTATGAAACTGTGTTACCGAGTCATTTCTTTACACAATGTAGAGGCGATTTTAAACGTACGCGAGGCTGTATTTACTTAGATAGAAAGTTTACGAGGCATTCTGCGTGAAAGTAATGTTGTATATACTCTCTTAAAGAGCGTTCATCAATTTCAAAATAGGTATGGAGAAGCACGCTGACGGTGCGGTGATGTAGCACTAATCGTATGTCTCCAGAAAAAAAGAAAGAAAGTAAGAGAAACTGTTTATTTGCCAAAAAGTTGATACATGAGATGCATTACAACACATTGAATTTAAAAAAAATTGCATAGAATTTTTAAGCACAGTCTGTAAGTTAGTGTTCGAGTGGGCTGCATGCTCAGCCACCCTATCGGGCGGTGAAGTTCTGCTGCAGGAGAGCACTGGCACACTGGCAGCATCTCTGGTGTGAGCGGCGGCGAGTTCGATACGAGCGGAGGCTGGACGTGACCGAGTGCAATATGGAGAGCTGCGTGATTCGGCGGCCCACAAAGCGTGGGTTTGCATACACAGCGCCGCCTTAACAGAACACCACCCCACAAAATGCCGCACTCAGACCTGCTACTCAGTGAGACTTTATTACTCCTCAGTAAACTTCACATCTGCGGAAGCCTCTAAGAGGACGCCGTCTTGAGTAATGTCTTTCATTTAGCGGAGTAATGGGGCGAGATTTGGAGCCAGCCGCTTCTCCGACCATCGTTTGTCCTGGAACTATGTCACTGTTGGCCGTATCATACGCTTTAATTGCTTTAAAAAGTTTTCTTCTCATATTCTCAGAATTCATCGCGTTGCAGATCGGGAAGCTGCATCGCTGTGAACTTACATGAGTTTCTTATCGGAAATGTACACGAAGGAAGTGCTGAAATTAGGACTTTATATCAATTCGTTAAAGCGCTCATCTCTGGAAGAAGGTACGATGGAGCATCGTTGAATCCATTGAAAAAGATGAAGTGCACACACTTCACTCTTCGAATATGTTAAATATTTTGCCCATAAATTATCAGCACTCGATACTGTGTTCTTAGGCGAATTTATTCTATTTTCTCCGATAGCGTGAAAAAATAAAGCATTTAAGCTGTAATCGCTATTTACAGTTGAAGCACATAAATTTGAATATTTGAAAGGTAAAGGGAACTCCTACGTCGGTAATCGAGTACGGTAGACCTGCTTTCGTTACGTCTGTTTTCTACACACGCTTGAGTTAGCATTACTTCCTCTCCTCATTTCGTCTCCTTCATTCTGCCCATCATATTTTTTTCTGTAACTAGAGGCTTTTATGATCCCTTCTATTCCAATGTTTCCTTGTATCTAGAGAAGAGGAGCAATCCATTCTACATTATCTTTACTCGTAAATTACGAAACTAGAGTGGTGCGGTCGAGGAGACAGCAGAATTCATAGTCCTTATATTTCCACTTTATCGTAGCTAATAAATGATGCTGAGCAAGGACGGGAAAAATAACGGTGAAAATAAGAAATACTCACTAAGGAATTGTTTGATGAAAGTTGTTGATTGATAGGAATAGATAAGGCATGAAAGGGGAGTAGAAATTGCAAATTTGTGCATCATCTTTTTTGAGAGATTTTTCACGATCATGAAAACTTCGATATAAAACACAACAGGAACATGGACCATTCAAATAATATCTTTGCAACTGCAATAGATCAAAATTAACTCGCTGCATTTAATGTAAGTACCGTCTAAGCGTTAAAACTGCCATATAGAGCAGTGACCAACTCAGAAATATAAAAAAAGAGTTCATGGTGGAAATTAGAGCGAATGCTTCACGGGCGTGAGCTGGTCGAGCGGTTCTTTTCCAAAGAGACGTGCCTAAAATGGCCTAAGAATATCGAATTGAATTTATGACCACAAACTGACAATTCCATGGCAGAATTCGAATTTCAATTTCCACCATCTACGTTTAGGCCGCTCTTTCGGTAGGAAATGGAGGGCCGTCGAGCATTGAACTGATTGCCGTTCTGGTTAGATTCGCGATGGAGATGATAGAGAATTGTATTTCCTGAAGCAGTGCTCCATGTTTTCCTTACTGACATAGCAAATGCCTTTGCCTGAATATCATTCTTTACTAATTGCTGATAATAACACTGCAAACTATTTCTGAAATCCCCCTACAACTGATAATTATCTGCTAGTTGTGAAAAGCAAACTACTGAGTTTTTTAATTGAGTTGATGCGAACGTTCGATAGAGAGATAGGGGAGGATGGCTTAGTTCCACTTTGCATTTTAACAAAGAAGAATACGAATTTTGGGCCTGCTGCTGGCTAGAGGTGTTCGGTAGACTAGCTCAAAAGCGTTTTCCAACCAAAGATTCTCGATTTTCGTAATTCACGAATACTCTGAAGCTGCAGTAAGGTTCAAATTAAAGTTATTATTTTATATGTACAGGTAAAACTGAAATTTTTTCTTCTATGAGTGAATTCGCATTTTTTAAACCTTGAGTAACTAAACCTATTCTCTCTTAACTTCTCCCAACCTTATCTATCTTATCTTGTTCCAATCGATTTAAATCGTAAACCTGTTCTATCCTGACCTTATTTGTCTCTCGATTTCGTCCACCTAATCATAAATGATCGTATTTGAACTTAGATGACGAACTTTTTTCTGGCTATTCACAAAGCAAACAACAGCAAAAAAATACTGGTTGCAATGCAAGTATTTTTTCAGTGACGATTGTTTGTGTAATGAAATAAAACACACGAAGCGAAGGAAATACTCGTATCTATTACGTTGTATCTACGCTAAATTGAATTTCTGCTCCCATTAATTTTTGCTCGAACCAAAATTGTTCATGAGAGTGTGCGTGATACGGACCTAACTATATTTTTTAAGGAAGTTTTCTGATATGAAAAAGCGATTAAATATTCACATGGTGTAACCTAGTGTAGATGCGCTGCCCCCGTAAAAGCTGAACTGGTGCCATTCGGTACTGTGATGTTCGATCAAACGAGTAAGCCATTCGCTGTTTTCAAAGAAGCAGATCGAATGCGCCTCGCATGAAGTCTCTGAAGTGCCTTCGTTCGAGCATGAAGCTGCTGAATCGTGAATTTGTGCTACGAACTTAATTTCCTATTTCAAAGTGTAAAAGATGGACTCGCGGTCGACCAGACGAGACTTTTTGGTAGAATCCATTACATTTTTTTATTTTAAATTCTTCGAACATGGATTGCTTTCACTTGCTTTCTTTGTCTGGATAAAATGCATTTGTACCATGCATTTGACCATGTCTATGGTTTCTTCAATTTTTTGGTTCATTTTATCAATTATAAATAAAAGGAATTTTTTATCAAACGTAACGGCGAGAAAATTGTTTGGGTACTTCGCAATTTTGCCATGAAAAGCTATAAACCAATCGCAACGTTTTTTGAAAATATCTTAGCCCTGAAAACATAACTTGTGATTGAATCCAAACTTTCTTCAGATATCATGGACTACCATGAGGAGTCAACTAACTTTTGAAATATGTTCGCACATCACATTGCATTCAAAACTAAAGTTGATCATAAAGACTGAGTTCGAAATACTTAAGGACTTGAAATACCACGTAGAAATTTGACAACTTTGCTGAGAGCTGAAGCGAAATAGGCTTTCATCATCATAATCTGAGGAGATCACGGTGCAGTTACGAGGATCAAAGTTCAAATTTGGACGCACGATCGGCTCTCTCAAATCTGCCGAAGAGATTTGTGTGAGGTTTGGAGTCTCAAGTGAGAGTTTGGAGCGACTCCAAATCTTCGGTTTCCTATCTGCAGTTCTGCGCCAGATTTGCAGGAGGCGTTCCTTCAAGTTTTCACCTGAATGAATTTTTACAATTAGGAAATGCACTCGTTACAATTAAAATTAGGAAATGGCATTGCAGTGGCCGAGTGTACAGAGCGCTTGCGTTCTGTGTATCATGCACGGGTTCGAGCCCTGTACACAGCAGTTGGCGTGAAAAACGCTTGCGCGGCAAATCAGGGTCGTTGCCTGCAGTGTGGTCACTGTCCTCAAGGAATGTTACCTGGGCACTAAACGAGAGGAAAATAAGGCCTTAAAGCTCGGGCGTGACTAGGGGCCTGGGGAACCCCTATCACGTACATTCCTTGTAAGAGGATCATGTCAATGATGCTCAGCCACTCTCTACTAAAAAGAGAAAAAGGCTTGGTATATACCTATAGGAAATGTACTCGTAGTTAGTAGCGATTTTAATAAATTTTCATTAAGGAAATTAATCAGAATGTTCTTCAAAAGCGCTTTACTTCAGTATTCCGCCTCCCTATAACCCCTATGGTTGAGCCATACATGTGTAGTTTCATATCCACGCCCAATAGATTTCAGGATAGAAAATTTAAAAAGCCAAGATTCTTATCGCTCATACACTTATCACACACTGTAACTTGTTCAAGTAACCAGATGATAGTTTTTACTCTTCAAAATCTCTATCGTGTAATGATCACTTATATTTTTATTTACTAATTCTCAAGCAAATCTACGTTCCCTCACCTAAAAGGGTGAATTAGATTTCAAAATGTATTGATGACGTCGTACGCGGTCATATCCAAGGAAACCTGGACACTACAACTTTAATCAAATTTGTGTTCGAAAAGTACAAATTGTTTATATTGGTTCATCCATGCAGTCAAAAATGCATAATTTGACTCGGAAGAGAATTCCGATAATTTTTTTACTTGGACAACCCAAAGTAAAAAATTCTATCCTATTTACTCCACACTCTTCGAATCTATTCTATTTTATCCTACTCTATCTTAACGTATCCTATCCTAATATAATCAGCCTAAACTTTTCAAACTCATGTATCTTAACCTCTTTTAACCAGATCTATCATAACCTGACCTAACCTTACCTTACTCCAACATATCCTAACAAAACCTAGGCAAACCAATCATGACCTAACATATTCTATCTAAGCCGATCCCATCGTTTCATGACCACATCTAATCTATCCTAGCCCAAGTTAATTGACCAGAATAAAGCTATGAATCGTGTATCTGTGATACAGATAAAGCGAGCACATTCTACTACTAGATGTAAAAAATATCTGCAAGCGGTTGTTCGCGGACCGTTTAAATTAGCGGTATTGGGCAGGGTGGTCATCAATGGATCACGTAAATTTAAATGTATAATTTTTTAAAAAATTACGGAAAGACATTTCAGGTAACGTACCGTAGGGTACCCATATACCGGTGGTGTGAAATTGAATCACATATATGTGATATGGCTCTAATTTAATAAGTACCACCTGATTTTTGCCTGCATGAATCCTTCACTGATAAACACAAGGAAACCATGTCTATGCTACCAAAGCCCGGGATTTAAATACTATATTTAAATTCGTAACACCGAGGAACGTACGCGCAAATACATTCACCAAATATTTTACACCCTACCTGTTCAGAAATTTTAATGTTTGCCTTAGGCCGCCGTCACACGGAGACCAAATGGCAACGTTTCATCAAAATTATCTACAGTCAGCGGCAGTACTCGGTCTGTCTAGCGCCACGAAACCGTCAGATTTCAGCCTTAGTTTGGGACCAGTTTGGTCAGAGCAAGGCTGAAATCTAATTCTTTCGTGGCCCTGGACAGACCGAGTAGTGCCGCTGACTGTAGATGATTAAGATGAAACGTTACCATTTGGTCTCCGTGTGACGGCGGATTAAGAAAAAAGTGACATACACATTTATTTATAAATTTCAGTCTTCAGCTGAACCGCATAAACTTTTGTGTAATAGTTTCTTCGATAAATTCCTTAATATGTACGTATATGCTAATATACATATACTAACGCACATTTACTACTAGTACAAATGTACTGCAAATAACATTATCGGCAGCTATCATTATTATGGATACTAGACCGCCCTGACTCGCATGTGTCGATGGAGTTTTTTGACATGAGATGAAATTCACGTTTTTTTAACCAACAAAACCCAAACTCTCATAATCACAATTTTCTAAACCTACCGAACTTCAGCTCTCCAAACTTATTATAACCTAATATCAGCTATTCTAATCTTCTCACCTTATCCCAACTAAATTTACTCTATCTTACGGTATTCCAACATTTTTATCTTAACTTATTCAAACTACGTCCATGCTAATCCACCCTAATAAAGCCGTTTCTCACTTAATCTAACCTAGCATGATAGAGCACAATTTAATTTAACACATCTTGAACTAAACCAACTAACTAACTAACTAACCTCAAGCCAATTTCAGCTGTCCTAATCTAAGTCAACTCAACTGGCCTAACTTGAACTAAGCCAACGTAACCTAACCTTACCTGACCTAACATCACAAATATACTGCGCAAATCAGAAAATCAATGCGCTTCCACCAGTTATGGAGCTACACTTTTGCATTCGTTGCATTGAAATGTGAGTTGAGAGGAAAGGCACTGTGTAGACGGCCGGCGGCAGCGAAACCCAAAATACCGGTGGTGAGCAGGCTTCGCTTCCATCACCCGTAGCAGACAAAACCGTAATTAATCAAAAAACGAGCGCACTAATTTATCGAAAGTAAGAGGCTCGGCTCTCTGCCGCAACTACGTTCTTGCAGCTGTGTATGAATAGCTTTCCGGACTTACGCGCAAAGTTCAGCCAAAAATACAGGCGCTCAAAGAATACCTCTGGGCAACTAAGGATCTTAATATTGAGATATTTAAA
Source organism: Platorchestia sp. MABIK (assembly GCA_014220935.1). Classification (NCBI taxonomy): domain Eukaryota; kingdom Metazoa; phylum Arthropoda; class Malacostraca; order Amphipoda; family Talitridae; genus Platorchestia; species Platorchestia sp. MABIK. The sequence continues at coordinate 78,658 of JACJUY010000592.1, read as the reverse complement.
AAAAAAAGTTCTACATTTCTTGTATCAACTTTATTGGAAAGAAACTCTTCTTCTTTCTATCTTTCTGGATAGATAGAGGTGCAGTGTGTACTTCTCAAAGTGAACTCAACTCAAGTTTTTCTGGTAAATTTCATCAGTAATTCTTATTTAGCAACACGTGTGCAGTTAAACTTAGTTTCTCACGTACATCCCTTTCGTCAGCTAAACATGATTGTAATTCAAGTTATCGAGAAGAATGTAATCAATTCTTGAATTTGTGCATTATTAACGTGTCAAGGGTTAGTCTTCAAAACTATAAAATTATTTCACCGCACGTGTTTTCTTCATAACTCTCAAATGTATGTTAAAAAATGTTAAAAATTTTTTATTTTTACATGAGCGTATGGTTTAGATTTTCAACAGGACGTTTTTCAATTTTTGTCGTTATCCTAATTGTGACATATGCGAGTATGTTCATGCTTGATTCTTACTTTTACATAGAAACAACTCGATTGCACTTTTAAATCGAGAAGTAGTCCCCAACACAAAAATGATGCGTATTTCGTTGCCGTAAAATCTAAAAAAAAAATGGGTAAATTAGAACGTGTATCAGAAAAATATAACTATTTTACAACGGAAGTACGCCTTCCTTTATCATGTTTTTTTTTCATTTGTTCAAACAAACACACGCAGGGTTAAAAGCACGGAGGGATGGGCGGTTAGACACTTCTCTAATGATTTAATGTTATTATAAAACAGACTTACGTACTTCATTGTACAATATCCATTGCCGTCATTTTGCAGGGGTCTCGTTCTCCACCTAATTGACACTTTTTATCTCGAGTAATCGAGCTTAATGCTTTGAAAATAAATGATTAGATCCGTTGCACGCGTTTACGATTTAGTTAATTTTCTGCGAAAAAAAAATTCGATTTGCCCAAATCCAATGCCTTCGCATCATTGCGGAACAGGTTTTAGAAATTTTTATCTGGGGTTCAGGGTGATCAGATGACGATAGAAGCAGATGTAATCTGACCGTATCGACATTTGTTACAAAATTAGTAAATAAATTCAATAATTTTGGCAGTTTATCGAACATTAGCCGCAAGGCCTCTTTGCTAATTGTAGAGTAAAATTTGGCGTACTCTCCTGAAAAGCCAAAATGTACGTCATTTCCAAAATGCACAAAATCTTTCCAGCACAGTTGGAAGTTATGTTATGTTAGTGCGTTTTGTGTTGTGTTTCAAGAAGTTAGGTGAATAGTGATGCCGTGAAGTAATATGTGTACAGACGTCAATTTCGGAGGTATACCCTGCATGGTACCATTGAATAATTATTAATTGAATTCGCTATTTAGTGTAGTTTGTCGAAGTATGCCGTATACATTTTTTTTTGACGGGGACACTTGTACTCAAGTATTTTAATATCATTTTGTATGTTTATGCATTTTCGTAATTCAGAACTTCCATTTAGTTCCTTCAAGATTTCCAGGGTAGTCAATTTTGTCAAATATCTGCTGTAATATCTCCCTTACTTTCCGCTCACACTCAATATCGAAAAGCCCTAGCTTTTCTGCCTTCTTCGAGCGCTCAACTCCCCGCAGAGTAAGCAGGAGTTTTCTTTAGTTTTTAGAACCTCTTAACTAAGAATTGTTTCTCTGACACCGCGCTGAAGTTTAGTTTAAGAATCTTGTGTGTACCATCGAAAGTAAAGCTTGATTTCCTTGTGCAACAGTGCAAAAATTGGTCCCTAAAGGCATAAATGGGAAGCAGAGTTTACACTCGTGAGTAATTCATTAAAAGTTTTCAAATGATGTAAGGGAAGTACGTGTACTTTACTTATGTACTTTAATAGTAGTAATTATGCTATTCAACGGATAAAATTCACATAAATAGCGCAATTAATAGCCGAAAATACTTCAAGTAAGGAACGCGTTTTGTTTGAAAAAAGGGGTCAATACTTTGTGTTCAGCATCACAAGAATACCTCCCCACCGATAATGGCCTCATTAGGACACAAGTCTTATTGTGCTTATAGAGACGCGGCTTTTCTCCGAATAGCCAAAGAGAAAAGTGTCGATAATCTCCATAGCAAGTTTTCGATTTGAGAGATAGAGCGCGCCATGCATTCACTCGTATAATATTTACACCTTCTAAAAAAACTTCTACAGAGGAATATGCATGCAAGGAAATGAATTGAGTTTTGAAGTTTATTTATTGGCAAAAAAGCTTCTGAAATTATTTAATAAATAGCTGTTGATGCCATAATGAATGATATTAAAATATTTCTACAAAATTACCGCAAAACATTTTATTTAAAAAGGGTAGAACAGTGAGTAATTTGTAAAGAAGCTCTCAACTGTTATATTGAAAATCATTGAATTTCACTCGTAGAATCACAATTATGCATTAAATGTATTAGTTCCTTGAACTTATGCAGAAACTCACTCAAAAATTGAACAACCAAATATCCATTTCAGACACCATCGTAAAAAATGATTATGTTGTGACTGATTCAAGCACGAAGTTTATGCCTAATATTCAAATAGTTTATTTAATTCTGTTTTGTATCAACAACAATTTTAAAAAGCCTTCGTTTTCTCCAATTGCAGGACGAATTTTTGACTCTTCAGAAAACATAATATTAATAGCTGGTTTTAGCTTTTTGTTTCTTCTATTTTTCGTACCAAATTATAATTTTTTTCTTTTCGGTACGGATGCCTTACATTATTTTTTTAAACATTTGCCTTTTTTTCATCGCTGTAAGTTCCCTGCACAACTTTGTTGGCTTTAATTAGCTTGCGCTGGCATACATAAATGATACGAGTAATATAAATTTCATTATCCCTAGGATACCTGTCAAAGTTTTAATTTATTGTCAACAGCAGCTGCATTCAGAATAATATCCCACCCGTATTCCTATGCTCTCACGCTAACACTTAATGAAAAAAAGACGCAAGTTTCCTCGCCGTACAACATCCAAAAGTCGAATTAGATCTGATTAATAAACGAAAACCCTCCAAATCGGCTTAAAGCTCGCTAGCTGTTAAGGAATTAAAGCTTTGGCATTCTGATCTAATGAGGTTAATTAAGCTCATTTATTGACGTGTACTAGTGTCCCGTCAGCATGCAGCGCGAGACCTGAGAAGAGCAACCACTCAGTCTCATCACAGGAATAAGTTTGTGGTATTGGAGCTAAAAAAAAGAAGGCACCGTGTTGATGTGAGTGAATACAGCGTCCATGTAATTAATTTGATGATAGCTTCTCATTGATCGTTAAACTCGATGCTGAACCCTGAATAATTACCAGCATTGAGTCTGTTGTACTGATATTAGGTTTTCATTTTGTTCGAAATGTAATTAATTTTTCATACCTAATCTGCGGATAAGCTAGACATGGCTATATATCATCCATACAGTAAAAATTGGTGCAGACTTTTCAAATGGTTCACTGCAGTTCGAGTTTAGTGTAGTGAGGGAATTCGCCGTAGTTTTAGTGCAGTACATCGCACCAATCTTTCTCGCTGCTGCGAATCGATCGTGGCCACTAGTACAGTAGTTCAGCGCCGCAAAATTACTCGGTACTGCTGCAGCAAACAATGCATGAAGCTACTGTTGATAAATAGTGGCCAATAGTTTATCAAAGTTTGGTGCCTCTCAGTGAAGTTCAGTGCCAGAATTTCTGCTGTGGCTTTCACGGCAGTGGCGCAGAAAAATTGCGGCAAGAGCGGCCAAAACAAATGAGTCGCTGCACATCAACTGCAGCGTCTGGTTTTTGATGCTGCTTCTTTACTGCATGCAGTGGTAGTGCACCGATTTTTAATTCGGAAGAGGGTAACCCAAAAGTTAGGTATTCGTCGAACGTTACAAGACATCACAAAATTTCCTGTCGATAGTTGTTGATCAGTTTATCACTCTATGAGCTTCCAGTCTAACTCGTATTAATTCATTGTTTCAGTGAAATCTAAAAGCCCATTTTTTTCAGTAGATACGGAAGCAAAACAACGCAAGTTTTAATCCATCATGGCTTGGACGCTGTCACTCCTTTGAAATCATCGTGCGCTGTCTTCGCTTGAAATCAGGAGATCGGGAAGGATCTACGAAGTTTGTCCCAGCTATTGAGGCGACCGTTCATACTCACTGAAGAATAGAACTCGGCGTGAACTGACGTGGTCATCAGGAAAGGGAAGGCTTATAAGAGTTTTTCATGCAGTTTAATTTATGATAATTTGTACTAATTAACGCAACTTGAGTGATCTGCCTCACGACTATTTGATCGCCTATGCAAGAAATTTCAAATTTCTTTTTTTTTAATCGACGTGAATCAAGGTGTTGTTTACTAATTAATGCCAGTTAATGAATGGTTGCTGGAAACACTTGATATTGAAATGGAAAAATTTGCTCATTTTTCTTGGTGCACGTTTTTATCAAGTGTTAATTGAGCATGTGCGATTGCTCGGAAGCAACGTACTGAGCTTTGCACTTGCATTGATGAGATAGAGTTCTCTTTCAAATAAATGAAGGAACGTAGAATTATAGCGGCCTTTGCATTGCAACAAAGCAACAAGGTCTGAAGAGCGGAAAATGGGAGGATTTTACGCCAGTAGTAACGAAGTTCTCTCATTAAAAAGTCTCATATGTCTTTTAACGGAGGTTAAATACAAGGGTGCTGAAATTCTTTGCTCTGCGTACCCCTGCATGCATATCGTTCAAATTTTCCTTAATTTTCAGAATGAGAAACAGAATGTAAATCATGGAAGGTATTACAGAACGGATTAAAATAGAGAACTTAACATCATTTCTGATTTTGATCTAGATGGCAGTAAGAAATCATGAGAGTTGTTGCTCTCGTGAAATTAATACTCAACTTATGGTGAACATGATATTGTCATACTGAGTGTTCTCCGTTGTTAATAAAACAGTCCTCTGAGGAAATTCATTTTTTTTTTCAAATGCAGCAGCTCTTAAATAGAAATATTTTATTGCGCTAACCGAACTAAAATGGAAAATAAATTGTACCTAACAATAAATTGAAGTCCCAAGTGAATAAAATTTTACCACAGTGCCACAGTGTTTTCAAATTACCCAACAAAGAACTCTTGGAAAATATCCCATGTTAATAGAATTCTTTTCAACAGGCGCTTTTGAAGGTAGGCTTCTAATTTTGTGAGTTAAAAACCTTTTTGACTTCTCCCTTTTTCCGAATGGCAGAACCGAGGGCGCCCATTGAAGGGACAAACAATGTACTCGTTAGCAAATTGCACACTTCTTTAAAATTCAAGAATAAAAGAACTTTACGAACGATTGCTAAAAGCCTTGGAAAAAGTTGGCAGAGAATATTTTTCGAAGCTTTTCCAAAAGGAAGCCAATCACAAGTTTAAATCGCTGTTGAAGAGCGGCAGGTCGATTGGTCGTGGAGAGTTGGTTGAGGCCGGGAGGCAGTGGTCTTCAACTCCACCTAATTAGCGAAGGTCACTCGGCCTACAAAGCTTTGTTTCTTTCTCAACTTTCTCAAAGGCAATTAAAAAGTTTGACCAATAATGTACTAACTGGGAAAAACATACCTAAAACGCACTTAACATCGCTCTGGCGCTGCGAGGATGGTAAGGCTGTGTTAGAATGGTCCAGACACGCACTCAAACTCTCAGAACCGAAACAAGTATTTCTGAGAAAATTACTCAGATTCTGAAGCAACGGCAAAAAATAAATTAAAGTCTTCTTATGAGGGATTTCCAAAAGTTTGTCTCTGTTCCTTTGTCTTTGAATAACAAATACCAACAGTTTATTACTAGCCATAATTATCATCATGAGGGTACCCAAAGTAACCTGCATAATACGCCAAAATCAAAGTGTTAGACTTAAAAGGAAAGGAAAGCTCTTTAAGAGAGAAACCGATTTTTATTAAACTTCGGCCACCTCCTGATGTGCCGGTATAAGGTTAAAATCCCACCAACATCCGCGGGACCCACAATTGGTAGTCCAACACAACTGAAAGAGAGTGTATAGGCTGTAAGGCTTATCGTTACCAAGTATTTATATGGTTATACGAGAAGAAATTCAACAAGGTTTTCGATATTTCAAATAATTCAATTCCCTACGCAACACACCTACGAAGCGGGCTGGCTTGGCCTCGAACCACTACGACGGTGAGTTTTATAAAACAGCACAGCACCGGCGACAGGATAAATCGTACAGGTGCGGCGGACAACCATAGGCGGACAACAACAGGGCTGGGTTAAAACGCGCAGTCTCGGGCAGACTTCAAACTTATTATAGAAGCAGAAAATATCCGTTAATTTACTGAATTTAGCCATAGTTACCGTTTGCTGGGCATATATAAATTTCATATATATCAAGATATTACACTTAAGTTCAATTAAGGGTTACAATGTCGCACCAACCTTGAAACTTTAATGGGCACATTTCAAGAGGCACATATTAAAGGCCATTAGAGGAAAAGTAGAAAGTTTAAGTAAGAGAAGACCTAGTACTTTTAAGTTAAGGTAATTTTAAGGTTATAAGAAGAAACCTCTCATTAAGAGGTAAGTATAAATTTTAAGTTCGGCGCTCATGGCCAATTTTAAGGTTAAGGTTTAAGGTTTTAAGTACTCCTATGTAGGAGAGTAAGAATGTTCCCAAAGTAGGGCTTAAGTCGTACTAGGCCTCTCGGTAAGAGTTTTAAGGAGCTAAAACATGCAACGAGAACGTAAATTAAAGTAAACGAAAATCAAACAGAGTGATCACTCAAAATAAAAAGGTATTACGAAGAATCGGCCATGGTGGTTAATCGGTCTGCCCAGAAGCACACTTCTACCGCTCCGCACCCCAAACACGTTAATTTCCAAAGCTACTTCTATCTTTTTCTTTACGGGAAAATCCAAGAAATACGTAATTTCTAACAAAAGATAGCGAAATCAAAATTTAAACTATGAGATCATGTGACTCTAGTCTTTTAGTTACAGTACCATAGAGAGAATTTAAAATGAAATCAGTTCAAATACATCAGCACGTATTATAATTACAACTAAACTGTCATTTATAAATCTTCAGGAGTATGAAAACACCGCTGAACGTTTTCACTGAGAGGCAAGATCACGCTGATGAGTTCTTAAGCGAGGGCAAAACAGAGCTGTACAGTTCCTAGCGTAGAGCAAGACCAGGCTGTGCAATGCTCAATGTAAGGCAAGACGTAGCGTAGAGCAAGACCAGGCTGTGCAATGCTCAATGTAAGGCAAGACGCAGAGGCACAGTTTCCAATGAAGAGTATGTTCAGGCTGTGGAGTTCCTGAAGTATACGTCCGACGACACCAAGCTGTAACGATCTCAGCGCAAATAACGCTAAGCAGTTTGTAGTGTGCCGCACTGTGGGTTCCTGCGCTTGTACTGTAGAAGCCAAACGGCATTTTCAAAAAAATGCCATTGACGTTCCAATAAAAAAAAACACCCTTAGACGCTTTAAATTAGCCAACGGCGGTGTCAAGACTATTCTCTTAAGTTTTCGATCCATAAAGTACGACCCTCCTCTGTAGTTAATTTCAACCCAGCTAATTTTTATGGAGTCTGAAACCTGTGCCTCTTTCTACACCATAATTGGAACTCTGAAACGCTCTCTTAATTATGAGCCATGAAAGAAATTCCTCAAGACTCGCTGCGTAATGCAGGATCGAATTTTCGAGGCAAATTAAAGCCTGTGATCAAGGAAAGAGGAGGAAGTATTTCGGAGAAATTAATCATGAGGTGTCGAAGTAAAAATCCTAATTGATGATTATAACAGTTTTCACTGAAATAGTAAGTGCATTAATAGAGTAGCATTCTGTGCTGTGCTTTGTAGTACAGTATTGCATAGTAGTAGTAATGTTTTGTATATATTACGTCCGTCCATGGACATCATCCTCACCCTGTGTGTGCTCGACAGAATGACCAAGGGACAAAGACTGTTTGCACAATTTCGTGTGTAACACGCCTTTACCACTTTCACTGCAACTAAAGTACTGAAGTAGAACGAGGCTACCACAAACTGTTATGAGATAGGCGTATGAAATTCAACAGATATTTAAAATACTCCACATATCTGAGTAGAAATGATAGGTACTAACCTGCATTAAGGAAAAGAATGTTTTTGCCCTATTTTCAGAACTCGTGGGCGATATCATAGTGTTAGGCCCCGCGCCAGTCTGGATATTCTCGCCTCTTTAGAAATAATGTTCGTCAAAATTTAATTCATGTATCATAGATACTCACCAAACCCCCTTCAATCCGGCTTGTCCGAAATTCAAGAGCGACTAAATTCAACTGGTCCGCTCCCTGGAATTTCGAACAGGCTAACGGAGAGCGACTGAAAAAGCTCCCTGAAAAATTTCAGAACCGCCTGATCTGCTATCGAAATCTGCTGCAACTAATACTATTTTCTTGCCAATAAACTCTGGAAATAAACCGAGTATTATCTTCCCCGAGAAGAATACTGGCTCCCAAGAAGGACCAGCTTACGAATTATCAATAGGGCCGAACAGGATTCACGTACCTAAAATCATCCATCAACTGTCTCCCAAGAAGGACCAGTCGAAATAATTATCAAATCGGGCCGAACAGGACTCGCCCCCCCCTAAATAATCTATTACTGGCTCCCAAGAAGGACCAGCCTCAATAATTATCTAACTATTGGCGTCAAACAGAACAGCCTATCAAATCGAACAAAAGCATATATTTAACAAGTGGCGCCCGAACAGGGACACCCTATAATAAATATATCTAACACATAGCAATTGTTTACGCAAATGGGGTTAACATTTTAATTAGAACTATGGCTTTTTTGGGGGGGGAACGAGAGTCCGTAACTAAATGTTTAAAAATGGTTTTCAGTTTGTTGATAATAATTTTTTCGTTAGTTAAATAAGAGAATATTTTCACGTTTTCTCTAACAATGAGCTACACATGGGATTTGAGCGCATGTAGTCAATAAATTTTGTTGGATTCTATTTATGGTTAAGTACTAAAATCCGGGAGTGAAAATGAAACCAATACTTGAAGTTCTAGATTATTTGCACAGTTATATTATAACCTTAATGTAGCCATATAGAACTATACATGGTTTTTAACTTCCAATTGTCCGTCTTAAACGATTGAAAATATTTAAAAAAAGTCAAATGCATCATGACTAACTTGTACGACAATGAATCCTAAAACACGTATTGCTCTATTATTGTGTGTATCAGCAAACTTCCAAAAACGTCTAATTTCGCTTCAACTGTATAAACAATTGAAAAGTAGAGAGTTTTGTGGGCTGCGTAATTCGGATCCACATATTACCAATAATTAGATTTAAACTCAAAACAAACGTCAGTTGAAACTATTATCTGCGGGTAATCAACAATTAGCTAACACAAATGTTTTAGTTCAAATCTTCTCTGAAATTCTACAGAATTTCTCACACCTCATCTAAGCTTTTCACGCTATCGGTTTTACAGATCATAGTCATAATCTAAATTTTAAAAAATCGTGGAATAAATACTGCAAATAACCAGTTTTTCAGCTATGTTGTAGAAAGCGTAGAATACGCTCGCTAACTTCAAATTTCTTGGTAAGAACTCATTCTGATTAGCTACGTTGGTAGTGTAGGTACGAAAATTTTGATGGAATCCCTGAAAGGTACGAGTTCTTTTCACGTAGTCCAAGAAATCATACATCATAAGCCTGAGTGAAGACGACTCGAATACATGTACGAAAATGAATATTAAATGGTAGAACAAAAAGAAGAAGCAATCCTAAATTCTGCTTCCAAGGAGCGCAACGTCATATGTTTCGCTTGTCCACTGCTCGACTGATGCTCATTCTGAGGAACTGATGGCTGTCTGCAGCCGAAAATATCTCACAATGGGACGACTAAAATTCATTTCGAACGATCAAATATTTTAAGCCCGACCTACATCTTTCGAGGGTGCAAAAAGTTACGGCGAGTCGATATTAAGGCATCACGTCACGTTGGACCAGCAGCAAGACCAGTTTCAGTTGTGTGTAGTTCTAAACTGGCGCTAAATTTGCAGGGACTGCAATTAACTAGGCTGTTAGTACCGTAAAACGATCTTCATCACCCTCGTTGTCCTGCTTGTAATACCAAATTAGCTGAAATAGCTCGGCGACAGCTCAAAAAGGTGCTCCGCTGCGCGAAGTATCCGAGCAATTCTGCCTTGGTTTATTCACGTCCTTCCAACACTAATTGAGTCCGTGCAAAGATTGGAACAAAAAATGTGAGGTTGCGAAGTTTTGGTTGTGTTTGGCATACTAATGTTGTCAACAGAGTCGAGCCTGGTCCCAGAACGTCGGGTGAAGTTAAAATAAAAAGCATTTATTCCAGAGCGTCAAATTGCATGCTCACTTCTTTCTTCATTTTTGCAGTTGCTTTACTAAAGTCATCGGAGGGAAATAAACTTAATAAAATTAAATGAAATATTCAGAATGACGTAAAAGATGTAAAACAATGCATTTCTCAAATAAAATTCAGTCAGAAACCATGGGAATTTCGAGATCATTTGAACTAACGTATTAGATACATTTCATGTTTGCTGTTTTGAAAACCCTGATGCTAGTCTTTTAGGATAAAAGATGGAGGAAAGTATTTGAATGTGTTTTTCTTGAGATACCGAACTCCGCTGATGTCTTTGAAGAGAGTCAATAACTGAATGCTGGGAGCTACGCAAATATTTGCAGGATTTTAATCATTTGAAGAGCCTGGTCATGCATTCTCAATATCGGGTCTCCGTGGCGTTATACAAATATGAGTGAAGAGAATTTCTCGTAATTTTACTAGTCGGATTTTCATGGAATGTGTCATCATTTTGAGTTTTATTTTGCTCTCACTATTTCCAATACATCATCGCGTATCAATCTTTGTGTCTGTATTTTTCATTTGGCGTTCTTTACTAAATTGTTGTACTGAAGTCAAATTGGGGACTGATTTTTTGTTTTTCAATTTCTAAAAGTCTCACCACCTGCAAGTGGAGGCGAAGATTATCGTATGCTAATATTTGGAGATAATCTCTTTTGCCACTTCACATGGATTTTTCGAGCAATTTATGTCAGCTTGAAAAATAGGTCTAAAGCTAGTCAAATCACGAATGGACTTCTGAAAATTGAAGCAGAAATTTAACGTGTGCGAGCAATGGCGTTGAAAAAAAGAATTTCGACTTTATCAGTCAACTGAAAATTGTAGACTGAACTTTTCTCTTTTCAAAAAGACGATGTCAAACGGACACTCTGCATTTTACGCACCATATCTGGCGCAGAGCTTACAACCGTGAAGAGCTTCTATAGACCTCGTATATTTGGAATATAACGAAGGGGTCTACATTTCCTCTAATTTATTACAACTGCGACTTCTTGGAACCTTCTAAATAAAAATGAAAATTTTAGTCTTTCTCTGAGGTTTCTTTGTAGAATTTCCGGGAAACGCTCGAACAGGCTGCGAATAGAAAGCTCGTAAACGCTAACAATTTTCATCCTCTACGAATTATTGAAAATTTTCAGGAATTGATTTTTAAAGGTTGTAATTTCAAAGATTTTCTTTCAATTGTTTTTCTGCATGACCATAAAATACAGGTTGAACTTCAGCATTCTTTAAAGTATTTGCTCTATACTTTGTAGGATAACTCTTCTATTTTTCACGTATAACCAATCTACGAGCACAAATTCATCCCCAGTAAGTCAAGAAAATTGCTAGAAATATTCAAGAAACACAATCAAGTAATTATTTCAGAAGACTGACATCATCAAAATGACATTTGGCGAGTCTCAAACCTTTAAACGTTCGAATGTAATTATACTCCGCAGTAAAATTATTTTCTGAGTTATAAAAAATTGTTCAAGTTCTGATAGGTTATTTTTAAATCGGTGAACTGCATTTTGTTGCATCATTTTAGATTTTTCAGAAATTCAGAAAAATTATTTCTCTTGCTATTTATTCAATAAGGAATACTATCAGTTTTCCGGTGATGGCATAGGTACAGATACCGATCTAATGAACAATGAAAAATTCTCAAATTCATTGTACTAAATCAACTTCGCATTGGCATTTTACGTTTGCTGTCGGCTTGAACCAATGGAACATGTTTAGACATTTGTAATTGAAAAAACTACGCAACAGTGCAAAAACAAATCAATCGTTATTCACGCCTCCGTTCTCTGGCGTTTCACGTTTTCTTGCGGCTTGAACAAATTGGACATGTTTCGACATTATCATTTAAATACACTACGCTTGAGTGTGTAGAAATAGATCGACATTTACGCCTCGGCACGCAGTTCCAGGTGTTCCACTTGAGGACAGGACGGTCTGTTGAGGTTCGGCGCCACCGCCAGCCGGCCGGTGCTCCCCGTCTCCGCTGAGCAATGAGGAACCATTTTTCCTACGAGCGCAATCCTCTCGGGAAGGAGCTGCTTGAAAGGGCTCCACTTCCACGATAAATGGACGAGTTTTCTCTGAGAGGAAGCTGCACTTGGATAACATCAGCAGATGGGAGAATTCGATACACTTCGTAAATTCAGAGGTGTCACACGCATCATAAGCACACTGAAGACTCGAATCTTTGGCAAATCTTCAGGGTCAACAAAATTTTTCTCCGTAGAGCATCACAAAGAGATGAATGGAAAGGACTGAAAGCTGATATTTTTTTGCAAGTTTCAACCAGCAAATAATTGAATGTAGGCAATCAAGCCTTCCCGCGTTGATGGTCCACAATTCAAAAATTTTCCCTAAAACATCAGTTTTGCTTGACATCTGTGCCCTTGTAGGAATTTGAGACAAACGCTTTGTTTATCAGTGTACTTGATACAAGTATATGAAGCACATGTGAAAGCATTCTCCCGCAGGTTTGTCTTTGTAGTTCGTTTTAATGCCTTGTCCTGGTATAGTTTGTCCCACTGCATCAATAAGATTGAGGACCAGATAGGTTAGTCCATCAGGAGCCTCATCTAAATACGAGGATTCTGAGAAGCCAATTCCAGACACATGCATCGCCACGGATGCGCAGTCGGATCATCTCATCGGCCAGTTGGCTGGAATGAAACTATACCGCCTAGAACGGCCCGGTCCCGCCAATTCCCGTTGTCAGGCTTCCTAGTTGAGGCGCGCCAAGGCTCACAATATTGGAATTCCAGCGCCCTTTGGAGCTCACCTAGATTTAGGGCATTCCTTCCAATTGAAACATTTCATTTGGTAATTCAGAGAGCTGCCAGGCTAATAAAATTATCTGGGAATTGAAGTAAGGGCGACCAAAATTCCTCCGGTCTATTATCTGAGAGGCTTCCCGAAATTTTTAAAGAGGTCCACATTTTTGTAACTGCTCAGTAATGCCACCAAGAAGAAATGGAATGTATTTGTGTGCGCATTGAAAATAAAGGTATAAAACGTAGGAAATACTGCAAGTTTCTAGTCCCGATAGTGTAAGTGGTTCTAAATTTTTGTCAAAATGTAAAGAATGTGAAATCGAAACATAACTTAGCTCACAGACTCATCCTTGACCAACAACAAATGCATGGCAGTTAACTTTGGTGTGGAGTGTTGCGTGATCATAGGCTTATTTTTGACAGATTGTATTACTATGCAATTCATTAGCATAGCAGCATAACACTGCTTCCTATAACCTGGTCAGTGGTATTTTAACTGAGTAACAGGAAATTATTGATCATAACTGTCATTACTCGAACTACCAATGCTGGTTTGAATAATCAAGCAGTGATTCTCATTGTGTTGGAAGGCTGTCCAATATATTTCACGTATTCATACTTCATGAAAACGTTCAAATGCTGGTAACTGTTTTAATGATAGTATTTACAGTGAAACTTTGGACGGAGTTGTTTGATCTCTGCATCTTTTATAGTTGAATGAATCCTTGCCATAAGTTGACCATAACTTGACCACACATGTGTCAAGTACTTGAGCAGAAGTAGAATATGTATCTGTATATTATAACATAGGTTGGAAAAACATTGTTGACAAGATAAAAAATACCCCAGAGCATAGGGTTTGTTTTTAACTCATTCGCACTGATTTAAACGAGGTAAAAAATATTCAACTAAATTGTCGAAGGAGCTAGTCCTTCATTTTGATTAATTCTTTTGGATATATTGAGCAATGAATGCGTTGATGCATACAGTGCTGACTCACGTATTCGTGTAGAATTAATGCAGACTAAAAATGCGAGATTACACTCAGAGTGGAGATTAGATTATCAGTCAATTTCAACCTCCCTAACCACAACAAAGGTGATCGAAAGAGAAGATATCACTCCCAGCAAATGATGCCACGAATACAGAACAAAAATTCGTGGTTTGATAGGTTCAGAAATAGAATTTCACCACGGCACACACGTAGCTATACTCAAATGTGACCCTTGTACTAAACTAATGAAACAATCTACTCCTCTATCGCTTGTGGTAAATAAATTTTTAAAAATGTTTAAATTGTTTAAATTGATTTAAATGATTAAATTCGTAAATTTTTTAAAATTGTTTAAATTCTTAAAATTGTTTTGATTGATTAAATTATTTAAAATTTTTAAATTGTTTCAATTTCGTAAATTGTATAAATTGTTTGAATTGTTTAAATTGATTAAATTATTTAAATCGCTTAAATTGTTTTAATTGCATAAGTTGTATAAATTGATTAAATTGTTCAAATCGTTCTAACTGCTCAAATTGCATAAATAGTTTAAATTGTTGAAAAACTGACCTGAAGAAGGGGAAGTTGGAGTCGGCCTGGTAGTAGAGGAGCAGGACGGGCGTGTCGTGGTGAGGGCGCTGCGCCGCCAGACACGGCAGCGACACCGTTCTGTCCACCAGCGACTCCACCACCGTGTCGCCTCCGCCTGAACACAACATACGCGTTTAGTTATTACTATTGCAATTATTGTTTTATTCGGCGTTTCTACAGCGAAGACGTGCGCTTTTTTAGTTACTAAATGAACGGTTTTAGTAATGCGTTTTTTGCTGCTAAAAATAAGGTACTAGAAACTCGTTTTTTGTTCGTATTACTATTATTTTTACTAAATTGTAATTATTCCTCTATACGTCGTTTTACCACTGAAGACGTGCGTTTTATGTTGCTAAAAACAAAGTACTAGAAACGAGTTTTTTGTTAGATTATTATTATAATTACTAAATACGGCGTTTCACCACCGAAGACGTGCGTTTTTTGTTTCTAAAAATACGGCTATACGCGGTATGCCGGGAGATAAGAAAGATACTTCATGAGTTTGCCTTTTGCTAATAACTCTTCACTCGACAGTATTCCAATAAATGGTGATTGAAGTTTTTTTAAATTCATAAATGAGGAAAAAAAGCCACTTTTTTTCATCTTTACCTACCTTTAATATAACAAACCATTTCATGGAATCTTCATTGTTAAATATTTGTAATATAATGAGTTATTGTGAATCATATTAAAGACGAATAATTTTTTTTTGTGTTTCTGTTGCCTAATAAATAAGCGATTTGGCCTACTCGAGCTTTCTTTTTTGATGAGTAAAGGATGTACCAGTTACGTCAGTAAAACGGAGAATTTTTAAGGTCTTTATGAAAAATAGAGTATCAAAAAATGTATTTGATATATAAAAGGTTAACATAAACAACCATTTGGTGTACAACAACCGAAATGAATTATTTATTGAAAATTATGTCCTCTAGGAGGTCTCCATTCCGGCGCACACATTCATCAAGGCGGCCGTAGAAATTGTTCATGACATTGTTCATGATATATGGGGCTCCTTAAAGCGAAGGTGTCTCAGTTAAATCCTTCCGGGAGCATTTCAGCCTTGAAACAACGTATTCGAGATGAGATTGCTGCGATTTCACCGAACACTTGAATGGAGGCCACCTGGATGACATTATTTCCAAAAATCATTCATTTCGGTTATTGTACACCAAATGGTTGTACATGTTATTCATTCATATACCAAATACATTTTTTATACTTTATTTTTCATTGTTTTGATATCCTTAAAAATTTTTCGTTTCCCTGTATATTAATGTTTTCGTTCGCAGAAAAAGCCACGCAAACTAAATTTCAAAATTAACTGTGAAACTACTGTTTTTGATGAACGTTTTCGTCATCAATGATAACTGGTTCGAATATTCAGAGCACGGTCCGATGACATTAAATTACTAGATGCATATTTAACTTCAGAACAAACGTAGGCAGGGACCAAATTGATTTCAGGAAACGCGGGGAGAAATGCGTTATTCTGAGAGCCAGTGCCATCTGCTGCTATCGATGCCGGTCGCAACGCCCGCTGAAATTATCGCTCAGGAATCAATAAAGCCGAGCTTACTCTTGATAGAGGAATGAATTCCTCTGGGAATATGCCATAGCGGCGAGCACGGCCTTCGAGTGTGGCCGTAGCGTAGACGAAGTGTTGGTCTTGGGTCAATGACCATCCGGGGACTGAGAGGGCCGAAGTGAAGGCCTTGGCCGAACAGTTCCGCGTCGATATAAGCCTGGCCGAGCAAGTGACTGGTCGCTGTCTCGAGTGTTGTCTCAAGAGCTCGATCGAAAGTCATGATGTTTGCCCACTAATATTGGGAGCCGCTCAGGTCTTATAAACATGAGCGTTTCAATCATTCAGTTGCCTGCTGCGGAAACACAAGGTGTTACACGGCATTACTAAACTGATTTTCATATAATGAAATGATTTGAAATCTTCTGAACACACCTCATCCTCTGAAGGGATTTTCACATAAGTGGAAAGCTGTGTAAATTTTTGCCCTCTTCTGGCAGGAGCACGAATATTACTTTTTTGTCTTTTTAATTTTTGCAGAGGACAATTTTGTAAATTGATGACTAAACTTATCATTCGTACGTTTCTCATTAACGTAGAAAAAAATGCACTTATTAGTATTGATTCGTCACTTATGAACATTTGTGCGCCCATTTCATTATAGTGTAGCGAAATTCTATGCGTGGTGCCTATGCTTGACGGTGGGGTTCCATTCTTAATAACAATTTTGTTAGGATGAATTTTTTCAACTGAAACTAAATCACGTTCACTGGTGGAAAATATGTTAATTGGGCCTCAAAATTCGGATTTCCATCTTCATGCTTTGAGAAATCGAGTTTTTATTGACAAACTGCGCACCTACATTTCATCGCGAAAGTAAACTGCAAAAATGTGTCATTGTTATTATTATATAACTTCGCTTTCCAAAGCAATATAGGAATACTCTGCCAAAAATTTAGAAAAAAACTCATGTTCTAAGCGAGTTTTTTTACTTGAACGCAAAGCAAAAAAGTTAAATCACGTATTCACAGTTTTTGGATTATACTGTGCTCGTAAAACACTAAGTAACAATTATTTTAAATACTTGTTATTACGCTTTCACGCGTGTACCACTACGGAAAAAAAGGGGTTTGTCAACGAATGTGACATCGAATTTAAAATGGAGACTAATTCTTTATTCGGTATGATTAAGTCGCTCGTATACATTCAGATAACTCATTGGAAAATTTAAAATTGAACTTGCCTTTATTGCATTTAATTTTCTGTTTTCATTTCCATTAATACATATGTAGAACATATTAGAACAGGTTTTTAAAAATAAACTGCTCAAATTACAGTTTTTATCTTTATGGTCTCTCCTGGATTGTTGGCAATCAACACGAGTTCCATTTGTTCAACAAAATTATCCAAAAAAAAACTATGCGAGTAAAAACATCTGTGCTGCGTGTTGGGGAGATGCGAGCGAGGGCTTCGTTCTAGCATAGAATTTTTTTTGTGAAATGATAGTAGCAGTATAAGTGTACAATTTAATTCTATTCCGCCAAGAATAGGCAGATTTTTTGATGGGTTTCAGATCACACATTTTGTCTTCCTGCATAACGGATCACAAATTGAAATTTTTTATTTATTAATGGGTCATATATTTTCGTTACGTTCTTGGACATGAAAATATGCATGAAGTGTAATTGTAGTTGGAGATATTTCTCCGCAATTTTTTTGCACTACATAAAATAGCAACCTCTTAGTGGAGAAACAGATCAAACCAGGCAGAGGTTACTGGGAAACCAACCTCCACGCGCGAGTTAATAGAAGTTGTTTGTAAGTTGGGTAGAAAAAAGAATAAAATCGCCTTCTTGTCTTTACACACTTGAATTTTCTCATTCACCGAGGTAAAATGTGTTCCATGCATTGGAAATGTCGGCCGCTAGCTACCCGCAGTGAAGTAAATTGAGAAGAAAGGCGCCATCGTCACGCAGAATTCGAGAGCGAACTGTGCAGAAACTGGTGCGAGTTCCCAATCCCGGTGTTGTTTTAAAAGGTCTTCTTTGATCCTCAAACACCACTCGACGCTCCTTACGGCTGATGGGATGG
This sequence comes from Platorchestia sp. MABIK, assembly GCA_014220935.1. Taxonomy (NCBI): domain Eukaryota; kingdom Metazoa; phylum Arthropoda; class Malacostraca; order Amphipoda; family Talitridae; genus Platorchestia; species Platorchestia sp. MABIK. Next base: position 60,328 of record JACJUY010000592.1, on the reverse strand, counting down.
TTTCCAAGTTTCTTCCCTGAACTTTTGTCCAAAAACTTACTTTTAAGCCATGTAAACGTTCGAAGACAGCGATAGGTACAAAACCAGGGAGACTGAACAGCCTTTTGTATGTGTAAAATTATTGCTCGTCTTCAGAATGAAATCGTCCCTCTCTCATGATGAATAGAGAGACGAACGTAGTGATTCTAAAGCGATTGACGCTTTTACGTATGGAGCAAATATTCCAATCCAATTTTAATCTTAGCTCTGGTCTCGAGAGGACTGAGTAGATCGTCAATATTTGCCTACAGGAGAATCAATCAATAGTACCGAAAGCGAGGGGAAAACGAGCGGGAATATTCATCGGCTGGCACGGTTGTAACCTGAACTTAAATTCATGATATGATAAGAACCCATTAAGTCAAGATATTAGGAGACTTATCAGCTTAGCACTGGTAAATTTAACAGTTTCAAGGACATGAAATACGAGGGACTCGCTCGTAGCTTTTAAAACTTAGGAATTTGGCAGCAAGAGAAGCGTAAGACAGGTTAAAATCAAAATTATTTTACTTTTCCGGGCATAAGTTACATCTGAAAATCATTTGCCTCTATTTGCTTTGCGCAAAAAATCGAAATTATAAAAAAATTACTTTGCAATAAAAGGTTTGAACTTAATTGATAATTTATGGAGAAATAATGCAATTAGTGTAAGGAGTAGTGCTTATTCCTATTAATTTAAGCAGCTTTTACTATTGGGGGCTGTGTTGACTGCATTGTGAGCGGCTTCAGCGCTATTAAACTGTGTTCACTTAAAACTTTGGGCGCTTTGGAAGGGCTTAAAAAATTAAAACTAGAATCTGTTTATAATATGAAGGTCAATGTTGTAACAATCGAGAATTTTAAAAATTTCATTTAACCACTTAACTTTAGAACTTCCTTGAGGCCATGCGATGTATTCAAAGAACTCAGACGGCGAGAAAGCGTCATCGAAAGAAAGCCAGACTCCTTTAATAACTTCACCACCATCGTTTGCTTTTCTCAGTTAATTAAGGGATGGAGAGAAGCCTTGTGTAAATGTGAGACGACATGATGAACTCGTTTTTAGCAACATGAAGCACATTTCAGGTTTTTTGGACAGCTTCATACGTTGTTCACATGACATTCACTTGTGTATTTGTGAAGAATTAATTAAACCGAGTAAAAATGTTACGTGCTACTTATGGAAAACAACGTTCGTGTTACCAGGATAAATTGTCTGTCGGGGTCTCTTTGGAATTTGCATTTGTTGAAACGCCATGAAACTGTCTTTTGATTATTAGCTAAAGCAAAAATCGACCCATACTTGAATCTGACATAAAAATTTAATGGGCTGAAATTCGTCTTAAGATTATAAGAAAATAAAGAGTGATTGTACACAAGAATGATGCCCATATCCTACTAAAGATTTTAAAAAATCAAGTTGAAAATTGCATGTCTAACGTTTAGGTAGACTTCATGAATTTAAGAGAATTAAGGAAATGAATTTAAATAAATTTAACATGGTTTGAAGTCTTCATTTCATGATTTTAGGTAAGAAAAGCATTACTTTCTGAAAGCAGATGTTTTTTCTATAATATTACTTGTTTAACTATATCGAGCACTCGTCTCGATGCTCGTCGAGCACTATTGAGCATCGTAACGTGCCTCTACCAAGTCACTTGTGAGATAAGTGCTATCTTGCACTTCAATGAATCCATATGGGAAATATGGTTGCTCGAAATACTAAAATTAGTTATAGATGTCATCCAAATGTTTGTTTGTGTGGATAGACTAATGATTCCAATGTCAAGACGTTAATAACTTTGAGCCGGAGATGCGTTCAATGTGGCACCAACATTGAAGCCGCAACTACCGCGCACGATACTAATTTCTGCCCACGCACTTTATTCTGTCGCCTGAAACTCAACTTGTTCGCTTCTAAACGTCAATGGTCAGCAAATTGAATCTATGTGTGTATTATACGCAGCACACCGCTGGCGTTTCATAACGCGCTGCACCAGAATATGAGTACAGTAGAGCTTGTTAAACGGAACAGACCCTCTCCACCAACTCTTGGTTTGACTTCACATTTGTTTGAGAAAACTCAGCAACTGTAATCAGAGAACTTGAGTCACTATCATAGCAAGAGAAGTTCTTTTTACATTAAGTTAGGCGGGTAGAGACGCAAGCTGCAGCTGCTATTCAAGATTAAGCAAACACTTGAAAAACTATTTTAAAAGATCTCACAGATACATTTGGACTAACGTGCTCGTGTTCTTGCACTACAGAGAAAGTAGCATGTCATCTGTTGGTAAAATTTCAACACATTAAAAGGCTTCGCGAGGTACTGGCTACAATGGCTCTTATCTTGATGAGGGCGTTTTTATATGCAAGTTGCTCCAAGACGTGAGCGGGACCGAGGAGACGGTGTTTCTGGGGAGAAATATTCTAATATTTCTCCTGTTCTTCTCAACGTCCACACAAAGAGGATAGGATTTTACGCTAATGTGCATAAGTTGTTTTCGTGTTTGTCTGAGCTATGAATAACAGAAATGAACTTCCTCAAATGGTCAGGATACAAACAAAAATGTCCGTTTTGTAATTTCATTCATAATCTGAGCACGATTCACTTGTTAATTTTCTTCCCTTAAGCTGGTCAAGTTCACGTACTTCAAGGTAAGGCTATCGAATTCAGAACAGCTGTTCATATTCTTTCACAGATTATTTTCTTTCAATTAATTGATCCTAACATCATCGAAAAAGTTTTAAAGTATTCAATCTTTTACCGCCGTAACCTTTTTTCGTGCCAAGAGGATGACTGCAGAAATTCTTTTTAGAAATGGACGTTACCGCAGCATGTACAAATGGATGTGCACATAGTTGGAGAGCTGTTTGAAAGTAACATTGATTTCAGTTTCTCGTACATTCGTTTTATTGACGCAAGAGATAATTTTTATCCGAACTAAAGCTCGTAAGATCGGCCAAAGAGCATACTCTCGATTTAGTCTTCCTGCTTGGAGCAATACAGAAGGTTAAAGGCCATCAAAGAAGTTTTAAGCTTGCCACTTTACTGCGCTCGTTCATTCGACATAATTGATAACACTGATACATAAATTTAAATTACAGAAACACATTCACCGTAAATTCCAACCTAAATCGAGAATGATTGCACGGTCAATCGTTTGGGCTTGTTACCATTTGCACACAATCTCAGCTAATGCTTCGTTCGTTTTTTGGTAATATGAACCAAAAATTTTGGAAGAATGCTTTCTGATCTTGGCATTTCATTTGACCCGGCGCCACTAAAGAAGTGAATGCGGCTGGGTGCAAAGATTTAACATTGGGCAAATTGCGTTAATTTTTGGTTTGACAAAATCTCATTTTGCTTAATCCCCAGCACCGAACAATTTCAATGCATTTTTGTGATCAAAATGACTTCCAATTTTATTTAGTACTTCAAAAATGGCTCTTGCAAAGCAATTTAATTTGAAAAATTTGAGTATAATAACACAAAGAACGTTTGATGTCCTAGATTACTTGAAAATCTCACCAGGTAAAAGTATTTGCAGCGCTCTTATTCGTTGCTGCTTTAGCATGTCTCTTTGCGTCACTCCATGTTTCTTATATCAATTATATCGTCAGTTGTCACAATGACTCAAATTGAAGTCGTGCTGACATTGTTTAGGAAAGAAAATGTTATTAAAAGCATCACTTATATGAAAATTTCCATGTAAATGGCGAATATCACCACGCCTCTAATGTTGGAAGCGCTTCTCCAAAAAGAGTTTTCAATAATGAATGACAAATCAACTAATTCAATGCCATTCTTGCCTAGAGAAATACCTAGACCAAATTGGAATAAGGCAAAAAGTGATTGAACTTCATAGCGAATGAGTCGAACACTCGTTGCCATGAAGCCATTTTATACGCTTTTTCTAGAAATTTAATCAAGTCCCCCGAGCGCTATTTCTGAAAGTTAACCTTCCTAAACTTAGTCGAACGAATGCAGTAAGTGCTCTCGTATTTGAGAAAATCCATATTTTTCCGGATCCTCTCTGTGCAGATTCATGTGGCTACAGATCTTTTGCGGATGACAGTTAACGTTGAAATATGTAGAAAGTAATTGTATGATATTCTTTGCTGACAAATAATGCGAATACGCAGTTTATCTTGAAAATGACCAGAAGTGTTAAATAGTTCTGACATTCATTTTGAGTTATTTCAATTCACCAATCATCGATTCGATTATATGCCTGTACTTTAAATTTTCATGTTCTTTATTTTGGACCTCCGATCTCCTATTCTTCAGCATGTAGTGTTGCTGAGATTTTAAATTCTCAATATTCGCAGGGTCAAACCTGGTCATAATTTTAGCATCTTACTGTTCTTAAAAAAATGGAAATGTGTGGTGTCCAATTTTTCTCACTCGAGTGCAGGCAACGGCCGGCAGTGTGTGCTTTTTATTGAGCAATAGGCAAAACTGAATGTAAGCTTTTAAATTTTAATATGCCTTTGTTTTTCCTTCGCTTGGAGACCCTGAAGCAAGCATCTGCTTTAGATAGAACTCGCAAGTATGAGAAATGACATGGGGAAAATGCTATTTCAAAAATTTCAAAATGCCTCCGGGTTATTCATTCATATTTATTCCTTTGTGCAAATCAGTATATCACCCCAAACACTTCATTCAAGAGTCAATACTTTAAAATAAAGTGAAGTAGATCATCACAAATCGAGTAAAAATATCTGAGAGTCGAGAGAGCAGCACCTAGGCGTTCAAGTTCCGTCCAAGCAATAATTCTTCTCCTAACTCCTAACTTCCGCTCTTGCTCATTTTGTGAATGAATTGCATCGTAACGCATGCCTGAACAACCAAAAACTGGAATCATGTATTTTATTATGACTGTAAACTGGCAAACTTACGACGAATTAGCTTCAACTTGTTTATTCTGTATTTACAGATCAATTTGTATGTTTATCACACATTCTGTTATCTACGCGTCGAAAATATGAAGAGTGATTGAAAAATCAATGATGGTAATTGTGAATTTAGAGCTAGTTTACTGAGAGAGAATTTTTTAATTTTCTTTCGAAGTAAACAAAAGAAATGATCTCTGTGCGTACACACAAACTGAGATTTCATATCCAAGTTACAAAGATGGAGCTTCAGCATTATACTTAATTTCTACGCTTGCATGGCATAAACCATTTAAAATACGCGTTCTGCGTACGTTCGATGAAAAGATCTTGGAGGGATTGGAATAACGATGAGTAAACCAGGACTATGAACACATTTTTTCACGCATTAACTATCTAAAATGTGATCCTAAGATCAATCAAACAAATAGTTCAAGTAAGATGAGGATTATGAACGGCATTTTTATGCCGAGAAACGAACTATAACATAAAATATCATTCGTAAACGGTAACAAAACGTATTGTTCTACTATTGGAAAAATCTGGTTTCCACTTCAGACAAATTCAGGTTATTGTTCCAACGTGGCAGGTCGACGACAACGAATTTTTCAAGTTCCCATCTTCACTCTACTTCAAGGGCCTGGGCTTAAAAACTAAGGCGAGACGAGGAGTTGACGTCTTACCATTTCAGGAATCAGATTTTGATAGAGTGACAGTTGTGCTATTTTAGGAATCAGAGGTAAGTGTGGAGTTGACTTTACATTATTTCAAGAACTAATCGAAGATTTCGGGCAGGAGTTACTCCATTGTCTTAAGGAAATGGGATTAGATTTTTGTAGAGATGCAGTTGTTAAATTTTGAAAATTGCGATTACATGTATAGGGCTGGAGCCACTCTATTTCACGCAATTAGGCTGGATGAAGAGTTGGGTCACTTCAATACAGGAAACTCGGTTAGAGTTGGAAACCAAGTTGCTGTTTTTTACGATCTAAACTGAAAATGCAGTCAGAGTCACACATTCACCGGTCATCCAGAGTTCAACAGATTATTCCAGTTTCCGTTCCTCGTAGCTGTGGAATGATTTTTGTCACTCTAATGTTGAATGTAGGTGAGTTCAACAGATTATTCCAGCTTCCGTTCCTCATAGCTGTGGAATGATTTTTGTCACTCTTATATTGAATGTAGGTGTGAATCATTCAAATTATTAGGAATTAGGGCATTTATTGTTCCTCTGCAGTAGTTACGGAGTTACGCTGTGTAGATCTGCGGTGCGGAACGCGGCTGGTGTTCGAGCCGGCAGCTCATCGTGTAGTCTCGTTAACCCTAAATTCTGCGTGAACCAAGTTTCTCGAGGGGCACAAGTTTCGAGGCCATCCTCGAAGTTCTGCCTTTAAAATTAGAGTCTCAAGCCCACATGTCCCTGAAGCGTCCTTCTAAAAAAAAAACTGTCACGTCATGAGTAAATCTGATGTAACATTAAAGGGAAATTTTGAACCAGCACTTAATTGATCAGCATTTTGTTCGTTATGGCTGGTGCGAGAACGATGGAAATATAAAGGAGAATGATTTAGTCAAGATCAAAACGCTTTGATCAAATCCGTCAAAGTAGAAATTTGGGTATTATTTTATTTGCGCAGCGGTGCCAGTAGCAACAATTTTTCTGAGGGAGTTCTTGATTTTTTGCAATGATTACAAAATTCAGTTTTTTTAATTAATAATTTTCGTGATATTTTGCTACAACAATTCATCGTCTTACTTGGGAATCATATGAAATGCAACATCAAATTTTTTCGAAAAAATTGCTTGGTGTTCAATATCCAGGTCATCAAAGTTAATCTGTTGAATTCATGATTATTTACAGTACAGGGGACAGGTCGGTTGGACGATTAATGTGAATGTTACCTCCAAATGCAAGTGCTTCATCTATTTTGAACGCGGGAGGAATATATAGAAATCATAAAATGCTCCTGTCTTCAAAGTAATTAAGTAATTCACTGATGAGTCGAGTTTAATTGGATGCATGGAGGGGCTTTCAGCATATTTTCTTGCTTTATGCTAAAAAAGATCATGAAAATGGCCTTAAAGAGCAAGCCCCTTCACCAAAATACTTCAAAAATTCTACAGCTGGAGGTAAAGGATAACTTTCTAGGAAGTGCACCTGCTGCACCGGTAAACTCTGTTACGAGTAGCGGATAGCGGTTGCAAATCCTGCGCGAAAGAATTAGAGGAGTGGAAATCGCATCACTGACTTTGATGCAATGTATAGTCAAGCATTTTTAGAGGTTGTTTGGTGGGAATAATATAAATCATTTTGACGAGCTGTTCGTAGACAGTCATTGCTCGAAGATTTTTTTGTAGGATAGCCTCAATGATTTCGACATATTGTGCAGAAACCTTTTTTTTCGAGGACTCTTTTACTTTAGGTTGTTTAATTTTAAAAGAAATAAATGGCACTGCTAAAATTTCTCATCTGATGCATCAATGGTGGGATGCAGAATTCATATCGAAGACAAAATAATAAGATTTGAAGAATGAACAGCATTGCTAATTTATTTCTCAGGGTATACGGTATACGTAAATTCTCATGTAATAAGATATACAGTATTTTCCATTGTGGAGAAATGCAAACAAAATTTCCCTGTATAATGTGTCTTCTTCTGTGACGGGAAAGGATCTGAAATAATTTCTTTCTCGCAGAACGTGTAAAATATACACGCACAGTAAACCCTTATCAGAGCGGCTGGTGTTGTGGACAAGAAATCTCATAAACTAAAAATCGGGATAGCAAGAATCTCGTCCCACTTTCAAGCGCCGTCTGTTTTATTCGCTACACATTTTTATTGCAGGAGTGGACGTGCCAAGTGTGGAGTTTTGCAACGTTACCTCCTCGCAGCAGAATTTTCAACCCACATTAAAGAGAACACCGTGGCTAAGCAAGCGACAGTGATTGGTGTATAACCAAACCATCAGAGAATGCGTGCTTGCTAAGACAAATGCTGTGTTTGAGTGAGTCACAAGCATTGCCATAATTACTGAATTTTCTGTGGAAATCTCACTGGTCACTGTAATAGCTTGTCTTGCAAATTACAGATAATAAGTGATCGGCTGAAGAGTGGTAGTTGAATTTCAGTGGTGTGTGTCCGTTTTCAGCCGCATGAAATCAGTAATGCTTACCGGTACTGGTGTTTGATATTAATTTAAGCGATTTCGCGTCCTGCAGCGCACTGACCCCTAACAACATGTACAGCTGGCCGAGTCCTGTTAAATTTGATAATTATTGTTTTTTGCCTTCATAGAAATTGGAAAATGTAAACACATTTTTACATCCAATGCCCTTCGTGAGTATTTACATAAATAGGGAACACAGCAACAAATGATTTTCCACCATTCTTATTTAGTTAGCTATGTTGGTAGCTCACGGGTAATACAAACAGTCTACTTTTTACTGTTCTTACTGTAGCAGCGTTTCAACCTTATAACTACAGAATGACTGTACAAAAGCTTCTGTACTTTTTTCTTTTAAAAGGTCTGATGTAATGAAGTCACAATAACTCTTCCGTATGGTTCAATTATCATTCACAATCAAAAATTGTCCATGCAATAGAATAGTGAAACGAACATACGTGTTCCAGAGCAGCGCTGGACTGCGTGGCATACGTGCAGGATTCTGAGCTCCTTTACGAGAGTGACTCAGTGAGAAGGAATCACGTGTGACTGACTTTGATGAAGACAAGTTTCTCTGATGAATATTAGTTACGGAGTAGATCATTTAAAAAAAATATCAGACCTATGCGGAGGTAAGTAATTCCTAGTATCGTCTGAAATCTGAAACAAGAGGTGATGTATGCACTTTGACACATTTCAGTGAGGAAAATCGTGCGTCGTTCAATAAGTTGATCTGGTTAAAGATCGATGTAATTTGCAGTGTTGGATTATGCAATATTCAGCTCCACTTTCATTATGCTCAAAATGTTACTGAACTACAAGTGTGAACTTAAAAACTTAATGAAAAATTAGTAATTTTAATTTAAAACACTTCACATTCTAGCTCTATCATTAGTTTATTCGAAAAAACTTCAGCACAGAAGATGAATGATAGTTTTTCTGAAGATTTGTGCCTAATACACATGTTTCTAAGTAAACGTTTGCAAACAAATATACTGTTTTTTAATATTTAGTACATTCCTCATTTCATACTAGCGAACAAAAATATGTTTTGTAAACTTTTTGCAGTAGTTTCATTTTTATATCACTTCATTTCGGAAATATTGTGGTTAATTAAATAGGTATTCCATTAGAAAGCTGCCAAACAAAATCTATTTACAATCTTACTCAAATTTAATATTGTGCTAACATCAGAATTTAAATTTAATATCGTGCTAACTTGAGAACTTGAATTTAAAATTGAGCTAACCTGAAAACTCAAATTTAATATTGTGCTAACCTGAGAACTTAAATTTAATATTGAGCTAACCTGAGAACTCAAATTTAATACTGTGCTAACCTGAGAACTCAAATTTAATATTGTGCTAACCTGAGAACTTAAATTTAATATTGAGCTAACCTGAGAACTCAAATTTAATATTGAGCTAACCTGAGAACTCAAATTTAATATTGTGCTAACCTGAGGACTCAAATTTAATATTGTGCTAACCTGAGAACTTAAATTTAATATTGTGCTAACCTGAGAACTCAAATTTAATATTGTGATAACCTGAGAACTAAACCCAAGTCGTTTTCTTCTATAAGAACACTATAGACTGCGTTAACTTTGAATATTCACTTGAACGAAACTAAAAAGGCAGCCGAGCGCAATCATAAGCGCTGACTTCAAAAGTTACCAATGATTATAATTATTTCAGCAGCCAAAATGACAGTAACGACTTCAAAGCGGTGCAGCTGATTGGCAATTACACGAACGCCATAGGGTTTTCATAGCGGACTCAGAAACAATTTATAGTTTTTCGAATAAATTGAGAAGAATTGACTTCAAAAATTCCATACAAGAAAAACTTTTTGCATTTTGAGGAATAGAAAGCGGTCTCTTTTTTGCATCAGTCCAACGTTAAATGTTGCCTCGCAAAATTATTCGAGTTCATTTGCCCAACTTTCTTCTCCATGAACTCAAGCACAGACACGTTTTGAGGTGAGTAATACGGTGCAGGCATAATAACTGGGCAGTAATGAGGTTCGGGCTGGCGATGTCTGTTCAGTACGACCTACTGTATTAGGTCATTTCAATAAAGCTCACTCGCCTGGTTTCATTACAAACTGACTGCTGAGGCTCGCTAATGAATCGTCCAGAGCCTGTTTACAACCCGACGCAGCCTTGCGGCTTTCATTTCAATGGATTGCAGTATGGTTTGCTCTGAAGCAGCGCATCCTCTTAGGCGCTGTGCTCTCTCAAGCACCGTATGAGCCCGCCAGAAATGAACGAATTGACAGTGTTCTCTAAAACGCAGTATGCTCCGCATATTGTAGTACTGAGATAATAGCGAGAATTGAAGCTCCTTGAGCTCTTTACATCTGACAAAGTTCAAAGCGTGATCTGCATCAGAGTGGGCTTTTTCGCTAAGGGTGAGATGACATTTTGCTCCTCTGCTGACTGCTGTCTGCATAACATGATTTCAAAAGCCGCGAGATGTTCTCGGCAGCGTAATTTCTGAATCATTCATCGCGCTGGCCTCAGAATGCTGTGAGACGCACAGGTTTGAGGTTCAGTGAGCCGGCACAGCGTGGTCTATGAACTTTAAATGATAAAATATGGATCAAATTTGGCTGCCAATTTGCTGGCACCTGCAAAGCCACTGTGGACTGAGGCCAGTTTCCGTAATTTACCTGCAGTAAAATGTCCTAGAATATTGCACGTTCGTGGCGGGCTGAACGTAGAAAAAGGGGAGCATTAGTGAACTCGCTCATTTAGGTATTGCCTTGGTTTTGAGGTGGTAGCATATCATAACTGTGGTTACGTGAAGAATTATCGAAATGAAACATCACACGGAGTTTTAAAAGTAAGAAAAAAATTAAATCTCATTACCTCATTTCTTCACGAGAAGAAAGAACAGAAAGGACATTTTTTCTTGCATATCAGTCGAATGTGTCCTGAAATCTTCAAGTCTTCAATAGCGTTATCAAATGAAGTATAATTGCAAAGCGTCTCACTTGCCTGATTGCTCAGTTTATTCTCAATGAACGCATTGTATTTTCAATCAATCGGAGATCAATGTTTTCCGAAACTTGTGACGGTCTGCGATGTCCGGAGTTAATAAAACAAATTAACAATCGCAGCGTTGCATTTCATGACAGCTATCGCGAGAGAGATCGAGCTCAGTGGATAAAACTAAATTTAAATAAACCAAAGAGGAGAGGGAAGCAAAACACTTGTAGCTCGTATTTTTTTGGTGCTGCTAAAATTCTACAGGTGTAAACTCCTGAACGAAAATGTAACACTGATGCCAACATTAAAATAGAAGGGGTTTTTGGCACAAGTAAAATCAAACGATCGTATGTATTATCCATCCTAATTTTTCCACAATTCTTCCGTTAAAGTACTCGTTCTATTTTAATTTTCTTCTACAGGTGTAAACTTCTGAAGGAAAATGTAGCACTGACGCCAACATCAAAATAGAAGGGGTTTGTAGTTACAGTAAAATCAAATGATCGTACGTATCATCCCATCCTGATTTTTCCACAATTATTCTTTCGGTAAAGTACTCCTTTTTATTTTTTTTGTCTTTAAGCATTTACAAATAATTACAAACTAACTTTTGTTTTTTCCTCGACTTTGGAGCTTGCATGAAAACGTAAAAATATTGAAATTGATCAAAATATCTGCAGGGTTTTAAACTGGACACCTTCGGCACAGAATGGCTCGCTGTCTTCTGCAAATACACGTCAACTTCAACTCGATAAATAAATTTATTTACAAGGAAAATTCCTCTTAAAGTTCTATTTCATAGTGCGCTCATGAAAAGTGTGCCGGAGAAAAAATGTCTCTCTCTCGAAGGTAAAAGACCGCGCCTGTTGAACACCATTCAAGTTTGTTTAGCAAGCAAGGAAAGGCATGAAGTGTTTTTGGAAGAGCAGCCCTCCATCCATCACTCGAACTGATACAATTTATCACGGTTGGATATCAGAAGTGAGAAAGACTTACGGCCGGACGTGTTAGAGGGTGACACCGTCGACACAGAGGCACAGTTTGATCGCGTATAAACATGTCCCGGCAGCGCTTTGGACAGCGGAAGATATTGGTTCTGTTAGCTCAGGGACACCGAACACACTGGTATTTAATTTATTTATTTGAAAAGGAGGAAAACTCAGAAAATGCTTGGATCAGCAAATTTATTTTCTTTTTTGAACGAGGTCAGCCTGCTGTAGATAACACGCCTCGGGGGAAAGACATCATATTCTTTATTTTATAGTGCCTGGGAGAAAATATTTTTAACAGTACTCGACTTGCAGCGTCATCTAGGATCAATTTAATATTTGTTTCTCTTGGTGTTTCCAATCTAGCACGAACAGCGCGTTGCTGGAAAGATGCGATACGCTGCCTCATAATCAAGGCTCTGGTTTTAATATAGTCATTATTTAAAGACGGAAAGTTTCAGCGCCGGAAATATGGTCTCTTTTATCCAAACCTGAGGTGATGTCTCTTGCTGTACTTACATGTTAAAATTGTACAATAATCCGCTCCGTTTAAGAGTTAAAGTTACTCGGAAGCAATTAAATTTCTACAAGTGTGGACTTACTCTCAGAAAAAGCTTTCATTCAGATGACGCAAGCATTACAAAAACAAATTAACGTTTTGGAAGCATCCTGATTGTTTACCTTGTGCAGTATCAATTTTATTTAGTGTGTCGTATTCTATAACAAAGTTTGAAATGAATATAATAGCTGATTATTTCTCATTGATCTTCAGAGTAGAAGTAAATTTTCAGCTGTAACTGACAGGTTTAGAACAGTGTTGTGGCTATAGCTATCAAAAGTTAATTTCTCACGCTATTTCAACGTATACTAACAATTTTCATTCAAAAAAGCGCCTCATTCTTGAACATAACCGGATGGATTTTTTTCACATTTTACTTCTCACTTGCGGGGCTTTGAGGAAAAGTCGACCACTCAACCTTGGGTCAATTGCTCTCTGGCAACTCTCGGCGTTGCTTTCAAAAGGGCCTCACTGGAAGAACTTCCAAAGTTTTAGTATAAAAGAAATGCATTTGGTGGTGAAGGAAGCTATGAGCGTTGCAAGGCTTCAGGCAATTCGCCTCAATCAAGAATGGCGCAACGGAGATCCCTGTGGCCAATAACGCACGGCCAAGAAAACCTTTAGCGCCACGAGAAAGTGTTCTTCTCCCTGACCGCAAATTGATGAGAAAGAAAGCTGTGGCTGCAAGACGCGCTGTGTTAATGGCCCTGTCCATATTTCTCGGGCGCAACCACTTTCTGCGTCCGACCCAACAATCCTAAATTGAACGGGCTCATGCTGCCCGGCGCTAAACTTTGAAGGTTCTGGACGCAAGCAGAACTTTTAATGGCTCATAGTCCAGGCCCAGGACATTTTATTTTCGGGTTTCAAGAGTCGTTCACCAAACTTTTGGGCTGCTTTTTTATGAAATGGAAAATTGAGTTCCTCCACCAAGCCTCAGGTCCCAATATTTACGTAAAGATTTTCACATCTGTTCTAAAAAATATGTCATTCTCGGTGACATTCTCACATAGACATACGAAGGTAGAATATGCTTGTAGACATCTTTGAAACTGAGAGACTTCCTCAGAATATTCGTTCTTCATCCACGGCTGGTTCTATGACATCTCTCCAACGATTTTCATGAATATAAATTAAAATCCTTTACCTTTTGCACCTTTCTTTTCATGAAAATCGGAATGGGAAAGGTGAAGTTTTTTGTGCTCATTCGTACTCAAAATTGTTGTTCACAACGCTAACTTCCAAGGCTAGTGTAAAGATATTACGTGGATAAAATCATCCGCAAACAAAAAATGTGACTTACACCACGCCCCACCACCTGTATTCAAAAATGTAATCAGTTGAGTTGTGCCATCAGTTTAGTTTAAAATCCTTCACATCAAAATTTATGCCACAATAAATAATATACATCATAATAAACCTGGGAATTCCCCTCATCAAAGAATAAATTATGAAGTTTAAACATCAAAATTTTGAGTAAAACGAGTGGCTAAACACTGTTTTTAAGCGCGTTGAACTGCTTGAAACAGACCGCTAGAGGCAAAATAGATTAAAAATTGACGTTCCGATCTGCTTGGTAAGCTAGGAAATTATTTTTTACTCTTTCAGATGCACGCCATCTTCTAGGATGTCTGAACTTCACCGCTAAAGGTCAATTAATCGTGCTTGACCATTTGTGGGAATGACGAATGGATTCATTTGAGTTTGAAGAGGCCAAATTGTATGACCGTTCTGTTATGACGCCTAACAAAACTGTAACAAGTTATTTTCTATCATAAAGTTAGTCACATTCCATGATAATTCTATCAGGTGGGTCAGCCAGCGCCTCAAATGTGATGTTGATATATTAAGCTCCCATACCGCATGGTTAAAGAAGGAGATATCGAAAGTCGATGTTGTTGTCGTAGTCTCGTCCGTAGCACGAAAATTCAGAGACAGAATCTAAACCTGTGTAGTGACAGCATATCAGTATAAATTCCAGAAGATAAATTTTTGTATGAAAGAATTCTAGACTATTGATACATCCTAATATTGTTCTTTTTTAGCATTTTAATAATTATTGAAAAATTTAAGAGAATAGCTTCGATGTTCAACCTTGGTTCCATAATAAGTTACAAAAAAACATCGTCTTACTTTCTCACCAGACCATGGATGGAACATGCAATAGAGTCAATCAAATGGAAACACATTGCACTGAGGATGAATTGATATTCTAAAAAAATGATGAGAAATGAGAACACGAAATATTAAATCATTGCAAGGAGAATGCTGATCGGGTTTTCATTTATAATCTTCTTGTCTTTTAAACAATGAACAACTCTAAGATCCTCAGATTGATTGTGCCGGATTTTGATGAAACTACTTCAAAATTATTTACTGGGAGAGCATGAATGCGCACAACATCTGCATAATTTCGCACAGAGGGGGAAGTGTTCCACTTTAGTAAGAAGCTGATTAGTTTTAAAACTCATGCCGGCATGCTCAGCGTCGTGAATACTAAGTGCTCACGGAGTAGATCTAACACACTCAGACGCACACAGTGCGCGACCAAATAAGAAAATAATTATCTAAGAGAGCTTACACTTTGAAATCTTGTCTTTAAAATTTAAATGAGATCATATTTTATATGAATAAAGTTGAGCAATTTTAAATCGTCTTTCATGAAATGTTTGGAGAGAGGTGAGTGAAGCTTCCTTCTGATTTTTTTAGATAGTTGACTGAAATAGGAAGTGCAATGAAAAAATGTTTTTATTAACAATGGGTAAAGTTGAGTTTGCATTAAATTTACTATTCAAATATTTTTTGATATCAATATCAACGAGTCTGGATAGGAAATCAAATCTAGAGAAAAACTGTGTAAAAATTCGAACTTGTGAATGGACTGAAAAATAGAATTCACTCGAAATAAGCCCATGAAAACTACGTTTTAATACAGTGCATCTTGAATGTAAAAGTGGAGGCTTGATCGACTTCATATTATGTTCTTTCGAGAAGACGAGCATGAACAAATTGGTCAAAACAATCTAATTTACATCGTCCTATACTGTTGTTCCAGTGACTCTATGTGAAAAAATTCCATTAACATGTGAGTTCAAAACATGAATGAAGTATCAGATTATTGGCTCAAAATTGACTTCCTTAGCTTCATCTGATGAAGGAGAAGTCAAAATTCTAAGTAAATCAAATTGCAGTAGAGTTGTGTGGAATGCCTGGAAGTCAAGTTCGTCTGTTGCTCAACAAGCGGGAGTAGAAAAACACTACAGACAATCACGCGAGAAGTAGATGGAGCAATGAGTTTCGAATGACATCAGTCTATAGAAAAATTAATATTTTATGTCCCAAAAAAAGTCAGTCTTGAGACCAGTCAATTTAGACGTGATTGGAGTTGTGATTTAAAAAAAAATATTCTCCGTCTGAATTTTTTTGGTTGGAGAGGGAAGTGAGCTGAGCAAGCGTTCATGCCTCCCACTCGAAGGCCATAAAGGGAGCCGCTGATCTGGGATCCCTTCGAAACTTGTCTGTTCAAAGAGACTTTCTTCAAGAAAGTGTGTTTTTTATCGTGGAACTTAAGGCTGTATGCCCTCGCAGTCAACAAATATTGGGCACCAAAGCAAGAACTTCGGGCAGAGCTCTTAAAAGTTACACCGGCTTCAAAACGAAAAAAATTAAGATGGGTTATGTTCCGCCAAAATAAAAACGAAAGAGCGAGGGCGTTGTCACCAAACTCGATGTAGTTTAGAACTCCCGAGGTTTTCGTTTTCACGCATTTTGCGAGGAGGGTTCGATTGGTTTAATACCGTATTTCTCAAATAATCGGACATTGTCGTTAATGTGTTCAAGTAAGGCATTAACTTCTTGAGTCGTGCGTGAAAATTTTAAGTTGACAAAATCTTTTCAAATAACCAAAAACTTAATGCGTATTAGAGTGAACCAAGAAATCCAGTAATTATTCGTGAGGTTTGTGAATAACTCTCTCGGTGAATTTATTGCCGATTTGCAAATACAATGTGTCCATGGTCTGTCCTCGATTAAAATGTTTAACAACTTTGAAACGTTGGTTGATATGGCTCATTAACTTTCCCATGCTGTCGAGAAATTACTATAGTTTATTTGTTTTTCTATAGAAAAACTAGTGATTACTCATCACCTAGCCAAGGGAAGAATATCAGAAATGGCCCCGTTGCAGGAGAGAAGCCAGTGTGGGTCATGGCACCACGGGACCAAACCACTTGTTGCAGAACAAGGTCAGTTCAGAAATGCGTATGAACAAAATTTACCAGATATTAAAATCATGAAAAACTGTGACAAAAATTTTGTAGAGAGTGGAAGTGTTGCAGGTTGTAAATGCATCATTTTGTCGATAATCAGACAATATCTCGGTTTTGTTTCTTAGTGTCGTAGTGTAGCCCAACTAACTTTGTTCATGCTATCAAAATTGGGGCCTCTGCTACCAATTAATAGTTACCTAGAGACGGAGGGGAAAGGGACACAGGGTAGAGATGTCATAGGAGGTCTTGCTCATCCCTGACAGATCAAAATACGCTCTAGTTTGCGCTTTTCATTGGTAACAGAGAAGCAACTTCAAAGAGGTTTCTGCTGCTCATATCAGAATCCTTCGGCTTCGTCATTCAGCTTCCGTGAGGCAGAATATGATGACGTTCATGACGGTGCTGCGAGTCAGTCATTGGGATGACGTGTGAAGTATGATTTTGCAGCTTTACGGCGTTTCATATCGAAATATGTTGAAGCTACGCAATTCGTTAAGGGCCCTTCGGAAAGTTAATTTGATCTGCAGCTAAACTTCAAACGTGTTTTGTGAATTTACTTATTTGTTCAGAGACAAGTTTAATCGTGTTGATTTTTTTCCTAATAAGCTAAAAAAGAAGTTTACAAGCAATGAAGATTCTAAATTAAAAAATACTCTTTACCAGTAAATATCAGAACCACTGGTACATTAGGAAACGAATTTTTTCCAAAAACCAGATGATCCCCGAGTGAGAAGGGGTAGACCCAGTTTGAGTGATGCTACGCTATACGGCCTCCAGCACGGTCCTAGATAATAGCGACATCAAGCTCTGATAAAGGATGTTTTATTCATTCCAATCCAGCATGATGCACACCATCGTGTACTTTCGTTTTTCGAATGCCTTATAACCAACACCAGGACGCAGTGACGGTTACCCCCGGTCAAGCCGGTACTCATTTCCGGCACCTGGGTAGAGGGGGGAATGTGGAGCTAATAGAAATAAGCAGAACTCGAAGTACAGTCTAAAGAAAGAAAGAAAGAACGAAAGTTAAAATTGTTTATTTCGAAAAAAGTTAAAATATGAGATGTATAACACATTGCATTTTGAAAATGTCTTAATGTAGCACAAACGTCAACGCCTGCTAGGATCCAAAGTAGTGCACAGGACCCAACGTTGAGACCTTGTAGGCCACGATAACTGCAGCTTTAGCAACGGTAACTGCGGAGATGTTGGAGAATATTTGGCGTGGGATCCAATTCCACTCTATCGTACTTCAGATAACGCAAGGAACACAAAATGATGAAAACTGTGCGTATTGCTAATGTTGAAGTTGAAGAAAACTTTATGGCCCTGCCTCAAATGATTTGTTTGTAATAATGGTCTGAAATCTTGGAAAGATTTTATGAACATTCTATACGTTGAAAATTGATTGTTTTTCAGTAATTTTTTCAGCAATTTTTAAAACAATTATCGCAAACAATTGGAACAATGAACACTCGCATCACTCACCACTGAACAGGTAGCACTCTCATCGTCACTAAATTATATTTCAGCGAAGCGCATATTTTGTTGTCACCTCATATCTTATATCAAAAAACCATTTAATTGAAAATTAGGTCGAAGTGCACCTCAAGAAAATGCTGTCAGTCTCAAAATTTTCTAATTGCCTTGGAAAAAAGCAATATCTTTCTCACAATTTACCACCTCACTGACTAATATTTTTTTATTCATTACTAATAAAAATAATAGTTGCATCGTCGAACAATCGTTAAAAATCTTCAAAATTGTATCCCTTACAGAATTCTCTGAGCTATAAAATCTTCTTTGAAGTTTCCCTCTGCCTCTCGGAAACTTATTACTGCTGATTATTCGGATCGCTGAAGCAATTATGGCCTCATTATGAAACTTGCATGCTCGCCATTTTTCATAAAATTCCACGAAGATGAGATGAATTTGAGCTGCGACATGGCTGATTATCTGACCTTACATCGCAGGAGCTGAAAACATGGTCTTAGCTGGACACTGTTGAGATCATTTTATAATTCAATGAAATATACAAATTTACCTGGTCTGTTTCTTTGGAAATAGCATTAGGAAACAAGTTCTACAAGGGATAAACTTCTACTTGCAAATTGAGTCTGAATCTTGGAATTTAAATGCGAAGCAACAGCTCGTCGACTCTGTAGGTTAGTGGAAAGAAGTTCTTCTGATATCAAGGGATAGTTTTCGTTGAAATTGTTGCTGTGGATTTTCGGTTTCATGAATATTCCCTTAACCTCAACTGGTGATCTTTCCCATTTGTACAAAACCGAATTTAAAGAAACAACGAAAACTAGGAGGAGAAAATCATATGTATCGTCAACCAAAGAGTTTTATTCTTAATAATTCATGATTCATAGAGACGTAGCTCTGATACAGATTTGCGTTGAGCCACACATAAAGATTTTCAATAACAATTTTTCAACGTACTTTTTTTCACAGGGATTCAGATGAATTGTAAATTTTATTCAACTGATTTATAATCGAAAAACCATTGCAGTTTCATTTTGCAAACCTTAGGTCTATATTTATAATAAAATAGGTGCTACATCATGAAAAACAAAACAAAATTTTCTTAAAAGTGATGTCGGCTGTTCATTT
>JACJUY010000592.1:0-40638 GCA_014220935.1 Platorchestia sp. MABIK | reverse complement strand
TCCAAATAGTTACAATGCACTCGACACTGCATTTAAAGGCAATTCTCGCACAGTAAACAATGCACAGTACGGCATCAAATGAAGAGGTGAGTCTAGGACAGTTGCACTGCATCTAAAACATAACATAACGATGCAAGTCTCGTATACTTATATTACATTAATCATCTGTATAAAAATGCTAGTTTTGTTCAGTTGCATTGCATACATCATCAAAATGAAAATGCAAGTGTTTTTTCATCTATTTTTCAAAAACATCAAATCTCACACAGTTACATCTCATTTGGCCTCACATGAAAAGGGAAGTCTCTCAGTTACACCACATTCAACAAATCTCTCACACTAGCATCACATTCAACATTACATACATGGGTCAGGCTCACACTTTTACATCGTCATTAACATCAAGTTCCAAACGGATAAATCACATTCGATATCGCTTGGGAATGAGACCAACCCTCGTTGACTTCAGCCTTAATCACTATCATGCAACGAATTTAAAACGAGGCACTCAGGGATTTTATTAAGTATCAAATGAAGGGAGACTCGCCCTAGCTCATCAACCCTTAAGTTCAGCGCTTAATGAAAATAGAGCATTCCAACGTGTAGTTCTTTTTAACTCTGTACAAAAGGCGAGGTTGATCTTTAGACTTCATTGCCTTATTGATGACGCAAGACGAAGAGATTTGTTGCCTCAGAATTATAAACCCGTCATTCAACATTTCTTTTGGTAGTAAAACTCATTTTTCAGTTTTTGCGATGATGAAGTGTTATGTCAAATTAAATAATTATTTTTACAGGGACGCTGCAATGTATTTGAACCGATCCGCTTAAACAGATATCCAACAATCAAAATTGTCATTTAAGTTTCATTAGATTTTAAGTACATCTTAAACACGAAGACCGAATTGAACAAATCAAATTAGTTATTTGCTTTGACGCATGTTCACAATTAAAGGTTTTGATTGGTAGTGTTGAACTTCAGCAATATATATGATTAGAAATCTAACTTTAAATGAGTCATCAATTGTGTATATTTTCAAAGAAAACCCGTCTTTGAAAGTGTATATGCAAGAAATCTCCTTAAGTATAATGATCTCTTCCCACTCTACTAGTGTTCGAGCTTAACGGACACAGAAAAAGCGTTAATATAATGGAACGCCGGTAAATTGCGTGAGAAAGGGAAAAAGCTCACTTTTCACTTGAAGAATAAATTCCAACTCTAGCTATTTTTTAAATTTTCTGTATGGGGAGCCCGAACCTCCTTTGAAAACATTTAAAAGAGTTTGGCAGTCACTTAACTTGAGTTTGGAGTGCAATTCTGATGCTATGAATACAGAGAATCAAGCATCAGTCAAGTGGCAAATTTACAACCGCAAGCCACCTTACCTCTAGTGTTGGTGAATTGGAAATAGCTTTTTTTCTCGATAGATGGCATGTATTTCGAAAACCTACAATAGGATGTCTTTAATAAAAATTTGATAGAAACATGTGGGTGAGGTTTTAATCAGAAAATATATTCTACTCTAAATTTCTGACGATAAATGGATGAAATCTTTCATTCTTAAAGCCCTAGCAATGAAACTGTTGGAGTCCATTCAAGCATTAATGCGTTTGTACTAACCTACCAACCTACCCACGTGCCTCTCTCTGCCTGTGTGGCATGCCTTCATCACTAAACAACCGATAAATAACGCTTTCAACAATCTTTTTAGGGAATATTAATTTTGTTACCGCAGCTCTGCAAGCTAATGTTATTGAAATAATAGTTGAATATCATCCCCTGTGCTTAATGTTTTCCGTCATTATTACGACGAACCTGTTTAGTAGCGATCTGGGAGAGAAATTTTAAAGATTTGAAGTCGTTAGGTAACAGTCATTACTGGGTCACCAATCATTAGGTGAGTCAAAAATTCATGGTTAGCTAATGAGGCTAGGATAGGTCATGTTAGTTTACGTTAGTATTGAATAGCAGAAATTTGGTTGAGCAAGGCTAGACAAGGTCAAATGCGCCAGGTTAGTCGGATAGGTTAGGGTTAGTTGCAAAAAAATAACCGTTTGTTTTTCCTCGGGCCCCGATAGTCTATGGAATCATAGGTTTGAGGACAAAGGGAAGGACGAGCGTCATTGGAGAAATTGTGTTAAAATAATCGCTTTGGACTTGCACTTGCGTCCACTTATCGTGTTCTTGAATAAAAACCGTGACACAAAAACAGCTCATTAAACTAGCATTTAATAGAAGGATTTTATTTAGAACACTCAGAGTTCTAGCAGCTTTAAATTGTATTTAAATTATTAATTTACGAATTAGGCTTCCACAGCTGCGTCATATTCATCCAACAATATTATGACGACGGACAATAAATAAGTACACTTGCAGATGTACGTGCATCCTCAATTTTGTTGATAGTAATACATAACAAACATATTTAATACTAAAGCAGGGTAAATTCACGTTATATTCTTGAGTAAATCAATGAAACTGAGGATTCATAGTAACACACGTAAAAATGACGTTATACCGTCTTTTTCAATCGCGTTTTTCAATTTATTGTATCAGCTTTCTTCACTGAAGAAAACACCTGCGAATCTTTTCCCTCATTGTTTTGAAAATCGTCAGCCAAGAGAAAACTCCGCTTCCAAATTGCTCTAGTTCAATAACGAGGTCTTAAGAGAATTAGTGATTGGGTTTGATTGCACTAGGTTAGGTTGGATGACTGTAGAGAAGGATAAAAGGAGTTACGTTAAGTTAAAACAGTTTGGTAGGGTTATGCACACAGGAAAACCGTAAATGTTTTCACGGGTCCACAAAGCGAAGCATGAATATAAGTAACATTCCTGTATTTTCACTTTGAAATTTTCACCCACGTAACTTTAAATCATGTATAAAATGTTACACCAAACATTGATTAATCACCTAATTACAGTACATCTTCAAATCCAGATGAAAAAATAATAACAACATAAGAAATGAGTTTACTATCAAAAAAGAAAGAATAGCTCAAAGGAAGAAACACAATGGCACACCCTGCCTCTGTATTCTTTCGCCCACGAGCGGATAGGATAAATACCGTAAAACTTCGCTCGTTCACTGCGGAGGAGCTTGTATTCATCTGTCGAGTCTCGCTAATATATCGTAATGACGATGTAAGTGAATACGAGATCGTAAATTGCAAAACACATCGCAAAAACTTTCGAAGTGTCGCAGAACTTCGTTGAGGCTGCCAAAAGTTTAGTGGGAAGAATTAATGAGCTAAATACAGACGTCTAAGACGTAGTAATATGTTAAGAAGCGAATGGAAATTTTCTTAGCATACTTGAACGGCTCACAAGAAGGTCTTTGCAGCCCGTAATCGTAGAGTACAGCAATATCATTCCGGATAGAATATTATACGCCTGTGACAGCTGAAAGATTTGCCCGATATCGCTTCCACGACTTGTTTTCTTCTTTGCTAACTATTTCTGCTCTGTAGGAAAATTTTACTGGGAGACACAGAAAATGCCACAAATTTGAGAAAATAATTAATTACTTTAGGGTGAAGTCTTTGACACACGAATCATGAATGAGCGATCAAACAATTGAAACAACAGAATCCAAAAACAACAAATACGCAATCTGGGTTTCACATCCAAGATTTAATATTAAGTCCTCATAAAATAGTTTCCAATGAAGCTGTAAGCATTCAAATCAGAATTTACATAGCATTTTTTGTTTTTTATCGTTAAGTTACCACAAACTTGTTTACAATTAAATGATATACTGTTAAATAAAACTGCATAAAAAGCAACTTTCCAGATTGTTTGTTGGACGAACTGTGAGTTGATATCAGTCTTTAAATTTGGAATCTAAATACATTCAGTGTGTTTTTGGAATTAATTTGAAAGGAAGACGTATTAATTGAGTGAACATAAGGAATTAAAATATCATCGCATATTATGTTTTTTTAAAAACTGATTTAGACTAAAAACAAAAGAAAATAATGATCTGGTTTCAAGATGCTCGAACATTGTCTAAATACCTATTAGAAAATGTCGTTCAGCTATTAATGTGTGCGAAAGTCTATGGTAGCATATTTTCCATGATTTGAAAACATTTATTTTGTGCATTAGCTGATGCAACAGCGGTTTCTAAGCCAACTACTTTGTGAGGTAGCGTACAAGATTCATAATTTCGTTAAAGCTAGCTCTTTCACTTCCCTAAAAATGGCAAGGCAGTTTTGAGGCTGCCGAGGGAAGGTATTCTATTGTAATCAGTGGTATGAATTCCTCTACTGAGATGTTCTTCAGGGCACTTTGCTCATTATCTAAAGAAGTTAGCCGCGCACCGTTTCTCTGAGAACGAAAGTTGCGTCATTATAGGGGAAACTTGATGTACTTTTCCCGGCGTCAATTCTCGATGCTTTCTGGACGGTATCGGTAAACACGTTGAGAGAAGGGGATATGTTTGGTAGTTTAGGGTTATAGAATCCTCCAAGTGTTTTTAAATTTACTTTCAGAGGGTATTTTTACAAGTTCGTATTTTTTATCAACTCATTGGACGAACTCAAAGTCAAGCTAGTTGTTCCTCAACTAAGCCGACATTAAAGAAATTATGAAACTGTAGGCGTCATTGATGCATTGCTGCTGTGATTTTTGAATTGATTTTGAGATAATTGAATGAAATCCTTCATAAACTGAGCGTCACTCTTTGTCGCAAGTTCGCTTTTATACAATTTTGAGTATTTGATACAGTATCAGAGTGAGGCTTCAATGCAAAGAAAGTTCGTAGTAAAAAGCTGTGTTCGCCGGAAATTTTAATTATCTACAAAGTCATATCAATTAACGTGTAAAGCCTCGTGTTTTAATGAGTGACGTTTCATAGAAGGTGTGAGAATATGCAAAGGAAACAATGTTTGACAGCTGATCAGAAGGCGCAGATTGTCAAAGGCCTTACAAATGGTTTTTCTGCTGCAAATATAGCGAACAAAATGCACAGGATGCAAGTACGTTTAAAGTGCACTTGAAGAACCTCATCACCAAGGATAGGAAAGGTGATGGAAGGCATAAGCATGCAGAGCATTCGGAAAGTGCTCAGGCAGGCAAAGAGCCAGCCTGGACCAACCATGGTGAGATATTTGGTAGTGCTGTCTCTAGAAGCATCAAGTTACGAGTTCTTTCAGAGATGGTAAAAAAATGTGCATCCCATCGCGTATTTAATCTTGAACATTTCCCATGAAGGTAATAATATTTAGTGGACTAAAAACTACACGAAGACAAGCTTTCGCGATGTTTTGTTTACGGAAGAGGTCCGAGTTACATCTTATGACCCCCATGGATGGGTTAAAGGCAATGGTACTTGAAGCATGAAGCCTCTTGTTTCTGTTGTTCTGTGAGCCGACAAAGTGGTGATGGGGGATGGTTTGCATAATGATCATTGCTGGAGAATTGAATTTAAAATGCTTTAAGCATTCAGACCACCAGCATGATCCGGTTTTCGGAAGAACACTTTTCACGCCGGTTTGATGAGCTTTCATTTGTCCGGCGAAATCAGCTGATTTTTTTGGAAAAGCTACATCGAATTCAACCAAGGCTGCCAAAAGGCTTTCTCACGATATTTCTAAGTTTGGATATCACGCTGTCAAATAATGTCCCTTGTGTGCTAGTATAATTTTTTTACAGAAATTTTAGTTAAATTGTTCTTCGAAATGTTTTCTCAAATACATTACTTGTTACTGGGAATCTGAACAGTTTGCCAATTCACAGATGATCTTTTTCAGTACCCTAAAACACACAGTAAAACGAGGCATAACTCATTATTTGATATCCATGTATGAGAGTTGCATCAATCGCTTCGAAAATTCATCGAATATGACTCTTAGCAGGAACCTTCTTTGAAATGAAGCTTATTTTGAAACAGATTCTCACATTGAAAATATTTTCAAGCTAGAAACTTGCAATAAAGCACGATAAGCAGTTAATGATAGATGGCGTTAGGAAAATCAGTAGATGGCAAAAGTTTGATTGTGCTTGTGAAATTGTTGAGGAATACGTCATTGGAATGAATATTATTAATTTCGTGTAAAGACCGTGTGAAATACTTAGTAATATTCGATTACTCTCATAAATATAAATTTGTCATGTAACACTACTTACAGACAATGTATAAAATACAGAAAAAGCTTCTTTCCAGGCTTATTTTATATTGCTTTCACTCCTGTATTCAAGACACCAATCTACCAACTGAGACACCTGCACAAGCTTGTTTGAATCTTCACTCGACACGTTGATTTATTCAAGGGAGTACAGCACTAGCACTGCACAGTATAGCGCTCCTTTGGCAGTCGGACAGCAATGCAGCAGAAGAGGATGAGGCTGAGGAGCCTTTTACTTTGTTGCATCCATGTAATTAACATCTTCATTGATGTAGAAAGAAAAAGCTAGCATCCTCTGTACCCAGTATTTGCATGGTAAGGGCTATGGCTTAAATTGATTCCGACGTGCGCACACCAGCGAGCAATGTGAAATTACACACATCGCGGTTAAAGTTGAAATGTACACGAAAACTTCAGCTGCCACCATAGAGTGAAGTGGACAAGTTCAGTGAGGACTATATTTTTCCGGCTTGTTTTTACTGTGTCCGTACAGCGAAGATATTCATCAATTAAATACTTAACTTATTCGCGGATATAACGAAATAAAAATTAAATTCCTGACACGAGCGAGATATTTATTTCAAGGAAACCTATGTTCACATCTAACCATGAGCCACTTAAGATCCAAAAGTAAAAAGAATTATTTGGATTCCCTGACAAACCAAATTGTATGAACGAGAAAAGTAAATGAAACTTAAATTTTCTCCAAGACATCTCATTATGGTAAAGAATTTTCATCACTAATCTGTAGGTTTTGGGATCAAATGAACATGGGTGTTATTTTTTTTGCTGTCTCCAATCAATGAGGTTGTCAGTAATTTGATTTTTTTCTTCCGAGAGACAAAATAAGCTGCATTCCTTCGAAATAAGCTGACGTTGAAGCAAGTTAAGAAAGGTATATCAGCACCGCAAATTATCTTTACAGAGCAATTTTCTTACAGTCATAATACCAAAATGAATACAGAACTGACTACTACATAAATTTTAATGTTCGTTAATCGTGTGCTTAAAATTGTTTCACTGAAATTCCCTTTCCATAACCTAAGTTCTGAAATAGCCAGAATGCAATTTGGTTTAGATCTTCTGAACCCATCATCATTGGAAGCACACTACGCCTTGATGTGGCAGGCATCCCATTGCTTCATTGGCTGAAGCAATGTGAATGAGCTAATCAATTCTACGACGATTCGGGAGTTCAAAGGAAAGCCAACTATTTACGTCATAATACTTTTTCGAGCCATAATCGTGTAATTTTTTCAGTATTTGGTTTCATATTTGAGTTATAGAGAAGTAAAATGCTCTAACGTTTGTGTAAAACAGAATTCATTAAAATAGATCCCATTAGGGCAACGCTATGTTTAATAATAGTTCACTCAAAACGATTCCACTTCAATCACAGTAATTGCTTAACCAATAACCCTCTAAATTTTGCCTCATATTACAGACATTACAACAACCGGAATTAGATTGACTCTGCCATCAAGTTGTCACCGACATCAGAATGAGGATAGAACTGCTGCTCATGACGTTGAACTTCATAGAACGCATTTGGGAGAAATTTGCCAAGAAGTAAAATATCTGAGATGTGTTTATAGAGGTGAATTTTGAAATCCGTCTGGACGCTAATGGATTGCGTGAGACAACTAGCGGCTGCGGAGTCGAGGTCGAGGAATCAGCTGTTTCGTAGAGATTGAATCGTAAACTGTGCAGCGCACGGAGACTAATTAAACATTTGATAGTTTCCTAGTTTCCAACATAATAATGAAAATCTACCATGAGCATGATCACATGACATCGACACTAGTGATTCATGAGTTCGAATTTGGTGAACTGACACAAGGATTTAATTTTTGTGTTTAATTTGACGTGCTGATGCTCAGTTCACGATTAATGAAAAAAAAAAATCTGTCCCAAGACAGCAGCTTTTAATGCTGTTGCACGTTGCTTAAAAATTATATACGAAGTGAAGCGCAAGTGAACTTCGTACCCTACAGAATTAGTATGTAAGAGCTTTTGCCAAGCTAAGAAGTTTTCTTGCTAAAGAATTCGATGAGTCTAAAGAACAATATTTAAGAATGTTTGAAATGATTTGTTAAGTTGATTTGAAACTCAAAAATTGCCAAGTTCTTTTCAACATTAAATCTCAGCAGCATTTTTTCAGTTAATCGTAAACTTTGCCCTATGTGTATTTGTTCCTTTGAATCTACTAAGCGACTTTTAGAGCTTTTTTGTTAAGTGCGCTATAGTGCAGTGCATTAGTCCGGAGATATTTCTGCCACATTCCTATGTAAGATCCTTCATGGTTTTTCTGCACTCCAATGAACTACAGGATTTATCCGTGCGATGCAACGCTCTTCAGTTTTCGCAGACTGTAAGCGGAGTCGCACTTTTCTTTCGTTCAGAACGGAAGCTCGGAGTTTGTTCATTGCGAGGCCGGGGCTGTGTTCATTTGAGGCCCAGGGAGCAGAGGCTGCCGGGAGAGCTCGGCAGCTTTTACTGGGATTGCCTAGCTATTAACGCAGAAAAATGAGCTGCGCTGTCGGAGTGGAACACGTTTCGACTGGGTTTTGTTTGGCGACAGCAACACCTACAGCACCCTTGTATTACAAAGCATCCCTCTCCTCTCTCGGTACCCTACTTTCAGTAATGTTGCGAGTTGGATGCGTGTGCTAAATATAAGGGTCTTAAATATACGTGCAAATGTAGTTAAGTATACGAACGTGTAATTATGAACTGTACAGATTGAAATTTCTCAGGGGAAACTCACTGATGCGGAAAAAATATAGATCTTGGATAATGACCCAGAACGCACGTAACTTTTCACACAAGTTAAAATAGTGACTTTCCTGAGATAGGATAAAAAAAATTGAAATACACTGATCTTGAATTCAAATGTAACCTGAAATGCAAAAAAATGAAATGTTTTGTTTACCAATCCACAGCTGTAAAATCATAATTTTGATTTTTTACTAAGCGTTACTTTAAGCATTGCCCCAAACAAACAGATGCAGCATCACTCAGCGAAAAATTGCCACGCAATGCTTTTCTACAGTCAATTTTTTTATTACTAGACTAAAATATTCATCAATTTCGGTAGGGTAGAACGGATAAAAAGTGTACCTCATGAAATGGATACATGCTATGAATATCAGTATCTTCTGCTTTTCAAGTTCTATATTGGCCAATACTGTATACAAATTTTTTATTTACCACTGCCCTTCAAAGCATGTGATTTATTAGCACTGCTTTTTTCCGAGCGGTGGCTCAGATGGTTTCTTATTAAAAAAACTGGTCAGGCCCCAATCAATCCAACCCAATGGGGCATATTAACGGGGAAACTTGATGAAAAGTAGAAGCCGAGCATTTCGAAATAAGGTGATGTGGTGTTGCACATGATCCAAAATGCTGGAGTAAAAATACAGGGGATGCATCACAAGAGATAAGGTGATGTGGAGTTGCGCATGATCCAAAATGCAGGAGTGAAAATACGGGGGGTGCATTACAAGAGATGAGTTGACGGGGAGTTGCGCATGATCCAAAATGCTGGAGTGAAAATAGAAGCGGAGTATTTCGAGATAAGGTGATATGGAGTTGCGCATGATCCAAAATGCAGGGGTGACAGTAGAAGAGGTGCATTTCAAAAGATAAGGTGATGTGGTTTTGCTCATGATCCAAAATGCAGGAGTGAATAATAGGGAACTGATTTTGAGAAATGACATGAAATTATTTGAGCAGAAGCGGGAAAGCTGAGTTGAAAATAGCATACATATTGGGTGGTTGTCATAATTACGGAATACAATAACTTATTCCATTTTCTAAAGTGTTTTAATCATATCGTCAAGTTTTATGAGAAATCAACCTTCAAGATTCTATGAAGGAATTGTGCACAATTTCCTTGATCTTGATGTTTAGTAAGTAAAGAGTCGCTTTTTTGTTCAAAACGTACAACTATTGAAGGATGAATGACAGTTTTTTTGTACAGAGTTTCATTTCTCAAGTAAATTTTGAGTCGCATAAATGAGAAGACAAATGAAATTAATCAAACTCTACAACAAAAGATCTGCTGGTCGGATCACTTTATTTTTGAAATAAATCAACTTTTGCATTCAGTAATTCGAAAATGTCATTGATTATTATTGAATGTTAAGGTTAGCCTTATCTCTAATTAAGTACGAGTAAGAGAGTAGAAAACATGCATATGTTTTAAAATGCTTCAAAATATTTTTGGAACATTGTCAAAATGGAAGAATGTTTGCTGTTTTTGAACACAAAAGAGCTAAACAGTGTTTACTGATAAGATACAAATCACTCATGGTTCAATCCGGCTTTTGTATTTGGCGTGGAGATAAATTAGACTTAATATGAGTGATGACTTACTACGAACGAAAAGTGAGTGATGACTTATTACGAACGAAACGTGAGTGATGACTTATTACGAACGAAAAATGAGTGATGGCTTATTACGAACGAAAAGTGAGTGATGACTTATTACGAACGAAAAGTGAGTGATGACTTATTACGAACGAAACGTGAGTGATGACTTATTACGAACGAAAAATCTAACTGCAGATGCTTGCAAAAGGCTTGAGATCGATCACTAGTAATCAAATTAAAGTTTAATCTAAGAATATCGGGTAACGTATCCTAAATTGCTTTGCTTCAAATTGCTACGGGGCTTACTCGAGCTGGAAGAGATTGCTTAAGTAAGATTCAGCTAGGCTTAGGTGCTGTCAAAAACAACTATGTGGGCATCGGGACACAGAGAGTGCGAACATAGGTTTTGATCTAGCATAATAACAAATTTTCATGCTCAGCTTGCAAGTTTCATGAAGTTTTGTCATAGATATTATTTACATTACGACCAATTTTAATTGTTTTTCCATACGCCGTTTTCAAGCTCTTTTGAAAATTCAACCCTGCCTCGAAAACTCCATGCTGCATAACGAAGCATATCTTGAAGACTTATATCCCATGTTTTTTTGACTATGAGGAAACACAGGGTCCATGCTTCACGGAAAACAATGCTGAAAAGTCATCGGAGGATCTTTGAAAATAATCTTAACTTCACGCACAGTTCATGACTATTATAAATGGCTTTGTGTACATGGCATATAGTCCTGTCAGAAAAGAGCGTCATGTTTTCGGCCCTTTTTAGCAAATGAGACAAGGTCTGTTCGAAATAAGAGTTCATGTTCATTTTTACCCTTTTCTAATATGAAATGACCATTTTTTATTTTGAAAATAACCAAACTATAACTGCAGAGGACTTTCGACGCATGTGAAAATTTCTTCACGATAGGGATGTGTGGAAGAAAATTATTCCAGCACAGTGTCATAATGGCGGTTTAACCTCGTCCCAATGGAGAAAGTTTTTGTACTTCTGATGCTATGCTATCTGTAAGCATACTCTATTTGACCTTATCCAGAAAACTTTGGCTCCAACCAGTCATTTTCTGTTTGAGGTTTCTGTATAAAGCCGGAATAGCAAAAAGTTACAGTCTTTTTTGACCAACTTCATCATTTTTTTCACTCACGTATTTCATCAGGCGGACTTCTCCATAGACCTCTTTGGATTCACTGTGACCTCATCTTCACAGGTTTGATATCTGTGGAGGTGCGAGAAGTTCGGGGGCGGCCAATTCCAGGGCGATCTACGGTGGTCCCAAGTTCATCGAAGCGACGCAGAGCGGGAAAAATATTGAATTCATCGCACTCTGAATAACCTAACAATTTTCGTTTTTTTCCCATGCGTGCACTTGAGAAAACTGTTTGTAGGAATCCAATGGATTACACGGAAGAATAGTTACCTAAAATAATTTCAAAGAATGGATATTTCCTCTCATATTTTAGGGATATCCTAAAATAGAAACGAAATTTTAGCGTGATTTAAATTAATCCTGAAAATGACTCAAACACTTTTTCTGCTCTGAGCAACTGAAAATGTGAGGGAAATTGCTACAAAAGTGAAAGCGTGGAAAGAAATTCGAGTAACTGTAGTAGCGCAGAACTATTTCACTTGACGTATTAAGATTCATGAACTTTTTCGTAACCATAGCTGGCCGGTGAAAGCAATGTATGCGTGATTCAAAGTGGTGAAATGTTTCAGTTCACAGATTTAATCCTGCTTTAAAAGATTAAAAATTCCTCATCGCGTCAGGAATGGAAATCAGAGAACCTGATGCTTGAGACAGAAATGGTCAAATTCGACGAAAGTCAAAATACCGAGCTAACATTGCAGAGTGCAGTGCTACTCAACTCTATCATGGCAACTGTTATCACAGCCGGTATCACAACCGTTACCGCAACTATCATCACAGCTGTTATCACAGCCGTTATCACAACTGTCATCACAGCCGTTATCACAGCAACTGTTGGTGGTTGGTAGAGGTTATTTTAAAAAGATGCATGATCACGAATGGGCCGTAGTTCTAAATATTCACGTCGTCATTTTTTCAAATATTCTACACTACCGCAAGAACAGCACCGTTCTACCTATTTGATTATACTGCATTGTTAAAAGGTGAAAAGTTTGTATGTCGAATCTGAGATCTTTTCTGAGCAACAGTTCGGTGTATTTTATTTCTATGTTCCACACTTAAACACACGAAACAAAAATTTCGACAGAATATTTGATCTGTTTCGTAATTTTACAGACAAATTCTCAGGGATTGCTCCTAATGCCATGAAATGTTCACTGATGATCCAGCATTTGAATAGCACTGCGTATCAGGAGCCAACGCAGTAGAAAAAGTTCTTTGTCCAACGCTGGGATCATCTTTTCATCAGTAGTGCATATGTGTAAAATGTGATGAACGGTGTTGTGCGCATTCAAGAGACAGGAAAAATAAATCAAACCCGTTACACGGTGTTTTGCCTACAATTTTTGTCAAAACGACTTTCTCTCAAAGGGACATATTGTTTGTTCAACTTTTCTATTGTATATATATACTGTGTATATATATATCTATATATATTTGCGCAAATAAATATGTAATGATATCAGATGAACTGGGATATATATTATGTTTTTTTATATATTTAATAATATGACACAGTTTATCGAATACATATACATTTATATGGATATGTATATTCACTGTTTCTTATGTAATCATGTTCAAAGGATTGAGTTATACTTTAGTTGAAGTTTCATTCAAATTTTCAAAGAAAAAAAATGTCACATGTTAAGTTAGCAATCAGTAAGCACAATGGAAGCCCCTATCTTTAAAATGCAATGGTAGACCCATCGAGGCTCTGTGAAAACGAAAGGCTATGTGGCAATACCGGCAAGATGATTAATCTACGCTTTCGATCGTAGAAAGAGGCGATGCTGCGAGTATAACTGTTTCTCAGGGGAGCCATGAATCTGGCAGAGCTGTGCCAAGATGTCTCCTGTCTCGACATTCCCGAGATGCGGAGAATCCTGAGGCGAGAGCTCAAAGCTTATCGAATAATTAAATCTCCCGCTTCGTATTTTCAAATGTCCTCCTCGACTTTAGCCCAACAAAGGTCAAGGACATTCACCCAGTTCAAGAATTCGAGTGTAAAAACTAACTATCCCTGCTGAATATGGATTCAGCGCTTCATTCGGTTCGCATTGTGGATCGTGCTTTAATCATTTGCTGCACTAATGGAAACGTTCATGCACTTGCTTTTAGGCAAGCATCTACACATTCCACATTTTTCCTGCAATTTTATTCGAAAAATGTTGCATTTTCAGTGATAACATTTAAAAAAATTGTTTCTAATTCTCTTATTTTATCCACCCTAGTAGATACCTTGCTAGGGATGGTGTAAACGTGCAACTTAAAAACCATCTCGTTTTAAGTAAATCAGCTTTTTGTTTCATCACTTTGCATTACTTAGGGTACGGATGTAACTCTATTTCATTGTAAGATGATAAATGATGTCCTTTAGAGGGAATCTTTCAAATACTCTTAACCTCTATCGCAATGCAACCATTATTTGCATATCATTCCTCGAAATTTTTACCTCATCCTCATTCTGATTCTAACTAGAATTCGACAGAAGAATTTCAAGCCAAATTGAGAAAAAAGACAGCGTCAACAATCGGAAATTTTTCCAGCGCCATCCTCCGGAAAATGAAACAAACGTCTGTCCAAACATCGTTGTACATACAGAGGTGTTCGATCGATTGCAGCTGTGCAAAATTTTGAAGAAGTATTGGTTCATGCGGATGTTGAAATTGGTTTGTGTGGTATTTGGTTAAGTGTTTCTTATGAGGTCAGTTTTTTGTAGTCACCGAAAGTATTGGTTGGTTTATTAATTTTTTGTTAATCAAACTCAATTTCAATTTGTTTCGAGCGTAAAAAATTGTGTTTGATAGAATAAATTAATAATCAGTGTTACTCTATTTTTCATTTAGAAATTTCTGAAATCATTCGTCATTTCTCAAAATTTTGTGGTCAAGTTAAGTGCAATATTGAATTTACGTCAGATCATGTAGTGGGAAATGAAAATTTTTGAATAGGAAGAAGTCATTGTTATAATTACGAGGAAATGAGAAGAAAATTTGTATTTTTGAGCAGGGAGATTTTTGGGCTGCATCCGCCATGGCCGAGTTATTTCTCAAGTTTATGAATTTTTCATTTACCAGGGTAATGAAAATTATGCTGAAAAATTATCCAAAAATTTAGCGTTTCGTATTGAAATAGTAACTGTCTGTCAACCCAAAACCCTTATGAAGCAACGATCCAAAAGTATCTTTTTAGGAAAAAAAGGATTCACCTCATTTTACCAACAACAGAATGTGAACCATATGATTACCTTGTATCTTAAGGCGCTCCTAATACAAGAGATAGTTTTTTACTAAGTGGGACTCGCTGGCAATGATAACTGTAATATTTCTGGAAAGAAAGGGGAAGACCTTGCATTCAGGCCCATAAACAACTCATGTCGCGTTCCAGGACGCAGCAATTAAGAGGCCGAGCTGTCGAGTGCAGGGAGCGCAACTGCGTGCGTCCTGTCACTGAAAAAGGCCACTTTTGTACTTTACTTAATGTTCTAGAAAATGCCATTTATTACAGCGCTTTCAGAAAAGAAAGAAACCATTTACGAAGAGATTTATTCTTGGCATTTACTAAATGATTGGATTCACAAAATTTGCACCTCATCCTGATACTGATTCTAACTGAAATTCGGCAGAAGAATTTCAAGCCAAATTTAAAAAGAAGACAGCGACAACAATGAGAAATTTCCAGCGTCAGCCTACGGAAAATGAAACAAACGTCTGTCCAAACATCGTTGTACATACAGAGGTGTTCGATCGATTGCAGCTGCGCAAATTTATGAAGAAGTATTGGTTCGCACGGATGTTGATATTGGTTTGTGTGGTATTAGGTAATAACGTTAAGTGTTTCGTATGAATTCAAACTAAATACCACTCAATAGAACAATCGTAACGTTCAGCTGTGTGTGAAGTTTATCCATATCCTTCTAGTTTACTCTGGAAATCACACAATTTCCCTTTTTGTTCGGATGTTTGGATTTCACCGCTTCTGCTCCAGATGATACGAGTTCATTTTTCAAGACTCAATTCTGTTTTATTATGAATCATATTCATGAGAAATTTAGTTTGGGCTGGCACCAGTTTAAAAGTAGATGATGTAATTCATATCAAGAGGGATGTGGTAGAATGATTCATTTGGAAAGCTTGTGAAATATATTCATAGAGACATATTTTCAAGGCAAGAATTTCTTCGTGCATGTTCAAGTCTGTAAATGAAGTTGCAGGACTTTCAGGTCTATTTTCTTCTCACTCTTATCACTTTCTATCTCCTCTCTCCATAACACACAAAGGAAATTCAATTCGCAAAATCATATTCATTCCGCTACTGAAATTGACGGCCGATGGTAATGTATCACAGGGCTGTTCGGAGAAAAGCACAATTAGAGAAAATGATTACCGAGGAATACATATCTCAAAAAGTCCAACATGGCGTTGCTGATGTGAAGAAAAAGAGAGGCCGGTTTTACTCTCACATATGTAAAAAAAATCATTAAATTTTGAGCGTTTTCCTTCCATGTCACAATTCTGGCAGTTCTACGAAGGAGATGAAGTTTGATACGAAGTACGTATTATGTGAGGCAAACACACTTGTTCTTATTAAGTAATTACCACACAAAGTGCAGAGATTATCACCAACTCCTGATAATCCCACTAAGAGCTTAAGCTCCATCCTAATGCAATGACGTCTGCGCCTCATCTGCCGGTGAGCGTCTGGTTGTCTGCTACGGTTGACAACCAGCACGTTACGCACAGCTGGGATCAATTGTGTAAATAGACTGATTTAAACATCAAAAATCCTTATTTAATAAAAAAGAAAATAAATCAAAGGTCTAACTTATAAAAAATGGTGTGAAATCTTAACTGATTAAATGTATTTTAACGTAGAAGCATATCATTCAAAACATTGTGGCATGTCGAAGATTTGGCAACCCTCGCAGAAGATGGATGGAGGGCAGAGGTGAACAGAGAGAATCGAGGGTAAGCATACGGTGCAAGCCTCATCTCACGTATTGTACTGCGTTTTTAAGATAAATCCGTCAAAATTTAAAATGATTGTAACTCTGTTTCCTTTAAACGTTGACAACACTGAAATGCATCAGTTATGCTCAATTACCTGGGAAGGCGTCAATTAGTCTACACAGTTCGTTGCATAAATACCACTCAATAGAACAGTCGTAACGTTCAGCTATGTGGGAAGTTTGACACGCGCGTTGAAGCTAGCCGGTGTACCGATGTCCCAGCAGCGTCCTAAACAGAGTTTACGACGTTTTAAGCATTTTGGCGAATTTGGCTACGACGGCACAGCGAACCACACGCCAAGAAGAGATGAAATTTAAAAACCTCGTTTTCTAGTGCCTGATAACAGGCGTCATGACCAATCTTGCTTTGTCATTATCGACATTGGCTAAAAAGAGGCTTGTCAGCATCACGACAATTCAAAGAGCGTTCGAAGCTTTTCCTACTTCATATGCACAAGGTAGGAAGTATTTCTTAACTAATAAACCGAAAGATATTCGTTTGGAGAGGTGCAAGGAAGTTTAAAACTGGTTGAAGACCAGCGGATCGACCAAGTTTTTTCTGATAAGAAAATTTTCACAATTGATTGTCACAGACTCAATGATAGCTGGATTGCTTCTTCAACCTCTGACGTTCAACCCACAATAACCTCGAAAAAAACAGCTAGCGTCATGACCGTGAATTATTCCGTGTATGAAGATCAAGGCTTCAATTAAGAAATTCATGCTCAAATAGGAATCAGCTCCTAGCCACAAAACCGTTGACTCAAGAGCTCAAGTGCGCGATAGTGAGAAAGAGTTTTGGCCTTCAAATTTACCTGACCTGAACCCGTTGGATTACTATTTTGACTCTCAAATTAAGGCCACAGCTTTTGCGAAGCCCCACAACATTGTCACAACCCTTAAAAATGACATCAAAATGCTGTGGAGTCGTTGGAAACGGCAGAAGTTCTCTGCGCTTTGTCCAGCTTTTGAAAGCTTGGCGAAGCCGTCATCATGGATGTGGGCAGTCATGTCGAAAAAAGTTACGTTTTCCTGGCCTGACGAATAGATTGTACAAATTTTAAAGTACTGTATGATTTTCCTCATATTGTTAGGATTTAAGAATAGCAGGCAAAGTTTTTCGGATTTATCTAAAATATTTTGCATATGATGGGGCGAAAGCGGCGTTCTAAGTGTTAAATATTCACGATGCATGGCATCTTTTGAGGGATTATGGAGCAAAGGGTTCAGAAATTTTGATTTTTGATCGAAATACACCTTAGATGACTTATTAGTGCAGATTTTTTAGAGGTATATTAGGAAGATAAAAGGACTTCATGAATGGTTGCATTGATGATTTTTTGTAAACATTGGCAGCTGTGCGGTAACCATTTCAGAAATGGATTTTGTTTTTTATATGAAATGGTATTGACAACTGTTGCTTGTTTTTCTCAGATTTTGCACTCATTGCCTCCATAACACTGTAAATGAGTTGACTAAATGGATACTTCATAACACTTACGCATTTTATTCTGAAGCTAGAAACGAGCTAATCAACTTCGTTGAAACAAAAAGGGATAAAATAAAAAAGTTAGTAATTATTTTAATTACTCATGAAGGTGATAGATAATGGAATCTGTTCAAATGCTTTTGTAAATATGCGAGTCTAAATCTTTCATTATTTCCATGAGTTTTGGCTGTGTATCAATATATTCCTCCTAATTCTCGTTGTTCGGGCCTAGTCAGGAAAAAAGTTGTAGTCAACTACATCTAGTGAAAAAGTTTTCATATATCTATCATGCATGAACGTGAAAGTTTTGTATCATTCGAGAACCGTCAATTAGCACAGGCCTATGGGCAAATTGTAACGCTATCGTATTTTTCTGATATCCAAAAATACCTTTCAATCTTCTCATAAAGTTTAGTGTACTTGATACCTGATCCGGCATCTTAACTCCACCAGAAAGAAATCCCTTGACACATTCTGGCTCAGAAAGTCTTCCAAACATTAAATGTCAACCGCCCGACATCAGCTCCTTATACTGCGCTTGATGCTTACGAGGACAATACCGCCTAAATCTTGTCGGTCCCATTTTTGTGGTAGAAAATCATCTGTCAAGACGTCGAAGGCGATGTTCACGGTACATTTTGCCGCCAGTCGCCCGTGAGGGAAGAGGGAAGGTGGCTCCTGTCAACTGACCGCCAGAGTGCAACTCTGACGACTTTTTACTCAGAAGTAAGGGCCTCTAAATTTTCAGGCCGAACAATTTGGGAGGCGAAAGAAAGATTAAGCTTTGCCTTCAAAGGATTTAATGGCCGATTTCTGATTTTGTAGGCCTTAGATATTTCATTTTGATGGATTGTAAATTCCTTTTTTTAGCCAAAAGAAACCATTTGAGATCGAGGTATATGGAACTGAGATGAAAACGAACTAATGATTCTCGGTTCAAAAAACTCTTTAACGCCATTTGTAATAGTGCAGTTTTGGGGAACTTCTTTTGAAAACATTACAGATGCGAGGTATGTACATACAGTGAAATTAAAAGTATGCTAGCATTTTCCTAAGCTTTTTCATTATATACACAGAGACTAATTACACCACTATAACACCGCACTTATTAAGAAACTAGCAAAGGCTATTACCAAGAGAACTCCTTTCAACTCTGAAATTTCACTCATCACGATAGATTCAGAGGCTACAATTCAATTATTTACAAAAATCAACAAAATTCGATGCGGTACGCAGTTGTAAAATTGAGGCCAATCGGTAATGCAAAGTGGTGATCAATCGACTAAGATAACGGCGGCCGTGTGGGCTCTTCTTCTCTATCTGTCATCTGTTGTATTAGTTCGCAAAGAGATCTACCTGACACATTCGTTGCGCTACGACCCACCGGTAGGTCGTGCTCAAGATTTTCCAGCTGCAATGGGTCGTTTCAAAGTTTTTAACAGTTTTTTAAAATGATGTTATTTATTTAACCCGGTTAATGTTTGCTATTCACAAAATTTTTAAAAAAATTTCACTTTAAAGTTACGTAGGACTTGAACTTCAATTTAACCCATCGCAGTCAACGTGTTAAGATTGCAAGTCATCAAAAGATATAGGAGCTTGGTTGTCATCCCCAACAGCCCAGCATTGAAGATAATATACTTTGACACACGTTCACCATTCTGATTTTTTTATTGGATAGGTGACGTGATGGACGCTGTGATACAATTCACACTCATGGAATCATTTTCGTTCAACAATCGGAAAATTTTGTCGGATTAGATTACATGTGTGTCATGTTTTTGTACTGTATCCGAACCCAGTCAAATTTATCCAATATTTCAACAATAAAAGATTTGCGGAAATTCATTTAGTTGACAGGTAATAATGGATCGTTGTTCACAGGAAAGTGTTTCGCAGCATCAGCTTAGTGGACGCGTGCTGATTCAGTGAATTAATTATGATAAGAGTAGTAATTCTCGGAGAAACGTGAACCTTTTTTAGAGATATGCTAATTTTATGTACATATCGTGCTTACTTACGTTCTGATCATAAGAAATTTAAGATTCCAGATGGTTGGCGCTCATTTATTTCAACCGTTTTTCATCCAATTCACTTGATTTTAATAATGGTAAAATTTAAAACCAGTTACGGGTATATTAGTGTCACCCAGAGATAAAAAAAAATCTAAAAATGTTATTTTTATGAAATATGTACAGATCCCTGCAGCAGGTATGTCTAAAATTGGCAGTTACTTCATATTCCCAGAAGCTGTACGGCTTCAAGAGTACATACATCAAAAGAATCAATAGCAAACGGGACGGCCAGGGAAGTGCTCCTGTCTATGCCACGAGCGACGTCAGGAACGCTTCGATTCCGAGAATCTCTCAAAATTACGACAGATTCAATTTCTGATGCCCACAGCACATCTAAGTCATTCATCTCACGGAAGTAGAAGAGCTCATTCACTACCAAGAAATTACTGATGTCTGTCTGGTTCAGAAATGCTATCTCACATAAACAACTCGATTATTGTGATGAAATATCTACTCCATCTATTGCGTTAAGGGAGCGAGGATATTTCGCGAGGAATCTATCGAAAATAAGCTGGAAAATATGGCCGGTCTGGCGTTGTGCCGACGCTCTGTCGCTTCTGCTTTAATTCGCTTAACTCCTGGTGGGAGCGTGAGCCGCGGCCTTCTCCGCATCCGCAGATGCTGCTGCAGCTGCCTCTGTTGCTGCAGCCGCCTCTGTTGCTGCAGCTGCCTCTGTTGCTGCATCTGCCTCTGCAGCAGCAGCTGCCTCTGCTCCTACTGCTGCCTCTGCTCCTGTTACTGCCTCTGCAGCAGCAGCTGCCTCTGCTCCTACTGCTGCAGCGGGCTCGTGCCGGAGTGGGGTGGACCTCATCAAATTCCGGTCGTGTTGTCAGACGCTCTACAAATTGAAGCGACCCTTCCCACCACGCTTGCGCCTCCTCTATTTTTACTTGGCAACTCAGCGCAATCACATCATCGCTCGTTTGCACGAGCGCAGTTCATTTGTGTGAAGCTACGGCTGAATGTCTACAGTACGTCTGTGTCTCTGCAGGGCATACATTTGCAGTGGAGGCTGGCATATACTTCCAGTGGAGGCTGGCATATGTTTTCAGGGGAGGCTGGCATATATTTCCAGGGGAGGCTGGCATATATTTCTAGGGGAGGCTGGCAGATATTTCCAGGGGAGGCTGGCATATATTCCCATGGGAGGCTGGCATATATTTCCAGTGGAGGCTGGCATATATTTCCAGTGGAGGCTGGTATGTATTTCCAGGGGAGGTTGACATATATTTCCAGAGGAGGCTGGCATATATTTCCAGTGGAGGCTGGTACATATTTCCAGTGGAGGCTGGTATATTTTCCAGTGGAGGCTGGCATAAATTTCCAGTGGAGGCTGGCATATATTTCCAAGGGAGGCTTAGCCAAAGGCATTTGGGCCAGAAAACTGTAAAATTATGTTTTTCACGTGAATGTAAAAGACAGTAAAATTTTTCATTGATAGACATGAGGCTCAAATATTTTTGGTTGTATTCAGCAGTTGTTGAGGTTTCACTGACTACAACAGGGTAATTTTTTAAGTTTACCTTTACTCTGGAAGTTAAAGCACGCTATGGAGTATTAAGGGAAATAATGAACATCACGCATTTCACTGAAAACAGTAAAATTTTATTTGCATGATATTCCACGCGGGAGGCCGTCTCACGACACTGTATAGATACAATTATATGCTTCGCTCAGGAGTGACCACAGAAAATATAAGGAAAAAATGAGTTTTTGAAGTAAATTGCAAGTGGTTCTAGAAAGCAGTAGGTGACTTTAAAAAAACCATGTGAATCCAGAAAACTACGACTAAATCTAGTAAATGAAAATTGTAGAAAACGCGAGTGACTCCAGAAAATAACACGTAACTCTAGGAAAACACATTCTACAGACCCAACGTAAATCTACATGTATACATCGGCTTTCCACCCCCTTGTGGGCAAGCTATAGATTTAGGTTGGCTAGGTTTATCATATGAAGTGAGGGCTGGCACCCCCAAGGGTGATGCTGTTTTGTTACCCCCACACTTGATAGACCATTAGAATTTCTATCTTTTTTTGTTCATTTTCCACACTTTCTTCGTTATCTCTTCGTCCCCTTTTGTTTTTCTGCCTAACTTACTGTTTCTGTGAGAAGGGTAACCTGTGTTGGAATATTGTTTCTTTTTTCTTTCCGACTTGTTTCTATGCGTATTGTATCCAGAGTGGGTGCACACCTGCTTTAATACTACGTTTTTCTTTCTCTATACTGTAACACCTCTTCCCTTTTCCACAGAGAAATCATCTTTGCCATGAACAAGGAGACCTAAGTTAACTGAAATACAATAACTAATATTACTATGTCATTCTGTTGTTTT
Organism: Platorchestia sp. MABIK; assembly: GCA_014220935.1. Classification (NCBI taxonomy): domain Eukaryota; kingdom Metazoa; phylum Arthropoda; class Malacostraca; order Amphipoda; family Talitridae; genus Platorchestia; species Platorchestia sp. MABIK. The sequence goes on along the minus strand of JACJUY010000592.1, from coordinate 18,063 downwards.
TATGAATCGTGTTCTGGTTGCCTATCTAAAACGACCTCATTGAAAGAAATCGTCTCCACTAACGTTATCAAAAGAAGGCAAACACTTTCAACGAGTTTCATGTCGACAGAAACATGCTAAAAAGTATTCTGATTTTCATTTAATTTTTCCACCTTCTTGAGAAGAATGTTGTTTGACTTTCGTATTCAGAAATGTAATAATGTTAATTTTTATTCGTGTTTGAACTTTAAAAACATAGCAGTTAATTTCTGCAAAGCCTGAGCAGGAAAGCATTTCAGTGAAAAAACAGTTCTGTCCATTTTGATTCAAAAGTATTACTACCAAAACATTATTGCCCAGAGCAGTTGCACTATGCTCCGATTTCACAGTCCAGTTTCACGAATTTTTTTAAAGCGTCTTCTCACACTCAAATGGTTTCCCGCTCACGCTTTTCAAAGAAGCACTTAGGAATTGTTTTAATCGGAAAATTTATGGTACTCCATCATTGTTTTCTGTTGTTAGAAATAAATATGTTTTTGCTTCCCCTTATTTCCGGACAAAGATATAAAATACAAAGAAAGGTCTCTTTGCTCTTTTATCAAAATATCTTTTGTTCCCATTCGGGAAATTGGCCTTTTCTCTTTTTATCATTGCAAAGATAAACTCTCGAAAGGCATGCACTCTTCTGTTGGGTATCAACATAATTTTGCACTGTGTGCATCTGAAAACGTGGCCTCTACAATTAGAGTGCTACACACGTGTTCACTGCAACGTGTTCACTGTAAAAGATTTCAGCAGAATTTTTTTTTTCGTGAATGAGACTGCAGCGATCTTCGAGGTTGCGTGACTAATGAAGACGTTTAGTTTGAGCTAATGATTTAAAGCAAATAAAGGCACAAAATTCTTAGAAGATGATTTTACTCAATTTTAGTTACGCCGTAGTTTTTCTCACAATTGATGAAAAAATTCTCACGGCCGTTTAAATGAAGATTAGCTACAATCTTTGACTGTATGACTGATTGCCAACGTGCGCTATGGTCATCGAAAAGCATTCCGAGATGAGCATACGGAAAGCAGGGTAGTCCTTGGCATTTTGCATGATAAAACAAGCTCTTCATTATTTTCTTCCCCGTAAAAGTTATGATTGTTCATTTGAAAACGCGGACAGTGAATTTGCTATCTGGTTAACTAAACCGCATAGTTTACATTCTTCGTTAAATATGTAATGTTTCAGGCATCACCGCTGTTTGAAATGAAGCAGATAAGCATTGAGCTATGAAGGTATAATTTTGAGTTCCTGCTGCACAACCGCCATTTAGTCCAAATGTGAGTGATTTAACCATCCTCTGTGGCTGCTTTTAAGAAAATGCTTCGAGGACAAAGCCTGCAGGGTCAAGCGAGAGCAGAATGAACGCCAATTAAAGGCTTGTCGAAGCTTAAGGCATCCCAGTGTCACAAAGGAATATTGCCAAAAAGTTTAGAGCATATGATGGCACACAAAACTGGTCTATATTAACTACGTTGAATAATTTCTTTCGAAACGGTGAAAACCTAAAGGAATATCGGTGATGGAAAAATCTGATTTGTTTTTACATGATGCAATAATGCTAGGAACATCAATAATACAGTGTTTACTTTTACTTTTACTGCTTACTTATTTACTTTTACATTCAAACATTTTAGATAAGTACATAAATAATGAGTTTCACTTGTTTTAAAATGAAGTAAATAAAGAATAAGCTCTTAACATGTTTATAACGGAGTCCATGCTGATTAATCTGCTAACATTATAGCTTAGAATGTTAAAGTTTCCTAGAGCAACAATGCAAAACATATTTTGCAGATGATGTGCTTCTGTTTTTCTGCGTGTAGTATTATTTTCAATATTTTGGTATTCATCCTATGTTCTCTTGCAAATTAAAACGTAAGCGAATTTTAGCACACTTCCACAAAAGGATGATAAAATTTTTCGAATTTCAGGCGTCGTTAATTGCGATTTTGTCCTGAAACGATCGAAAAAATATCTACTGGAATAATTGACAGTTTTTGATCATTCGGCAGACTTTCAAGTTATGATTTTTAGTAGCCAAGACTAGCGATAGTCAAATGGAAAATGATCACTGAATTATATTGAGAAATCAAATGCTAAAATCGACCGTCCTAAAGGGGAGAAGGATTACTGCTAAAAAATTCCCTCACTGGAAATGCCATCGCCCCAAATTTTTAAAGGGACGTTCTGAAACTGATTATAGACGCTTTTAATTCAGCGAAGAACCCTTCGCAGCTAGTCTATATAGCTTGTGATTTCAAAAACTTTTGCAAATTTAAAAAATGAGATGGCAAGATAATGGATTTGTTGAAGTTCATTAGCTGTTGCTAAACTATGCAATTATCAGCGAAGAACCCTTCTCAGCTAGCATATGGCTTGTGATATCAAAACGTTATGCAGACTTAAATAATTCGACTGCACAAATTCTGGATTTGTTGAAGTATACCATAACTGTTGTCAAACTATGCAATTAATTGAGCTGAATTGCTTGCTTAATGAGCGTGAAATTGCCATGTTTTTCAGCGAAGTATTACTTATTTGACGAGTGTCTCAATAAAATGCTCATATATTGCGAGAACACGAAAATAAATCATTTGTGTTCTTCAGTATTTCATCTCACTCAGAAATGATATGAAAATTGGAGGAGAAAATGATCAAACAAAGGGGAAACAGAAAACTGCCGAATGTCTCATCACTCTCATCGTTCCTTCCATAAATGACTTTGGAATTATTGAAGTTTTCTTGAGCATTCCACTAAGTTTTGAGGCATGTTTATTCAACATAACCGGGCCTCTCAAGTTTTTGATCGTATTTGTAGTTTTTCCGAAACGAATCGAAGACATTTAAACGTAGATCATACAATTATAGATTATACTTCAAATTTTATTTTACACGTTTGCTAAAAAAATGTCTTCTGAAACATGTACCTTAAATTTTATTCACCATCTCATGAGTAAGATTCACAAGTGGCAAGCGGGGAAGCTTACTTTTATGTTATGTTGTCTCTGTTGTTCTCAGCGTGCATCACAGTTTAAGTCTAAACTAATGTGAACACTTTCTGTGTGACATGCAGAGCCCTGGTCATTATTCTGGAATCAGACGAATTTTAAAGTTTTTACTGCCTTAGGACGTTGATTACTATTGTAAAAATCAGCATTCTTGACGTACGCTCATTTTACTTCAAACATGATAGCTAGCATTCTGAATTCTACAACCGCAGGAAGTAAATTCTGACCTTTGTTTTCTGGAGTTATGGCCAATTGATATGACAAAGCATCAATATAAAATGAAAGATGAATTTCATGATAAAATAATCTACGCGTATACATGTTATCCTACGTAATACCTGTTCAATTTGAAGAGTTCATGTTTTGATTTACTTCGGTAGTAAGATTTAATTGATCGACGTAAGTTAAATGCGTTTTCGAATTACTTACACTAATAGTGGAATTTGTCTGAAAAAATGTAAATTTGGAGCATTTTAAGTGGATTTTCAGTTATATTTGGACTAGACGTATTAATTTCTCATTCTCTTAAAAATTTTTGCATGGCAAAACGAAAAAAGACCTTCCAAGCCTTTCACTGTTCAGTGTTTTGCAGAAAAATCTTATTTGCTTGGATTATTCTCATTTCAAATTTATCACCCTCAAAATTAATTCTGTAGACAGAGGCGAAGACATTTCACTCGCACTTCATTGCTACGAAGGATGGCCCAACAGCAGCAGCAGAGATTAGTGAGAAAAAGCCGAGAATTCATTTTAATGACAAGTAGTATTTACGCTTGGCTGATGATGTGTCACAATTTTATCAGCTCACATTTTGGTGCATCTTTATGTTGATATTACGAAGAGCTTCAGGTTCTTCCGCCCAGAGTGGCGTTCAATGCTAGCAGGCCTCCAAGACCTGGAAAAATAGCACCATTACTTACAGCAAATGGCCGCGGTCCGAGCGAACGACGGGAGCAGTAAAAATTCAGCATATACAAAAACATCACACCGCACAACGGGCGCTCAACGGCCGACCGTATTTACGTGGAAGTGATTTAGAACCCTCCTCAAAGGAGCGGTCTTGCACTAAACGCCTCTAAAAATCTCTTGGATCAAGCAAACGATGCTCAGATACGTCGTTGCAACAAATGGTCAGGGTCTTGGTTTGGAGCTCCCCTCGCGGCTTCTGGGCCGTGTGAACAGGTTCTCTTTTTTATTATCCACTCCACAATCTCGGCTCCTGAGGTTTTAGAGATTTGGTGAATTTCTTGTATCATCAAATATTACCATGATTTGTCGATTAGTTGAAGCGCGTTTCTAGCTGGCATGCTCATGTTAAAAACACATTCGAGTTTTTAAATTAGTAAAATTATGATTAAATCATCACGGACGAGTGCGTCATTTGTCAACAATTAACTGATTTCACATAAACCGGTTCCATGCTAGACTTTGATTTTGAAATTTCACTTATATCCACGATCCTTTGATTTGATTACAACTCTTTTTGGAAGTGCAGCTGCCTAAACAAAAACTCGTGAGACATCTGTTTCTACATTAAATATTAATGTAAATCTTAATTATCCAAAAGAATTTATTCTAACGTCACAATTTAGACTTAAAAATAAAAGGAAATAAACTTAAACAACTATTGCCGTAGCAGAACTTAAAATCAAAAGTATACCTTCGGTTGCCATAGTTTTGCGTTGATTGTTTCGAACGTTATTCAGCTTTATTCTTAAATGTGCCCTGCGGAAAACTATTCTCAAAAAATACGACTCTTACTTAGGCTTTAATTTTTCTTTTACATTTTTTGCAGAAAATTTCTCGTGAGCTCAAGGCTGCCTCTCGGGTTGAAATATAGAGTAAAATCGTGCGACTTTGTTCGGTGCGCCCGGCCTTAATAACCAGGGGTCAGAAATTTGTTTCCGCACTCATTTCCTGAGTGAAAAATATAGGCAATATTTGAGGCCTTTTATCGCTAATTCATTCAAGCTTTCTTCAATAATTGCAAATAACTGCGAATGAAAAAGTAAAGAATTTGCAGAATTTCCATAGCTGAAACATGACTTCAAATTTCCTAAAATGAATCACAAATAGTTCTATATCATAATTAGCAAAATATTTCCATAACAGGGACTTCAAAAAAAAAAAAATTTCTTTTACCCATTAACTCATATTGTAAGGGAATCTCTTTTTGTCCCGCAGAGGTTACGACGCGAGCTCTTTTGAGCTCCTTTGTCCCACTTTCTCTCTGAAGCCTAGATCTTTGGATAGCACTTAATATCATGGATTGTGCTGAAGAATAAATTCCAGCGATCACCAGATTTTCGGAATAAAAGGCGCTCAAATGCTCCACTGTGTGTCTTTAAATTTCCTTCAGTGAGCAACTTAAAGAAGGACTTACAGTACACACTCATCTCAAACGTAATATTCGCGTACTCTTCCGCATTGCCTGGTGTCTGAAGAAGAACAAAGCTCTTTCAATTGACTGTTGTCATAAGTAGCCTCCAGGGACTGAAGGTTTGGCTGTTATCGCTCGAGACACTGCACGCCAGAGAAGGCAAACTAGAATTAGCCATTAAGCCGTCAGAGGCCAGACTTGATACGCAGCACACCGCTCAAGTCTTGATTGCTTCGTCTGGTCCTGCCCAAGCGCTCAGTTCAGGAGTGTTTTGACGACATGGGGCGGCGCTCCAAGCGTCCTCTGTTGCTTCAATACGACAGTTTCACCTGATCTTCCGCAAATCTCCAGCGAATCGTGGATCAGTCGCTCTCACTCCTGTTGTTGCCTCAAGCTTCATTGCTTCGCTGGACTCTGTCGCTTGTTTGCGAGAATTCGTGCCTCATTCTAGCACTCAGGCACATAAAGTGGTCTGCCAAACACAGCAAGTAGTTTCAATGGTGCTTCGTTGTCCTTTCAATATCTCATCTTCATTAAAACACCTCATGCACTCGTTCTTTTTTGAGTTCTGTCAACGTACCCAGATCAATGTAATATTTCAATCGGGTAGAAATAAAAAGAAAATAATAGCAGTATATTTCAAAAATGGTTGATACAAGGAATGCAATACTTTCAAAATTGTAAAAAAAGAAAAACAAAAACGTTGAAGAGAGCATATGGGAGACATTGGGAAAAAAATACAATAGGAGCATTTGCGCTTGCATCAATTCAGTTTAAGAGTTGTTCTCTAATTTAAGATTCACCACATGAGCTTGAGGATACATTCTCAAAGCTTCTCTTACGTGTGAGCAATGTACGAATTTTTCCGTAGCTGTAACGTTCTTTTATCACAAATGAGAGAAACTTCATGTGTGGGAAGACATTAGTTGTTGGTGAGCGGCTTTTTGCAAACTGACATGGAATCGAAACTCATTTCCCTCCCAGAACGTCAGTTGCTCTTTTTTGTTCAGATAAAATCAAATGCATATAATAAGTATTAGTTTGGATGTTCGTTGTCGAAATATGTCAGTTTGCAAATTGATTTCAGGTTAATGAGTGTTTAAGCACGGCCGAACGAAAAAATGGCATGTTCAGTAAAGATTTATCAGGGTTAATTCCTTTTTCCATTAGTGTTATGCGAAGAAAAAACATTAACCCCTCATCAGGTAAAAAGTACAAAAATAGCATGCTAACGTGTAACTATTTGATGTAGTTGTGTAATTTTACAGAATTATTTCCCAACGTACACAACGTACGATATATCTTACTTTAAATGATTGTGCATCTAATACAATGACTCACGAAAACATATAATTTCAGAGGTTCAAGTAGAGAAGCACTATTGTCTTTGATATCTCTTGCAGGGAAATTAGACATCCAGCGTACCTAATACAGATCTCTTCACGCTTGAAGAAATAAAATATCACCAACACATTAACGAATTGTAATTTACATTCATAGTCCTCTTATTTATGACGTTCTGCCTCTCTCCACACGCACATTCATTTTAATTTTCCTAATTTTTTCCACGGTTCAAATTTTATTCACAAAAATTTACAGCGAAGCGACATGCGATAATTTCCGATGAAATTATTTCTCGAATAATTCTCGCAAACAACTCTTTTTTAGGGCTTCATAACTTCTGTTTTAGGGATTTAAAATAAGATTTCTTTACATAATCTTGCACTTTATGAAGATATACTTGTTTAAAATTGTTAATTCGCACCACATTAAACAAACGCTGGTTAAATCTCATTTTTTAAATCACTACATCAGTAACTGTTTGAAAAATCACTTTGAATTTCGTGAATCATAAGCACTATTTTCCCAGTTAAAAAAGTATGTTAGCGTAGCAATAAACAGATGATATTCACAGCAGGTATGTACAGCATCAATAAATTTATTTCTGGTGGTAGCGTGAAAGTCAGTACAACTTACATTTTACATGTCGCCTAAGAATGAAAGTAAATTTTGCCATTCTATCAAAACATCATCTTTTCCAGCAAGATAAAAACACTGAATAATTACTACAAACTTGAGATTGTTTTCAAATAATACGATCACAATTTTAAACAACTATTCATGAAATTTTTAATGTCAACCATCCTAAGAATGAGGTGGTATCGTCCAAGGAACGGCGCGTGCCCATTTGCAATGCAGAGCCGTCAACAGAAGTGCATCTCAGACATGAAGGCAGTCCGTTGCTCACCGTACGAACTCAAACAGTCATTTACCATCACCTAATTTTAGAAGTGCACGACTGAGTGATATGAAACTAAGCAAAAAGATTCTAAATGTCATGGTAATAACCTGCTCTCATTCACCGGTCTTTGTGAGTAAATCATATAAACGATTCACTGCCCATGTGTATCAAATGCAAATTTCTTTTTACATTATGCTTGCCCAATTTATTGGCGGATGCAAATGCATGATGCAATAAAACGATAGTTTTTATTTCCATCACACTACATTGGACTTGTGACATACTCAGAGAAGAATATATGCTGTTAATTTTTTAATCGTTGGTTATAAACGACATAAGTGCATGTTAACGAGCCATGCATAGACAGATTTCTAAATCAATCCTAAATTGTGGCAGCCTTTATACCTTCCTTTTCTAGTCGGTCCTAAATTGTAGAAGCTTTTATCCCATCTTTAGGACCAACCCTTGATTGTACAAGCCTTTATGGTCCTCTTAAGGTCCATCCTTAATTGTGACAGTCTTCGTGCTTCTCTTTGGTTCAACCGTTGATTGTGGCAGCCTGTTTGATTTTCATTAGCTTTTCCTTTAATTCTAGCAACTTGATGCATCTCTCCAAGCGTGCGACAGTCAATGCTTCTGTGACACATAGTTTTTAAACACTCCATGAAGGTCCCTGTTTTCTATCACTTTTATTCTTTATTTTTTTGAAAGAGCAAAATACGTTAAAAAATGGCTGCAATTGTTCTAATATATCTTACTTTTATCAACTTTTGATGACACCACGTGTATTTAGATGGTAATATTGGTAGGTGAAATTTTACTCGTTTGTTGAGAGCATAATGGATGGCCAGATAGCTACAGAGGGTGCTGAATTTTAAGCGTAGAGCAGGATGTTTTTTTGTGAACTACACGACTTCCCACGTGATTTTAAAACAAATTATCATTACAATGGGTAATAATAATTGCAAATTCAAACGAGGCTCCTCGCATTACCTCACGTGCAGAGCGCTTGAAATGCTACTCGCCTGGTCGAATTTCGGATCTTCATCAGCATAAATTTGCTGGTCGGAGTTGATGAGAGCCAATTATGCTCTCGACCTTTCAAACAGAACAAAAACCGTATGTTATATCCTACTCTTTGCCCTAAATACCAGCGTTCCAATTAGGAAATGGATTCTCAACACTGAGCTTCCTACGTTTGTTCAGGTTTGTGCGCTCGAGGTTTCATAGTAATCATGCACTATAAATAACATGATTCTTTGATGATCCGCTACGTTGTAATCTACGCTCAAAACTCCGGCCATGGAGTGCAATCCAAACAACCGAACATGGAGTTGCCAAGCGATTACCTCATTCTGTGAAACAGTTTTAGGTTTGTATTAGTGGCTTTAAACTATTTTCTATTCGTTCGTAAACTTTTTTCGCTCGTACGTGCATGAAACTCTTCAGTTATTGGGAGATCGTTCTGAATGTTTTCCACCGTTCTCAATAGGTAATTTCAACTACAAACCAAAATTACTAAGACGTGTGGGGTTGAAGATTCTGAATTGCGAGGTGCGGCTTTCTCGTAAATAGCAATCATTTGCTCGGGAACAAATTGGTCTGTCTTTAACGAGGCAGCGGCTTGTATACTGTCCTCTTTAATGCCTCAATTGCTGTAGTTTGTGCTGAGTGCTGGCTGGCGTCATTTGCCGAGGGAAGGACGATTTTTTAAGTCTCAAGCTCCTCAAGAATGTTGTTCAAATGACAAAAACTGCACACGGTTCTTGAATTGACCACGCAAAATTTGCGTCACTTTAGACTTGCGTTTCTTGGAAATGACAACACTGTTTTTGGGATGTCAAGACGTGTTCAAGTGTAAATGACAAATAGGTCAAATGTCAATGTTCCGTCAATTACTAACGATATCCCTACCTTCAACTTCTGAATAAAGAAAACACCATCTCCGGAAATGTGTCCGGGATAAAACGAGCATGTTCCTATCTATGAATAACATTGCTTGAGCGCAAAGGATTTTAGGTTTGTTCCAAGAGTTTTGGTGACATTGATGATATTTCACTCGCTCGTGAAATATTTTTTCATCATTTTAAGGAAAGGGGATCACATTTTGTGTCCCCATCCAAAATGCATGTATACATGAGCTCAGACGAGCTTTAGTTGTTTCACAGCCTCCGTGTATGGTCTAGGAGGCCCATTATTCCAGAGCTCATAATTGTGTCTGGAGGTGCCATCTCTGCCCGAAAAATGATGCCATTGTCCTACTTTATGATCTAATTGCGAGAAACTGAGCTAAAATTTGCATGGCAATGTGCGGCAGCGAGAGGGGAAAGGGCGCGCAGCCGTCGAGTGGTTGAAATTTTCCGCAGAATGATCACCAGCGGTGATCCCTCGGGTAAGAGAGGCAACTCATCGCCTCTACGGTGAGATTAGGGCCTCATCAGTCGAGCTAAACACTCATTTTTTATTCGCTCATTGCGCACTCGTCCTTTTGTTGGTGGGACGAGTCATGTGTCTAACAGCGCCTCACAATTAATGTAGGTCTCGTTCTCTTCGAAGATCAGCCGTGTCTGCACTCACAGTAAAACAGAATGTAGCAAACCTTGCCGTATCTCATCAGCGTTATTGCAATTTCCGACATTTTTTCATGCAATGATTTAATGAATGAAAGGATCTAATATTTGTGTAGTCATTTTACTGGAAACGAAAATTTCATTGAATGGTTCTCTTAATGTTTTCGAAGTGTATTAGTCATTCTTCAAGCACTTGGATCATAATCGTTGTTGAGCGAAGTGCAGTCGTGGCGCCTTTCGGCCTTTTTAAAATTCTGAAAAATTGTAGCTAAAAGCGCAAAGCGTTGAGATGCATTTTTTTACCCGTTCCAAAGAATCATTCAAGGACGCTCAAAGAGTGGTACTCAATGAGACTTTGCATGTGCCTGTGCAATACAAATGAGCGTTAAAACATGACTCGTATCGTCCTTGTTTGATTCATTGAAGAAACTCGAGTCCACTGAACACTATTTATCAAGGTAATTATAAATCATGAATACAAATGCAATTGAATGTCAAGGTAACCCACGATCCAATGACTGGTGTTAACAGCTATGCTTTGTATTAGCTGTTAGGTTTTAAATTCAGGGCTTCAAACATCCCTAGGAATCTTTCCAAACGGCAGGATATTTTGCTCAGATTGAAATCCTTACAAAACATCCTCAACTGAGGTTCCAGTTACTCTCTCGACTACATTTCACCAAGGTGGGCATTAAGTTTGTAAGTATTTTTAGGTTATATGCATTGGAAGACACAATTCACCGAGCATGATTTGGGAATTGTTTGATTGTACTTAGAAATATTTTTAATGCCGAACTTTGGTTCGAGCAAATTCGAATAATGTACGCATTGTGAGGTGCGTTACACATTTCGCAACTAAAGAGTTGTTAAGCTGCGGAGAAAAGGGACAAGTTTCATTGTTTTTTAAATTTCATTTATGTGCATCATATTTCGAAGTGAACCTTGTAGAGGTGAAGAACACGTAACGTATATTAGCAATGCAAAAGAAGAGTACTTTGAGGAATTATTTAGTCACTAAAATGTGAAAATCGGGATTCTTAAATAAATCTTAGATCCTCGATAGTTCAAATAAGAAAGCTTTTTATATCCAGCAATTGCGTCAGTAGAGGAAATGATGCATTTTTGAAAACACCACACCGGATGTACCGCTTTGTCTCGATTCAGGTTTCCACATGAGCCGTTAGCCCAGGTGAAACGCTTAAATTTGGCTTTTGTAATAATTGCCCACAACGAGCATTCAACAACTGGTAGTTCTCTAAAGTCGCACTAAACTGAGTGTATTTTAAGGTTAATTTAGCGCTCAAGGAGAGCAAAATTCAGGAATTTTGTCCAGAAAAAGGTCGATCTGCCAACTTGGGTCTGTGAGCCAACAGGAACATCACAACCTTGGATCGAAAACTTACGAAGGTCTTGGCTCCGAGGCCCTCATAATCCTGTCACATTAAGCACGTATTAACTGCCTTGGAAGAATTTGATCCTTTCAAGCTGCCCTTCCTTTCTGTTGATAAATTAACCGATCACGATCTTATAAATGACAAATTCTCAGAAAATTGGACGCTCTGGCAGATACGTACCATACGAGTTCAATAAAACGGCTTTTCATAAAAAATCGTAGGACTGGAAAAAATTGTGCGAGAATTTGAATGTGCTTAATGCGGATTTTCTTGTTCCGAGCTCAATTTCCAGTCTCTGTGTGAAATGTACAAAGGTACGTCCGTTTTGAAAACATGCATGCGCCGTATTATTAGATTTTTTGACCACATTTTTTTACTGCGCTTAGCTTCATTTAATCATTGCTAAATTTTATTGAAAAGAAGAAAAGTTCATCTGATAATGGCAAGTTTTTCATTTAGTATTTTCTCGTAATTTGTGAAACGCTAACGAACGTGAAACAGAGATGATGTAGACTCACATTTTTTCAGTATTCCTATCCTCAAACATGATTACACTGTTGGGATTTTCTTAATAACAACTCTGCCACATTTCTTTGTCGTCACCTGCATCAGATCGCGGAAATCAAATCTATTCAAAACCGTCATGAAGGCTTTAAGCATTACAATAGCACCGTGAGCAACCTAAATAAGTCACAAATTGGCTTTTGCACGATACCTGTTCAAAACTTTGCCAAAAAATTACTACACTCTACCACACTCAATGTACAATTAACTTTTTTCACAAAGAACAGATTATCCTCGTAAAATACCTTGTTAGAAATTCCATCCCGTATGTTAGGGATATCATCGTCATGCTGTTGCTTGTGTAGGACTTTACTTTGATTCAGAATTGCCATTCAGGAATGCCAAGTTTTGCGTTCTAGAAATCGATCTTTACATTTTAAAGACTTTGAACGAGGTAATCTGAAATTTAAGGGTAACTGAGATTGGGTTTTGAGCTTCAAGTTAATCTGGAACACTTAATTTCTAATCCTGAGGTAATACTCAAATGAATCGATAAATATTTGCAAGCTTGCTACACTGCACACTATCAATGAAAATGTTTGCAATATTTTGTGTCATTTTTTCCTTTTGGATCTTCGTCCATCTAAGCATCCATGTTCTACGTGTGAGAGAGAGTAATACCAGAATTCGAAATGTTTTACAAGGATGATATACATCTTCTTGTAAAAATTTAAAAGCGAAGAAAATGCTAATAAAATTAGTCGTTTTATTAAAAAAGAAAATAAAGAAATATCGAAAACGCTTCGGAGACCAGCTTCATCATCAGTTCTGTAAAAACAAAGTATAATCAATCTAACGTAAGCATATGTTTTGCTCACAGAAAAAGTATGTTTGATACAAGACCGAATTTATTATTTCAAGATTAAACAAAGTTTTCAAATGAACAGTTTTAAATCTATGTCTTTCTCCAAATTGTACAACATCACATAATTTATTTACATAAGGTGACAAAGCTACCATAAATCAGTGAGATAGCAAAATTTGTACATAGAAAACTGCAACAATTACAATGCAGTTACATGAAGAATCTCAATCATAATACAGGAAGTCACCAAGGGAACTAATTTGAACTTGACTTATCTGAAAGGCGTCCTTCTCCTAACGGCATTACTGACGCATTCCCACACAGACTCTCAAACCCTGAAATGAGTTAAAATGCTCTTTCGCAGAGCTCTGTACAAACACTCACCCGAACAGTATAGTACTCAGAATTAATGTTTTTTTCTGTAGGAGCACGTGAGCAGCTCGGACAAGTTCGCTACTGAAAACATCCCTCAATAGATTGTTTCCCTAATCAAGTCTATCATCAGTGACCGACCGAGGCACAAACAGATAATAACACTCAGAGCGCAAGCGGTTCCTGCCATCTCCTTAAAAACCGATCATTTTATTACTGGCAAGCCATCCTATTCAGGGACTGCAAAGTTTCTAGTTTTACGAGCAGTCAGGCTTATTTGGTGCTCTGTTCGAATAATAATGAGAATTAAATTATCCAACGGTCGGCAGTTTGCTGGCATCTTCTGTGAATCTGAAGCCTGCACGGGCGCGCTAGTGGACTGGCGGTGAGCTGGGCAATTTAGAGGGCGCGCCACCCCGATTCTGTTGAACATTATTGCTTCCTGGAACAAATTGGACGCTATGGAGGTGGACGGGCGCTTTCTGGCGTAGCTCCAACATTTATGGTAAAAGTTGAAGTTGGTACGCAGCTTGAATACGAAGAATAAACATTGGTACCTAAGCATTCTTTGATCTGTAACGGAAATCGAACCCTACCGTCTTAGGAGCTAACTCTCAAAACATTAACGAGCAAATTTTCAACAGTGCTCTTCCCCTTAATCCGTTGCCTAACTACGGATTTGATCGCAGTTATTCTACTGTTTGTTGCGCGCCACACCTTTTGGAGATGAGAAAATATCATTGAAATTTCAGAGAAAAGTGCTTTTCGAGTATCAGGCGGCGTGAACTTAACAGTTGTTTAGATCATTTACGGCTGTTATTGTACAAGAAGTTGATTCATCAGTTTCAGTGTTACCAATGCACAAAAAGAAGCTTTGTCTGATACTGCAGAGAGTGAATATTCTGAAGCACGGAGTATAATCTGGTTATACATGTGCTTTAAAAAGACACTACTGCGCAGTGAATGTTTTTGTGATTCATGGAAAATTTTTTTACGAAATAATAACTGAAATAAAACTAGATTTCAAAGACTTATCTGATTTCTGTGAAGAGGTTTACGTGAATATGATGTCTTGGAGCCAATGCCTGAGAAGATGCAGTGTCCCATCATCATTGGTAGCACTTATTCTACATCAGAATTTACCAATGATTTATTCAGAACCTCAGTGTTCACGAGCTTGCTTTTTTGGCTCAAAAACAGCTCAGGGAAGCTAGGTGTTTTTAGGCATAACCATTATTTTAGGAATATCAGAATGATTTTCCTCATTTTTAACTCACATGAAAAGTTATTAACCGTTGGATTACCTTCAAAGAATTTCAGTCAGTGCGTAGTTGGTAAACAGATACTATGTTTATTTGACAATGTGATGATTGACAGTTTTTTTCACTAAAAGATAACAAGGAGGATACCTAAGGAAAGAAACGAAAGCGTCTATAAATGATAACTTAAAATAAAAAATGATCGTTTGTATTGATTGATTCCAACTAGGAAAGGCATGAAGGAACAAAGGTAAAAGATATGCATTTCATGCAGAAAGAAAAGATGTAGCAAACATACAAGGAACACTTCTATTTACAGTATCTTCTATATGAATGCCATAACCAGAAAAAAAGAGAAGTATAATTTTAGCTATAATTATAATTATTTCAGCTATAACACTTATTTTTATGTGAAAATTTTGTATTCGAAGTATTAAGAACTCGATTAGCTTCTTGAGGTTTGTGTCAAAGTAGACCACCCGAGCCTGTGGCTTCAAGTTCTATATGATTGTACAGTAGGAATTAATATAAACATGAAAATCTGTCCCATCAGTTTTCTACTTAATTAAAAATTGTTGACGTGATAGTAACTTGAAAGTTGAACTGCTTCTTATCTGACTATTCGAAAAAGAGTGAGGAAAAATACTGAACGAAGCGTATGTGAGATTTTAGTAACGATTTCAGTTTGTGCTACCAAAAATTTTTACCACCACTTTTTTCGGTCACAGCCAACATCGTGTGCTAAGTGTATCTGTTCATCGTGTATCTGTGATACGTACCTAATCTAAGCCGACATTAGAGTGCAGGATATTTTTAAAAAATTTAAAAGGTTTAGTACGACACTCGCCAAAAACAGCGGCATTGAATGCGGTAATGGTCAATATATTCGTAGATCACTTACAGTTTTTAAATGAATCGAGAACGTTTATCTTATAGGACGCATTTAGTGAACCAGTGCCCTGGTTGTGTTGAATAGTGCTTGTGCTACGGACTTAATTGAACATTTTTTTAAATCGTTGCGGAAGGACTGACGGATGGGCTTCTTGTTTTTAGAATAAATACAGGTTTTCTCGATCATCGATGAAAATATTAGCTTAAGCCAATACGAAAATCCTCGCACTTAAGCTCAAAAAGCTTGAAAAAATAATTTTATTTCATGTTTTCGGAAAAGTCAAGCTATTCGATTACCATTTTTGCGTAAAAAATTGCTTATTTTGCGAAAAAATTGCTTATTTTGCGAAAAAATTGCTTATTTTGCAAAAATCAAATGTCATCCTAAAATTAAAATATTATGATCTCAAGAAGTAATTTTCGCTCAATGTTTCCACTGAAACGGATATAAATACACTCAAGCATTATGTCTCTGGTTAATTTACATCAATAACATCAATAACAATACTGAAACAAAACACTAGTAATAACATTGCCTGAACAAGAAGACGAAGTTCATGACATGAGCCTTGCTACGTTACAATATCGGAAAAGATTTTAGCAAATTTTATCCGAACAAGTCAGTAATAGACCACTGCAATGAATGTAAGACCAGATTACTTTAGGCCTTCATTACAAAAGAATGAATCGCATTGCAAAGTTCTTTGGGATCCGGGTGAACTTTTTCCAGAGTTGTTTATAGAAGTTGTCAGAGTGAGTTTGTCGAGCATCGAGCGGCGGTGTGGACCGAGAAAACAGCTCATTTCAACGTTCACTTTTGCTGAAGGTTCGACGTGCTTCATTACAATAACTCAACCGAGATACTGCTGCCTAAATGTGAAAACGTTTGGACTGAAATTAGAGCGGAAAAATTAAAGGCTTAGTTAACAAATAATAATAGAATAATACCACTGGCTACGTACAAATGTTCCATGATGTATACTGTACTTGTGATAAGATTTGCGACTTCATCTTTCTCGACTCAGCATGACGCCGATTTGGTCTGAGTAAACCTATTTTATCCACAAATGAAATCTAACCATTTTGAGTGTTCTATTGTTTGCATGCGTTTCGTCGTCCACAGTGCATTTAGTGTTATCATAAGACTGAATTCAACTCCTTCTAGCAAATAGTCAGCTAATAATGTGGATGAGCGCATGAAGGCCTCTGCTTTACATAATAACATGCTTTGGGGGAAAAGTCAAGTTGCTTTTTTTGTTAGGGATAATTCTAGTCTTTCAATAACGAGCATGGAGATTTCAATGTGCTGCTTGGACCTGCTTTTATATATATCTTTTTAGCTTTTCTGGGGGTACGGTTTGTTAGAAATATTCATTTTTAGAGTGTGCTCGAAATATTCATTTTTATCATTTCCCATTGTCTATCCAGCAAGTTGTTTACGGAGCTGTTTTTAATCGATGTTATAATGTTTTCCCTGACAAAAAAGGTATTTGTATCAACGAGTTTCAAGATAAAAAATGGTAGTTCAATAAAAATCGACAATCGGTTAATTTGTTCAGCGACTAATAAATTTGTTCACCCAACGGCTTTGATAAGTTACAATGGTTTTCATAAATAGAGATTAAGGTTGTGCGCTGTGGTGCTTAATATTTCTTAGATAGTGTGATTCAAAAAAAAGGAGTACGTAAAGAGAAATAGAGAGAAAACAGTTCATGTAGAAGAGCGGAAAACGTTTCAAGAATAAATTTACCAGCACCCAGTTTAGTAAACACGAGGTTCGAAAGGGGAAATTGAAGGACAGAATGGTGAAATTAACGCCATTGTTCAAGTCGTAGCTACGGGATCAGTTTATGGTTCGTTTGGGACATGTTTACAACGGACTGCCTGCATTAGTGAGTGGCACACCTAATAAGCTGCTCAAGTTTATCATTACGTAGCGTGTTACAGCGATTAAATATTACACAAGTGATCAAAGCTTAAACCCTCGTAAGGAAACGTCCCTAAAAATTTACTTTCAACATGAGGAAAGAGCAAAAATTCTTAAGATAAATCAAAATTGTACGCTGGTAAGAAACTCGTTCTCGCTTTTCACGAGGTTGGGTCGAGCAAGAATTCAAAAACGTGTTGGCAAAAGCACGTGAGTGAATTTTTTGCTGCAAGTTTGTATGAAAAATTTTTTTTTTTTTTTCGTTGGAAAGTCGTTTCATTGACTTATTCTTGAATTCCCTTCTTAGCTATCAAAATGCATGCAGCATGTCTGCAGACACGAGAAGTAAACTCATTCTTGCTCCCTCATTACGGCGCTCACCTGTCTCTTGAATTACCTGCACCACACAACCCATGCATTAATTTGGCCTCTTCATAACATTGCCTGCATCTGGTCTCGATTTCTTCTTCGATGTTTCCTTAGAGGTATTATACCTTGTTCATGTTACCCACGCTTCTTTCTTCAATGTACTCCTAATAATAATAATTTTAATGTTCTAGTTCAACACGTGTTAAAATACGAAGATAATCACTTATCATCTTTACTCAGAAAACACTCAATTG
>JACJUY010000591.1:307595-344458 GCA_014220935.1 Platorchestia sp. MABIK | reverse complement strand
AATTATATATGGACAATGCAACAACTGTTGAAACAAGAACCTGACTCCTCTGCGCCTTCAAACTGAAATTGTGGCTCATAGGTCGACGGTTGGCCATTACTTGTCATAGGAATGGAGCCGAGAGGTAAAAGTTAGTAGTTTCATGAATCTAGTCGTGACCAAAACACTAATATTCATCCTACCTAGTCATTCATGGAAGCTATGATATCGTATGGAACGTATTTGTAACTACCCGCGCAGCTCATGGGACACCACATTTTGCTGTCCTCAACTTCCCAAATATGGGGATGTTTCTCTCTATTGAACATGTCGCTGCTCGACGTGTTAATCCGGAAATTATTTCTTGTGAATTTCAACATTTACACTTGTTAGATATCAGAATGGGAGGACAGAAATCGGATCAACAATGTTTTTTTTTTCGAATGGTTTATAGTTCTTCAACATTGAGGCACTAATGGAACATATATTTAGCAAAGTTCTATGGAACGAAGTTAAGAGTGGAAACATGCTGTTGTTCCACGTATGCATAGCTTTGGATAACACGCTTAAAAAAATTAGAAGAACTCGGATAAAGTTAAGTAGAGAAAATTTAACTCAATTTAATTTTTCTGCTCTTAGTTTATTTCAATTAAACATTTTTACCTACCTGGAATTTCATGAATAAAAAATACCCTTGGAAGAACATTTTTTAGATGATCATTATATGCGTGTAATACGGTTTGAAACAAGGCCTGATGTATTTGAAATAATGACAGTTCAAATTTTCGACTAGAATGACGCACAAAGCATTTTGCATACACAAACATTTGCCCATAGCAAACATTCTCGCACCTAAATTGCAATTTCATAGAATATTTATATAAGGGTAAATTCGTTTCAAGTGCTTGTGCAGTTGTCCGTAGCAAACAGAAGGGCAATAGTACGAACTCTCATCAAAGCTTACAAGATTTAATGTCGACCAAATCTTAAAAGAATATTCGAGAATAATTTTTTAACTGCATCTAGAGCTTGGGACTAGTGTGAAGCAAACTTTCACTCATGCTAATTTTAAAGGAAAATATTCTAGCCTTTCTGAGCGACAAATATTATTGAAAGTAAGATTTGCTTTCTTCTAAAATTCCTACTGAAAACTGATAACAATTATTCGAAGCTGAATAAATGATCGCGATCAGCAATTTTCCATTGCGCGTACGAATTTTAAATATAGCTGATTTTCGTAATTGAAGAACTTTATTCATTTATTCAGCAGGACTATTTTGTGTGGTAGTTGGTACGTCCTGAAGAAAGGTTAGACATGATCTTAAGAATTTGCGGTGAAGTCATGAATCTAATCTTTCTTTCTAAGTATGTAGGCTAAGCAGTGCCAATGTGGTTCTTAGACTTACGGTAGAGGTTCTAAGTTCTCTATTACTCCATTTGCTAATGAATATCATCAAATAATTGCCACTCAATTCTCAATTCAACCACCTGTGTGGATAATGAAGAATTTGGAAGCAGGGATTGCTCGAAGAGGATTCCTACTAAATTACTGGTGGTTAAAATGCTCAAACTCTAGAACCAGTGTTGAAGATCATGAGCAAATCGGAAGTCTGTAACTCGACAGGCAGTTTTAACGAAGTGCTATGTCGTAAGAAAAGCAGCGTGAAGAGCATTCAGAAATTAACTAGCCAGATGAGACATCAGGGGTTAGAAATAGAGGCTTTAAAGACAATTGGCCCAATCAATTTATGCTACTTATGTCAAAATCCGAGTTAGGGCTCTGGATCAAAACTTATACAGAACATTTAAAGTAGTTAAAACCTCAAATATTGTTTCAAGCAAGTTATTAAAATAAAACTTAAAAAACACTGCTGATCAATATTTCATACGCGCAGATTTTACTTGAGAATCAAATTTGTCTCAACAAACATCCAGTTGCAACGAAATAAACTTGTTTTTCATCATAGAGATGCAGCGAGTCCAGACTTGCTGCAGAGCGCAGCAGTCATTTGATGCAGGTATGTTACGGAAATTCCTTCGTTCATCAAGCTTCGAGTTTTCAGATATCACACTGCCGAGGTTTCATGAACATTGAAGGAGTAGGAAAACAGTCAGGTTTTAGGATAGGAAAGCCCTGTTTACACTGGTATACATTTTGTCGCAAGCTGACGTGTATACGCCTCATGTGGCACCTCACATGAGCCGTGAGCGTTTACATTAGGCGTTGAGCGTGCGCACTGTGGCGAGCGCTGCTCAATTTCTTGAAACCAGTCAGGTCAGTGCGTTATTAACCACCATTAGAGGTGGATCGCTGTCGCTGGTCTAAATATTGTTGCTGCATCGTAGGCCATGTTATCGTATCTTCATTTGCAGGAATGAAATGTAAATATATTCGTTCATTTTCATTAAAAAATAATTGAAAGCAGCCTCCTTCATATTATGATCCTTATATTTGCTGCTTTTAGCCAGCAATAGGCATTCATAGTCTCTTTACAGTTTAACTACAACGTAGCTTCTCGTGGTGAAGTTGCGCCAGCCATAATGGATGAGCAAATTACAATACCTCTTCTTATGACTGCTAACTACACAATGAGACCGGAGACCATGGTTCATGATGGTTGACTACCAATGCTGGAGACAGAGTTGCTCCACTCTCGTGTGTCGCGCCTCACGAATTCGATCAGAGCGAATAGGGAACTTCATATACACACACACACACAAATTTGAGCCTCAGTGGTGAGCCTTTTATACACATGTCGCGCCTCACGGCCGAAATGTCCCCTAGTGTAAACGGCCCTTACGTTAAACATTAATTATTTTCTGCAGATAATATTGTCGCTCGTTGTAAAATGAGATTTTCTGTAATTATTTCACAAGACTTTGTGGTCGATACTTGCTTTCTACTACCTCTTTTTTCTATGTGTTGTATTGTAAAATCGAGATAAGTGAACCATGATGGGGTACTCAGTTTTTCAAAGGTCGCTGTGAATCGTTCAAATCAAAGCGTTCTTCTATTGTCTTGGAAAAATATCAAGTAACGTTTCTAGTCCAACACCAGTTACACATTAACACTAAACGCCAGCTATTTGAAGAGAAAACGCATTGTTGAAAACAAATATTTAAAACGACATGAACACTTTCAATGAACAGAGAGCGATCATCGAGTGCTGTTTATGGATAAATGCCAAAACTCTTATCACACATGAATATCCGCTGTTCATTCCATTGAAAGTTAGATAACTTTGCCATTATTTTTTTCTTGAGATGATTAGATTTGAATATTATGTTCCGCATTCTCGCCCTCAACCTACAACTACATTCAGCTAGAAACATGTCGTCGAATCAACAGAATCACACGAAGATAATAAAATATGATTTTTGGATGAACGACTCAATATCCATATGACTGATGAATAAATCGAACAAGCATCATCAAGACATTTCCAAAGTCCCACATTTTACTTCCTAAAATTTTTTAATGCAGCATTATCAGCAAACTCATCACGATTTGCTGTAAGTAACCTTCGATTACGTAACCCTTACCGTTGATGAAATTAATATTGACGCACAATTATTAATCACTCTATAAGCACCCCCTAGCTGCACAAACGCGTTAGCTTAGGCTCTGTCTTTCAGGTACATTTACTACACTGCACAATACACTTTCATTTGCGGCATTTTAAGTCGGACAAACGCTCGTCCCTTCAATACGTCTTATTCTGCGAGTCACGTACTTGCATGTACCCTTGAATCCGGGAATGGACATGTATTATATGACTGCATCGCACAATAATTGTTTAATTTGAAACAAAACCTAAACGAAGGCGCCGCTACATGGAATAGTTTTGGACTCACTGGCTCATTTTTGTTTTCGTCTCTTCAAGGATGCTGCTAGAGCAGCATATTCCAGACCTCCGACGCGAACGTTGACGATACTCTTCTTCATTCCTGAATCATCCTCCCGAGACTTAACTTCTGCTAATGTACAAGTAGATCAATAACCGTCGAGAATTCTTTACCTCGGGATCCGATGGCATGAACTTAGGAAACAAAAATTGGACGCTAAATTTCTCTTTATATTATGGACAAGGCATTATAAATCGTATTTACAAGAATTCCACACATCACAGTGGAAAGCTGTACACACCAACAAATCACAGGGAGAAAATTTTCAACATCAATACGCTCGCTCATGAAGTTTAGTAACTTGATAAAATAGCAAATACTTCTTAAAAGAAACAAAAAGCCGACGCCTAAAACGTTAACAAATAAGTAACTGATAAACATCTAGATATTTGATTGTCTTCTAGCGACATCTATTGAACCAACGATAAATGAATACCTCCATTCCCCGAATTAAAAAGTGAGATGTTTGCTGTCACAGATTTTTAATGTTTAAATTTTCTTTCAAACACAAAATCCCTTTACCAAAATTGAGAGAGCACAAGGTTATAAGAAACGAAGATGAATAGTTAAGTTATAAGCAATGGAATTTACAGACATGCCTGAGGGTATTTTAAAACCATTTCAAGAAATTCAAATGTGTTCGCCAACATACGCTGTCAGCAACTACTGTTGTGCAGAGCAATTCAATTTTGTAGTAAAATACCAACTTTGGATAGCCCGACGGCCTAACCCACTACGGGTGTAATGACAATTTAAGACATTTAGATCGCTGAAAGTGAACATATGTCAAGTTGCAAGGATGAAAATAAAGATACATACTTGGAACTCTATATAAATCAGTGATATTTATTGCAGTAAATTTGCTGAGAAATTGTACTCCAAATTAAAGTTGTAGACTAATATCACAACCCTTTAACTAACACTATACCGAGTTCTTGATGGATGGCGAAATTCTGCTGAGGTCCCCACGGCGCTAGCGCAACGCTATATGGTAGTGCATCAAGTTTGTCACCAATGCAGTTCTAGTGTCAGTATTGGAACGCATTGAGCAAACCTTCGTGGAAGGGGAGTGGTTTATGGAAAGCTCATTATACTCACAAACGGTATATGCAGATGAGATTTTAGTTTCAATAAACATACGTTTAATCAAGCAACAGCAATAAAAGATTACTTTAGCAGAACTCAGAATTAGCTTTAGACTAGTCCGCGATACACAGTGCTTAAATAGCCCTATTCGTTCATTATGTCCAACAAGCGTCAACAAGACATTTTCAAAGTCCTTCATTTTACCTCCTAAAAATGTCTAATGCAGCATTATCAGCAAACTCATCACGATATACGCGAGTGAAACAGTCGCAAAAACCTAACTAATTTTTCCACGTCATGATGCATTTTCTCGAACACCTCACCTCTCGGCGCAGAAAATGAAAATATTTTAGCTACCCTAGCGTAATTCAAGGACAGAGTGTAGTAAAGATATCACTATCATAATGGACGCGAATGAAAATCAACAATGCTAAAATTTAGATATTAGTGGGATGAATTCACTTGTTTTGAGGAAGTCTATTCTATTGAAAGAATTAACGCTGCAATCAATACCTGAGTAGGAGCATGATCATAAATTTAGGATTATGTTTCCACGAGGATTGACTTGCGGCTATCATTAAAATATGAGACTTGACACACTAATAGAATTGCAAATAACTTCCATCTTGGCTTGGACGATAACAACAATGAGACGAAATTAAAACTTTTTTAGACGGTAAATTAAAGAAAAATAATGCACTTCAAAAGAGGTATTATCAAGCGTTGTTGAAACTTAGAACGCTGTGAGGCTGTACAAAATGTAACTAAGAAGCAAACGAGACAACGGCAAATAGAATAGACCAGGGCGAAAGTGCGCTCGAGTTCTGGCTAGATGGCGCGCTGTAACGATTGGCCGGAGCACACACAGCAACAACGGAGTTTCTGTAAGGCTTCACAAGATACAACAGCCACCATAAATAAGGGAAAAATATTTGCAACAAATAAAAACGAGGGCGCAACTCTCTGTAATTATTAATACACAGGAAAAATCAGCGTAGGTGGGAGGGAAAATCATAGAGTAATTCAGAGGGCACCATTTCATACCATTTTTGGTGAACAATTAGCTGATGACCTCACTCTAATCCATAAGTTAAAAAGAATGGGTTAAACAATCACATGTTGCACCAAGTTGCAAACGGCGAAAGTCTTTAAAGGATAACTAAAAACGCTGCAAATACAGGATGATTGCTGTTATAAAATCCATGACGCCAAAGGTCACACACAAAAGATTAGGTTTATTGTTTCACCACCATTAAACTTAACAATATTTCGTAAGTAGCTACAGCTAAATTACAGCTGGGAGACGAATACACTTGACGGCAAGCACAGCTCACCGTAACACGTTAGTTTGTCGCTTAGGTAAGCAAAAGAGTACAGTTTATGACGATGATGCTCAACATAAAATGTGCATTCACTGGAGAAAAACAAGAAAAGCATCTTCATTATCCTATCATACGATTTGACAGTGTTATTCGAGTCATTCTTATCACCCAACTACTGTAAGTTTAATTTTCAAAAATATTAATTATTGCAGACAGGAAATATAGCATTACCATTACGCCCGTACAAAATGAATCACCATAACAACTAAAAATTTTTACGCATCCATGAGCAGGAATATGTATCTACCAAATCAAAGACTACTACAAAAGCTCGAGTGTAAAATGCACTCTATCACTAACTTAGAGCTGTGTGAGTCGCATAAAGAAGACCACCGCATCCAATTCTTCGCCAGCGTAATTTATAGTACAAAGCGACCCACGACCTAACTGAAAACAATGAATTAAATGTCAAAAGTTAGATGCGATAAATCAATCACTTTCATACGGGGTCCTGAGAGAGATCTTTGAGCAGATTAGAACGAGCGTTCTTTAGCTTATCGAAGCGACGTAACAGGTGAGAGTTGGTAGTCTCCAGCTCTTCTAATCTTCCTTGGGCGTCTCTCAACTGTAAAAACAGAACCACGATCAGCATCTATAGTGAGAAAAGAACACGTTTAACATTCACTCACCTTCATCTTAAGAAAAATGACCTCAAATGCTGACATATTGGAATAGTAAATAGGAACGGAACCAAAACAGTGACCATCAGAAATTAATGTGTATTACTACTTGAAATAAATAAATTTTAATCTGTTTCGTTACGGACCATCTTTTCTTCTGCTCATTAGTTTTTTTTAGTACCTATGACTTTCTTCTATTTTTATCTTGATCCATAATCTTCTTACAATCTTGCTGTTTCTGTGTGCAGAGTGGGAAAAACCTAGGGCATCGATTCTAAGCACCTTTTCTTCCATACGAATATGTACCATTCTTCCTCCTTTCTTGCGAACACCTATGTTGTGGTTAGGGATGATCAAACTAACTTATAATCACCACTGTACATTGAAATATCGTTCTAGGAATTTTTTTACATTGTACCGATCCATAGAAGTGCGTTTTTTTTATCTCTCTCATCTAAGTTTTATACATGGAAATTACGTTCAATGCAAAATGGTATAAAATTTTCTAAAATCATCACTTGTTTCTCATCAAAAATACTTTAACGTAGTTGCTTCGAATTTACTTGGCCTTGCATTTGTACGAGACCTGACTTAACAATTTATAGGTTGACTTGTCTCAACACTTTCCAGGTAAAATTATTTAAATTTAATAGCGACAGAAAATATATTACATGGGACGGACATTTTTGCTTTTAGAGTTAAAATCGATGAATTTAGGGAACTGAGTCGATGGTGAGTAGCTAAATGAAACATAAAATTTACAGGAATAGAGCAAACACAAAAGCAAAGTCGTAAGAGCTTGAATGCATAAGGCGTTCAACCAGTTCCTACACCTTTGAGTGCTGGCATTAGCTATTACCCAGTCATCCTATTCTCTCCCATTAAAGGGAGTAGAAATGAACGAATTACACCAAGTATGAACGATGTTGACTCGCAAAAGCACGTCGGCCTGTCAAATCGCGTTAGCCACGGTCACCGAGCCATGGAGTTGATTGTAACCACGGTGTGTACTTTTAGTGATTTCTTTACCCACTTCGAGGTAAGAGAACAGTAGAGTAATTATTTCTTAAAGAGAAAAAAAAGGCGATAACAGAGGAATACCTGAAATGAAGATTTGGGTTGCATGGAAAGAGAGCTCCCAAATAAGACAGAGAAAGAAAAAAAAATGTTTCTCGTGTCACATAAGGGGTCAACTAGAATGCTAGTGCAAGACATCACTGATCTTCTATTTAGTTTCATGGTCTTTGAGGAGGAGTGAGGTAATCCTATCATTCTAAAGCTAAAATTCCTTGCCAACATCTCCATATATACAGAGAAAACGGGGAAAAATAAGTCACACATTCAGATTTCAATTATACGTTACGATGTATGTAGGTCAGAGTCCCTATGGGTGAGCCAAAGAGAAAGTTGTAAATAAGCAGTATGGGAAATGATAACCGCGTAAGTTAAAACTGAAAAGAAATAAATCTACTAAGATAAGAATTATACCAACATTCAATCAGATATCAGATAGGGCAAACTCTTAACTCTTCATTGCCCCGAACCCTCAAAAACTACAGAAAATGATCCAAAATTTCAGGATTGAGGAAAAACGCTAATTTATAGCATGCTTAACAGAAATTTTCAAAACCCACGACATCGACAGAACGAAGTACAATTTCAATGTAGCATGAGTAAATAATAATATCGAAGGGAACGGTGTTGACAAAATCGACATTTAAGGACGGAGGCGAGTTCTCTACTGTACCCTGAGTGAAGGGGAGTAATTGATTTAACCGACTGTACGAGGGCAGTTTCAGCATACTACTAAAGTTTTACAATATCACGATTTTTATATAATTTTTACATCGTAACAACGGTTGATTTCCCGAGAAGACGTTCATTGTTTCCGAATTCAGGTCACTATGCCCTGTAGACTATCTATGAGGTTTTATGAACAGATGCCGTCATAAGCATTTTCGGATTCGACTCCAACAAACGAAGAACTGAATGAAGTTATGAACTACGTAAGTTAGGATAAACTTTTCTAATAAGGATGGTGTTCCTAAGAGAGAAAGGAGGAAAGCCCCATTTAGTGTGTGGTTAAAGGAACGCAACGGCGATGCACAAAAAGTGTTCCCACACAAGAATCCCTGCGCATAGACACAGTAATTTAGGAAGGAAGTTTATGAAATAAGATTAAAATTGTAGAAGAATATGATGGGTGCTGAAAACAGGACAGCAGTGAACCAAAAAAATTAGTCCAAACAAAACAAAGAACTAATCTATTTGAACAAATACTAGACCTACCTGACTTAGCTCGAGATCTCACATTTTCTCCCTATGAGCGCTAATTCCCCTAGATAAAATAGTTATGTCCCTCTGAAGAGAAAAAGAAACCAAAGATTTGCCCTTACTCTGGAGGTGATGTATATCTGGTCCAGGGGTTTTCATACATTCAGCTTTAAAAAACTGATGGTATTTGATATCTTTACTTTAGCTGTTAGAAAGGTGCGTACAAAATATTACCGATCTAAAAATGAACATACACTCAGTGTAAGAATATTTTCTCAGAGCGTACAATTATTTGACAATATCTGGATTGTATTCACTGTTGTACAATTGAAAACCCTCAAATCGCCAGCATACGCAATTCGATGGGCGAAAGTATATTTCTCGGTAATTTTGGTTAGCAATTTAAAAACGGAGCTGATATACACGGTACACTCTTCCGAACATAAATATTCGTTTACAGAACACAAATATAGCTGTCAACGGTGTGCATAGACGTATGTACGTACATTACAATAACATGCAACATATACTCTTGCGTAGTTGAATGTGACGAAAGAAATGACATGATGAAAGGCTTCGTGGTGGAAGCCCATTAGCGCAACTTCCTGATTCAGCTAAGTGTGTGCGTAAAGTCAGATGTGCCATGTTGCAGTTTTTGACGATCTTCATAATAATTGATAGTGAAAACAGCGAATATTTAAAAATTTGAAACCATTGCATTATTTTGAGATATATGTTGAAATCTAACAATCTTGACCTAACCAACTTTTCGAATGTGAAGTGTTAAATTTTTAATCATACAAGCTGCGTTACATTTCCAGTTAAATGTGCATAATGGCACTGAAGATGAAATTGCTATATAAAATAATTTGAACGCGAGATTAACTGTAGCATATTTTTTTGGTTTTGAATATTTTGAGGTTTCATCCTTCCCACGCGTATAGCATCCGAATTAGACCTTCATTTACGCACATAAGCGCTACGAGCAACGTTCGATGACATCAAGTATTCTTCCGATAGTTGGATGAAGTTAACAACCAAGAAAACGCCAAAACAAGACATACAATAAAACTTTGACGCAAGTACTCAACAGGCTCACCTTATCGTAAGACGCAGTAAGTTGGAAACTGACATCTGTCAAAATATGCTTATGCACGACCTAATGAGCATAAAATTAGAATACCCTCCAAATTTCCCCTTTTTTCGACGAAGTCTTTTCGATCACAATCGATAATTATTTTGGTCAAAAGAATGTATAATTTGTAAAAGAAGTCAATAACATGAGAGACGCTTCCACCTAGTCTCACACTTTCATAATCACGTTATAAAAAAGACATGTTTCTTAAAATTAGAATTTTCAGATTGATGAATTTTCATAATAAATTCCACAAGAAATACGGGAGTTTCCATCTTGTTAAGCACAGAGTATGGTCAGGGTTTAAGTGTGCTTCAAATAGCTAAAAGAATAGTTACAATTTATATTAAAAACATGAAATTAAAATTACAGCAAATTCAAAGGCGAATACTGTTTTCTAGAGAACCAAAAATTTTGTTAGTTCCCTGTTTAACTAAATTAGAAAATAAATTGGGACATAAAGGCAATCAAGACACAACCCAATTTTAAAAACGCATGTTAGCAACAAAGCTTTAAAAATAAAACTCAAAAGTAAGCACCAAACGAAGCAAACGGTATAAGAAGAACCATAAAAAATTCAGTATAACCAAATTTGAAAATAAGTAAAACAACGAAAAATATACGAACTGTCAACTAAAAAAAGCAAGCAAAATAAATACATATAGCAGAGAACCGAGAATAAAGAGATTGCACGGCTGATACAATCCCTCCAAGCAGAAGGAAAAAAAAACCTCATTTAGGAATTTTGGGGTTTGCACACATACTAAACTGAGTGGACAAAATATGCAGACTTTCCCAGAACCATTCATACGATCGATCCATGAATAGAAACCATGGGTGCCCAACATCAGATATGAAATTTGTTACGTCCGTTTTAATTCAGAAATAAAGGCTGACAGCATACGTTTGAGGGAAACCAGATGTGTAAATAGTGGTGATGGATACAAAACTTGTTATGAAGTTACTCGTTTATGAATACAACACTAGCACAACATATTCTTACTAGAAAATGTTAACAATAATGATAGTCACTGCAATATTTAGATGGATAAATGAAATTTGGCCTACTTATCCTCACTGATAAGAAAAAACACTTTAAAAATACCTAAGCTGTGTCTCTACGAGGCAGCTCAAGTTGTTATGCCCGAACTACACCTTCATCACTGGACGACGTACGTTCAATGGTGATAGAATTCACTAGAATCAACACCTAACATATCAGGTTTACTAGGCTACACTAGAGCTAAAAATAACACTACAAAAATTGAAGGTTGATCACTCTATTTCTCGTGGAGACCCTAACAAAAAAATGCTAATGGCAATGTCAGTGGAGGCATTTCTTCATTATTATCATCAGAAAGGACAGGAACGCTCTCTACTAGACAGAGACTGAACTTCATAGTTGTATCGAAATATCATTGATCGAAAACATGACTTACACGGTCGCTAACTAGACGTTCAGTAAATCTTACCAAAATGCAGCAAAAATACGTTTACACTGCTGGAGCGACGCCTCAGTTAACCATTTGAACGGCAACGTCAAAGGCAAGGAGACTATTGACATCAGATAGAACAGTAAAGCAGGTGCAAGAATCCCGTGATGCATCACGAAGTACCTCCGGAACCCCGATATTTTATAATACAAAGATCAAAACTTCAATGATTATTCACATGGGAACGATGTCAAAGCCGTGAACTATTACTCCTAGAAGCTATGTTAAATTCCACGTAGACCATAACTTTGTTCACACAGTTTTTAAAACGAAAAATGTCATCTTCATAAGAAAGTGCAGCCAAAAAAGTCCTTAAGAGATTTTCGTAATGATTTTCCTTGACGCGTAGTTCAACTTGTGTGCATAAGATGTTCATGTCTGCGAAAATACTACATCCTAGTTAAGGCGTCAATTAGAATATCATAAACAAGTTTATAAATTCTAATTGACATCACTGAAGTCGTATTGCGTGCAGTATAATTAGATATGATTTGAGAGTTATACGATAAATTTGGTTTGATAGCAATTTACTTCACACGCTAGAATTCTTCAATCAGATGCAAAGGGAGGAGAGAGTTGGCGAAAAAGACAAAGGTTAAAGCAAGCCCCACAGACTGTAACAATTGATCAAAGGCAGAGAGGAAGGCACACGGAAGACCTACTGTCGCCCGCCCTGGCGGTCATGCAGGAGCTTCTCATACTGGCGCTTGATGTAGTTCTTGGAGGACTCGAGCTCGTCACTCTTTTCCTGCAACTCGCGACGCTGCGCGGACAATGTGCCGTACAGAAATGATACAGTCAAGCCGTGGGTCAGGCCGCAGAATGTTGCCACATCACAGAGATCAACGATAAAAACCAAAATATCATCTCCTGTAGAATTAAACTCAACAATGTCTAGTCATTACTTGGAAGTATGGTTATACATGTTAGTTTTAAGCTACGGAAAGAAGTGAAACAACACAAACAAATTGCGGACAAAGGTTTACAACTACAATAAAGAAAATCTTGAATATTGTAAATAAATGGAGAGCAGCCATCCGGTGACAACACACACCATGTTTCGAGTAGGAAGCGTACTTTCATATTTCTTCAATAACTCATTTTGGATGCTTCAAACAGCATACGATTTGATAGAGTTAAAAATTAGAGCATACAAATTGTGATGAGTGTGTCTCCAGATTACGTAAAATTCATTCAAGAATTGTTCGAACCTCTTCATAATAGACTTAAATGAAGTGAGGGATAATTTACAGCTCAAGTAAACTGCCATTGACAATACGTTCTTCCTTCCTCTTATGTTTATAAACTTCCAGTTTACTCCACACCAATTAAATCCTTGGTGAGCTTTCTAAAGTTAAATTAGCTCAAGAGATTAAATCATCTCAAATTTGAAAACACAAGAAAATTGAAGGACGCTAACACGATCCGTGCTATCTGCACTCATCGATGTCAACCTTACGCATGAAGTGCGGACACGAGTTACAACTGTAAGGGGGTGTGCATGCAAAGAGAGTATACAAATCTATTTTGTGTGATCCAAAGAGAGGTGTGTCCAACGAACCATAACATGAAAACACCGAACGTGAAACGGAGAGACGATAAAAGAAAATTTAAACCCACGGGTGTTGCCCACAAATTGAACGGTATGAAACTAAGCTTATAAACGGTATTTTATCCTTACTTAAGTGACAAAGAAGACTTCACGGCAAACAACTAAGGATAAATTTCTACACTGTACACGGTAGTGAAGAACCAAGTCCGATTTATCGTGAAAGAGGTTACTACAATACAAATATATGGCAGAATATACGTAAGAGAATTATACACAAAGGCCTAACCATGATTTAACTTACATCAATGCAATTTACCATTTTCAAAAATATGGTCAACACAATGTCCGAATTATCTACTATAAAGATTTCACTAATTTTTAAACGTAATTATTATAAGTTTAATGACACATGATATAAAAAAGTTCAGTGATGAATAATTTGGGTCATCGATAAACAAAATTATTTTACAACACGTATTTTAACCCTTCAATTTTATGCCATTGTCCCAATTGTTTACTTCGACAATCGCACCCAACATTTAACGAAATCAAATGGTTTGAAAACCTTTATAGATAAACGCACAGCTTTAGATAAAAAATCGTAGCTAATTACAAGTATTTGCTGGAGACCACAAGCGCTACTTGTACTGTAATATTAACTTCGAATCCCAGGAGAGAACTCGCAAGACAAAAATCCCACAAGCAAGTAAGCAAGCCATAATTGGAGACAATGAACTTGGCCCCGCATATTTAAAGGAAAACTCCCATAGAACTTTTAAAGAAATTGGAACTTTTTCGCTCTTCTAATACATTCCTCTATGGAAAAAATTTCAATATCCAACACAATAACCACGTCACTACAAGAACGCCATCGAATTTTTTTGAGGGACATTTGAAAAATAATTACGATGTTTTGCAATCGTCTTAATTAAACGTATTCCGAAAGTGGGATTCAAATAAAAAATGCACAGCAGGAATGCGTAAAAAAATCTACAAACAGAGGTATAAATGAAATGTATTAATCAACATAGTAGAAACATACACTAGGAAAATTATATATGCAACACACGATGAAAGCAAAGAAAGAAATAAATTAAAGCAAATGAGTACCTAGTATCCTTAAAGACAGTCAACAAGAGCCACAGCTTTTGCAAGACTTGTAACATGAATAACTTTCTAGAAGAGGAAAGAAGTGAAAGTAGAACACCAACATCGACAACAGCATTTTCTAGTTCACTAAAGTGTCAACATAGTGGACAAGATTATTTTTACAAAAGTTTACCATAGACAAACTTCCTTACGACACTGAAGAACATGTAATGAAAATGCACAGACCTAATGATTGGCCAAACTATCAACATCTTAGTTCTTACCTCACGCTGCAGTTTGCGCTTCTCAAGTTTAAGTTCTTCTTCGCTCTTCTCCAGCTCCTCAACTTGAGCTTTATATCGAGTGACCAGCACCTCCAAACGGTTAACCTGCAAATTCAGCAAAGAGTCAACACACTTCATCAGTGTTTCAACTAATCTGTACTTAACGGGCCATAGACTAAGGGTCGATGCGAATCTCAGTAGTTTACTGTGCTGCTACACAGTGACAGTTCTCCACTCCAGCATTCCCTCGATGGGAGAGGAAAGAGTGTTGTGCACAGACCATTTCACCTAAGTTGTGAATAGAACATAGCTCCAGACGCTTCTTTATAACACTGATTTGTCTCACATCCTGTTGTGCACAGTACATACAGTTACGCACGAAATGATTCGTACCCTGCGAATGACAATTGAATAAAACCTTCAATAGGCTACTTTTATCAATTCCGCTCATTATAAGTTTTTCAAGTGTTTTGGAAGGAGAGGCATATTCAAAGCTTTCAGGAAAATTATGCTTCAAACAAATTATGAATAAAAATAGCATGCACATCATGTTCATACTCATTCCTTATAGCGAAATAAACTTGTCAAATAATGCTATTGTACTATTGTGTGAATTTAATTTTATAATGATGATATTCTATTTTATTCTAGGGCACTCTACTACGCTTGCGTAACGTTGCTTTTCCGTAAAATTTGCTATTTCAGCATCAGCAAGAGTAATGAAGACAAGGCGAAGGAAAAGGAGCTCAGCATCGAGCCAAGAGGGAAAATTTTAGATGCTCACAAGAGCGCATCAATTTCGAGGCTACTTGATGTCCCTGTCTCAACAGTAATGTATCAACACAGAAGCTTAAGAAGTTTAACGCACCCAAGAACCTTACATGATGAGGAAAACATGGTAAGCTTCCAGTCCAACCGGCAAGACAAGAAGTGTGAGAAGTAAACAAAGTTCCGAGAATCGTGGAGAGAGTGTTCTTGCAGAAAACAAGTTTAGAGGAAATTGAAATTTCACGATCAACACTGCAAAGAACACTTAAGAAGAGAGTACAGAAAAGATGTAGACCAAGGAAATACCTCTTCTTGCTGCTATACACGTAAATGCGCGATTAGTTGTAGCCAGAGAATATATTCATACAGAAACCAGCTTCTGGTAGTCGGTTATGTGGTCAGGTGAGAAGAAGATTTTACTTTAGTAACCGGGACGTTTCTTTTGTCAGACGAAATAAGTGAAGATTTCAAGGCGAGAAACATGGTTCCAACTGTGAAACATGATGACGGAAGTTAAAGGTTTTTAGGTTGTCTTTAGGTAAATGGAATCGGAAGCCGTATGAGGGTTGAAGGAATCATGGAACAAGATCAATATATCAAAACTTTCAGTGAAAATTTCAATGTCTATCGAAACTCTCCATCTGCGATATGGTCTTTCAACAGAAAACGCCGGAGGGCAGTAATTAAAAATAAAGGTTTCGCAACCGGTTATTGAGATGGGTACGAATAAATACGATTACGGTGTACATGAAATTCTTCTTCTAATTTACTTTTTCAATATTATTCTTCTGAAAACTTTGAATTCCCTCCCCTATTCTTCTCGAACAGCCTCTAAGGTTTTAGTATATGCATTACAAAGAAGAAGTCGCTTGAAAGTTTTATTGAAATATACATATACGAACAATAGAGGAGAATGAATAATTTCAGGCGTCACTGTTCCTATGCATCTAATAACCTCACGCAAGTTTTGTAATAATTAGAAATAAATCAATAATTCACGTATGCTCACGGCTTACATCATAGTAGGGCATCAAATAAAAATCAACTATTTCTTTTTGAACGAAGGAGAAAAACCAAGCAACACCTCAAAATGACACTGTTTTTCAATTTATGCATGGAAAAAGCTTAACACAATTTCGACGTAAGTTCATGATTTTTTGACGCAACTGAATTAAAAATGATTTTATGGAATATTTTGGAAACAGATGAATACCTTCTATCCGAATATCCGGAAAAACTGAATAAAACTAATATCTTTCAAGAATAATTGAAAAGAAGTCAACTACACTGGACGAGCCACAAGCAATTTTATACCTTGTGATTAGTACATAAAAATGATACTTACATTAGCTTGTAGTGACGACACTTCAGCTTCAGCCCTTTGTACTCTAAACTTATACTCATTAACTGTTTTGTTGGCTTCTTCTGCAAGACAAGACATAAAACAAAAAATTAATTAGTTTTGGATGAAATAGATATGTTGGAGGACTAAATAGAAGACTAGCATATTTGAAAATGTACTAATTTGATCTAGATAAAACATTTCGGTCATCTCCAGCTAATCAGCCTAGTCCGTTCAGAGGCAACATGCCCAGTTATGATACTGAAACGTGTACATAAAATGATTAACGTTTACTGCAGCATCAGGCAATTTGTACAAAATTACTAACAAAGCTCATATTTCACTGCACTATTTCTCAAGATTTCCGAAACACAATACAAATATTTCTATTGAATTAAAGTAGCCAACCATGTTCGGGTGCCTAGTCAGCAATGAAGGGGAGGAGTCTGAATAAGTTACAAATTACTGACTCACAGATCGATGGCACTCCTTCGAGCTGTCTATAACTGATATACTTGTACTACGCGCTATCACTTCAATTGAGAGAAAATCCGACCAAAACAATAATATCCAGAGAACTGTAAAGTTGACGTTTAATTCTCATAGTATCAACTTATTGGATTCTGCATACAACTAAGTACGAGTTAATCCACAATTGCCAAGGTCCCAAGGAGCATTCAGGAAAGACATGCTTTTGTACACAGTAGAACATCAAAGTCAAACGACCATACTTTTCAACTATGCCCACTGTTGGTTCGGATGAAATCAAAATCGGCTAAGATTTAGGTTGCCAGATTTCCTCTTGAGAACTGATAATTTAAAATATGACGAGCAGATAATTAGTGAGAAATAACCTTTCGTGAAGATTTTAAATGTAAACATACTCACTCTGAATATTAGAGTCCAGGCAATTGTTCTGTCGTTGGTTGTTGACTTGCTCCTCTAACTCCAAGTTGACTCGACGGAGCTCGTCCTCTAGCTCTCGCTTGTGCTCAACTACTCGCCGCAGCCGCCACTCTAGAAATTTAAATGACTTTAGAATTCAATACAAAACCTAAACTACAAACGAATGAATTAAAAAAACCGTAGACGTACAAGCAAAACCCTTTACATGACTGTAAAATAAAAAACCATTAGTTGGTGCGACTTCATTGATCAAGTAAAGCAGAGCCTTCAGTCTGAATCAGCCTCTTTACTAACAAAGATTAGCTCGAACTGAAAACCAAACTGAGGAGGAAGTGACTGAGATCAATTAGAATATGGATTACCCATAGTACTCTTTGTACTATGGGTACTTCTCCGAAAACACCGTACTCCACCAGTACAGCTCAAGCCTACGTTTGAGGAACGCCGCTCTATTATTAATATCCTCGATAGGTCAAGACTCACTAGCTACAATAAAGGCGATCTCAAGGTGTCATGATGTGTAAATTGTGGTTAACTGAAAATCTATGCACATGTGTTCCCACACAGGATGCTCCGCGCATACAAACAAGTTAAAGAAGCAGTATAAAGAAAAGACAAAAAGAGACAACAAAAATGACATGAAAACTGAACGAAGCGACATTGTCACAAAAGATAGCAGTTCCGAAAGCTTAACCTATAGGCGAGGTAACCAACCTAACAGTTTCTGCTCTGGAGCGCCAGTCCCATAGCATGGGATAGATAAACTGAACTATCCAAAACCTGTCGTCCATCCCATGAATCTTGCGGTGAAGAACGCAGCATCAAGCGAGAAAAAAGCATCAACGTCAGCATTCCTGCTTCAAAATAAGTTCGGAACTTTACTTCTCACTGATCGTGAGCACCCTTTGAGCATCTCTTATGATGAAAACCGCACACATAAGAAACATTCAGTTAAGAAAATGAACAAAAAAAAAACTTAATTAAGTGATGCAATATTGATTGATTATAAGAAAGTTTAAGCCTCCCTTTACCATGACAAAGATCTTCAGAGAGAGGAAGGATGAAGGCACCATTTAGTATGGACTTAAGGGAACGAGGAAACATCTACGCACAAGGTGCATGGAAACAGTAAGCTAAGAAAGAAGTTGATAGAACTGGAAAAAGTTGAAGAAGAAAGTAGTAGGTATTGAAAAACAGGACAGCAGTGAACCGAAATCATACGGTCCGTAACAAAAAAAAGCCTATTCAATTAAAAAAAAAATGCCTACCTAACCTTTAGCTCAGGACCTCACATAATCCCCTGGGAGCGCTAATTCCCATAGATAAAATAGTTGTATCCCCGTGAGGGTAGTGCTACAATATTTAACAATATCTGTTCAAGAAGTAGAACGCCAAGCAAACAGCGTAAACTTTCAAGAAGACTCAATACAAGATCAAGCATTTGCAAAGGCATCTGTTTTATTACAATGAAATTTCCTGGCTATCAAATGAGAGCGAGCGCAGGTTCATTATCCTTAAATTAAGCATTGACATCATTCGCACAGTTGTAAAACAGACGAAGCAATCACATGATACAGTAACATTTCTTGCCTGCTGAGGTGCAGAAAATTGGTGGCAAACTTCTAGTGACGTTCTTTCTAATTATAAACAATTAATGCAGATTGCTCTCAGCCTACTCTAAATGATAAGGATCTCGTCGTTGCGAAAATAATATGAAGCCTCTCGTATGCTACTAAAGACACATTTGAACTGAGAGTTCTTCATTCTTAAACACGGGTTTAAGAAACATTTATGATAAAATTCTAAAAGATATTAAATTCAAGTGAAATACAATACACTTCACTTATATGTCTTCATCAAGTCGCCATAGATAACAAATCAATTTACAAAGCAGACAACTAGGCCTTGATATTGGCTTGCCTTGCAACAACAAGCGAGGCGAGAATTGTACCCTTAGTTTCGACACTGTAAATTTTTGTGGTGCAAAGAAACATGTAAATTTTTTCACGTAAAAAACACTGAGTAACTTTCGAGCCGTATCATGTTTGACGACTCGTTCCATCTTATAAAATCAAAAAGTGAATAGTTCTCTTCTTTGATTCATCTCTCATGTAAGGGTTAGTTAGGTAACCCTCGTAGGATAGTGCGATACGAGCTTGTGGGTGAAATGTTGAAAATTGTCCCAGTAAAGCTGTTGCTCTCACACAGTTAGTATTCATTAACTTCTTTTCTCCTGCACAATGATTTAAATTTTGGGCTTAATAATTTTGGATAGAGAGCTGTACATAATTGATTACCCTTGTAAGTGACA
The DNA here is from genome assembly GCA_014220935.1 of Platorchestia sp. MABIK. Classification (NCBI taxonomy): domain Eukaryota; kingdom Metazoa; phylum Arthropoda; class Malacostraca; order Amphipoda; family Talitridae; genus Platorchestia; species Platorchestia sp. MABIK. The sequence goes on along the minus strand of JACJUY010000591.1, from coordinate 324,331 downwards.
ATTACAACATCAGAACTACAATGCATAATTTAGTGAATCATCAACGCATTAGGGTTAACTAGTGCATGATCACAAAGAGAGACACACCAAGAGAGCCTTTAGCAGCCCCTTTCTCAAGAATCTCAGCAGCCTCCTGCGACAAGAGCACGCGCTTCATGGGCACAGGCCGAGGCAGCACTAGACCTTCTTCTGTCTCTTCTCGCGCGGCCAGGTCTTCTTCATCATCTTCGTCTTCCTCATCTTCCTCCACGCTGCCACCCACAACAACCAGGCCGTACTCCTGCACAAAAATTCGTCCCGTCACCAAAAAGTAACAATCCATCTATGCATGTAAACACGATTACACAAGTTTCAGAATAAGCAACGCCAAGGTTAACATTTGCACTTTCATCCTAAAGTTCCATCTCAGCCAATGCTATGTATTTTTTTTCATGAGTTTAAACGATGAAAAAAATTTTCACCACTTATTCGCAGGATATAAATAACAAACGATCACTTAATTTCTGTAGAACGATTTGATCCTTCGTCAATTACAAGCTTCTAAATTCGTCGCATTTGAGAATGATAAACAGAAACTCGCCTATGATGCACCCGAGTTAAATGAGAGTTCGAAGCCAATTTTATGGCAATACGAAATTTAGAAAAATTGAAGATAATACTCCTCAGCTCGATGTTAACGTTCAATTCATTGAGAAATGTATTGCACGGGGGAGGAAAGGAGTAAGAGAGGATTTTAAGACCACTGTTCGTGCATTGAAAGTTAACTTAGTGCTCACGTTTGCTTTTACAGCCGAGCTAATTTTCTGTTTTGCAAGCGAAGTAAGCATTTTCAGAAAATTTAAACTTCGTCTTAATGTTTTTCATTGCGTTTGGGAACTTGGAAGTCGACCATTAAAATATAAATTATGAAAGGTGTGATACATGAAATATGTCTTAAAAACCCAAGCCACAAGAAAGTACTGTAGCGTTGATGTTCAGCGACGCGTTATCAGGTAGAGTAAAATCATTTCATTTTCACCGAGTAACTCAATAAATGAGTAACAAGCTATCATTCAAATGATTACGCCTACATATAAAAATATAGGGGAGAATTCGAAGAAAAACTATACGATGGTTTATGATTTAAACTAGTTTGGGAGGTTGCCATTGTCGTTACTCACGCGTGTTTGCTTTTGTGGGTGACAAAATACTGCATGTGCTCATGAATGAGGGCTGCTACACAAGAGAATAACAAAGAAAAATTCAGTGCGAGGTAACGTTGAAGACTTGTATCACTGGCCTGTAGTATGAGCAACGACAGAAACACGACACAGCTCGTCGTTGGACTTGGCTTGTTAGATACCCGTTTCACTTACTAGATAAATTAAATAGTGAGGAGGGGAAAAACAGTCAGCTATCTGTCGTTATAGGTATGTAGAAAACTCAAACATAGTCACTGAGCATAAAGAATAAGTACCAGTACCTGTATGAGTTCATCGCGCTGCTCCAGCACCCGACGCACCCTCCTGCTTTCTTCTTGCAGCTTCGCGTACACCTTGCGCAGCTGTTCGTGCTCGCTGCATTTCTTCTTGTGCTCTTTCTGTCAATGGGTAACCTCAGCTCAGCAAATGAACGTCAACAACCACCACTTTTCATGATTTAAAGAAAAAACAACTCATTTTTACATATATGGTTGAACTGACAGTTGAAATATCGCAGGCCATTCATTAGTGCATTTAAAATTTGCATGATCTTCGTCCTTTCTTCAAGTAATCTAATCATTATTTCTTTCTGGCAGTAGAGTTCTTTGGATGGTGTATTTTTCTCTAACGTTTGAATTCTAGTGCAGGTTAGACGGAAGAAAGAGCACAAAATGAGAATAAAAGGAACGTTACGTTCACTTTGGAGACACGTGTTAGTTACAATCTGATCACAAGTGGGGCTTGAGGTTTCGGCAGTCTATTTAAAAAAGCAAATCAATAGATCTGAAAGAGAATCAAAGTAACTCACTAAAATGTAGCAAGTACTTACAGGACAAAATGGAATCAATTGTCATATGTGACTACGACTAAAAACTATTCGATTATTTCTGAAAAAAATTAAACTTTGCACGGTCATTGATTATGGATTTATGAACGCGGTAGGGGAAAACAACAGGAGCTACGGTACTTCATATAGAAAGGAAACGAAAAAAAAATGTACCAGTAATACAAGGCAAAATGCTTCACTCATCAAGAATAGCTGTGAACGATGAGCGTACTTTACAACGGCACACTTGACTGATGAGCATCTCAAAAAGCACAGAGTCTGCTGTCTGCTTTCTGTTGATGTTTGATACTTTCTGATAATTGATGATGAGAGCTAACATACTTCAGTTCATTTACCAATAGACTTTGAGCAGCTTCGAGAAGCGCTATGTCACTTAGGTACATGGATGATAAGTCACATCCATACCTAACTAGAGGAATAAAAGAAATGGTGGAAGCACTAAAGTATGTAGATTTCAATGAGAATTTATAAGGCAAAATGTAGATTCACTTGTGAAAGAAATTTTGTTATTTTTTCTCGGACTCGTGCAATGATGCTACGATTGTTTACGGCTTGAATGATCCAACAAGAGTCCAAGAAATGTAACCAAACGACAAAATTGCACCTTGAGTTGAGTGAGTTGCTCCGTGATATCAGCTCTGACATCCTTGAGCAGCTCCACTTGATACGTGAGCTGACTCTTCTCGTTGTCAAGCTGAGCGTTGCTTATCATAGCGCCACGGAACTTCTCCTCCAGCTCCTGCAAGGTGTCGAACGTGAATCGTAAAGCACACCAGCATAGGCTTCAAACACCAATGCTGCACCTAAATAAGGTAGGATCACACAACCCCTGCACCAGTCAACCGGCATGACACAAGACATAAGCAGACACTGAACAACTTCACAAACCACTTCTTTGGCCACGTTTTTTTTCTTTCAAACCGGTACAGGGACACCCTTCAATCACACAGCGTTCCTTTATTTCAGTTTCACCTAGGCTTCCAACAATTCTTATCGAGTTCTCCTTCCGCATTCAACTCTCCAAGTTCTGCCATCCCATCATCCTTTTACTACAGCTACTCTATCATCCTATACCAGGACTAACTGTTCAAACTATTCGATTGTTTTCTTCCTATCATAGGGATTCTCCTTGTGAAACGCACCACTATCCCTTCCCATACTTCACACGTGCTTGCTATTATTTCTACTATCCAGAACGTCATTTTATCACCATTTTTTCTTGATACCAATCCTCATCTAATTAAGCGAACGATTTTATGGCTTTTTGACATTTCATCAATTACAGGAATCGTAAATTGAACACACATTACCAACCTAATAATTAAACACCTTTTTCCAGTAACAACCAAATATTACTAATTTCTTTCCTTCAATTTTCTCTATTAACGTTGGTATTGCACAGCACCTCACACATTTCTGAATGGTGCTTTTCTATTTTTATCTCGCTCATTTTATCGCTACCATTCCCAAATCCTTTCACCCTTTCGTGTTTTTTTCTTTCTTCGAAGCATTAATGAACTCTACTCCAAGTTGTCTCACAGGCTTTCTCTATCGTTCGGCCTAAAATGATCAGTCAAAACTGTTTCTTCTAATCCCTGTCAACGTGAAACTGGAATGTAAACTATTTTATTACTCACTATAACATAATCCCTAAATCCTTACTCCTTGAAAACTGTGCTGCGCTAACCTATTTTAATTCTGATACATGTGGTCATCAGAGACTTTTTCATTCGTAGATGTTCGACTCTTAAAAGTTAGATAAGAAAAGATTTTGAGTTAGTTTTTAAGCCTGTTCAACCATTACCAAGGTGTGCTCAAGAGAGGAAGGGGGAGGCACCATTTGGTATGGAATTAATGGAACAGGAAATCATGTACAAGGTGTGTCCCCACAAGCCTGCACATAGCAACAGTAAAATTAAAAAGTTAATAGAACAAGATAAAAGTTGAAAAAGAAAGCAATAGATGGTGAAAGACAGAGAAGTCAGCAGTGAATAGAAAAAACTGTTCCTGAACAACATAAAAAAATAACGCATTTCAACACAATGAAGGTCTACCTACGCCTTAGCTCGAGACCTCACATCTTCCTCATGGGAAAGCTAATCCTCATAGAACATCAATCTGTTCAGTTTTATCTTCCTGAAAGGTTCTAATGATTAACTCATTCCTCATTCACCATTTATGTTGGATTAATGAGGTTTCGCAAAGTGCGATATTTTTATTGGTGATGTACCGATACCATTTTTTTGGCCGATACCGATACCATTTTTTTGGCCGATACCGATACCATTTTTATGGCCGATACCGATACCATTTTTTTGGCCGATACCGATACCCATNCTTGAAAATACCGATACTTTGACCGATACTACTACCGATACCGATACTTTTACAATTATATTAAAATAAAATCATTATAAGCCCTACATGGGTGTCATAATAAAATTATTTACTAATATATATAATAATATAACAATATTGACAATAAAGTTTTCGATTAGGAATGATAAAACTGCTCTTGCAATGTTAACTATATCGTTTGATTCGTTTCCCGCACAAAGTATTCCGATTGCGTCATCTTTCCGCTTTATTACGTATGATACCGTTATCAGCATGCATGAACAAACAAGTATTCACTGTTTAGCAATCTTTATTTGGCAACTGAGGTTATAATCCGACTAAATTAATTAAAAACTAAATTTTTCTCCATTTACAGGCGTAAACTAGTAATATAATGTAGCAGTTAGTCTCTGAAATAGCAGCGTGAACGCAAGTAGTATACATATGTACTAACACACACAGTGTGCAGGATCAAACACGGTTCTTTTCGGTTTGGGGGCCTTTCGAATTTTAATACTTTCTTTTCGCCAAAGTATGTATTTTGGTGTGAAAAACACGAAAAAGATAACCATTTTGTGGAGAAATTATTTATTAAGCCTGAAATTTGCTAATATCCATTATTATTTTATGAAAATACTGCGGTTTCTTGGTACGTTTTCGTCACGCAAATTCACACATATACGAGTCCATCATTTGTCGGTGAGTGCCTTCCTGACGTTTTTTTTTCATTTTTAGACTATGCTATGCACTTCAAAATGCGCCTTCAACTTTATTTGGTTTGAGTTTTGTTAGCCTTTCACATACGTCAAGAAATGGAAATTGGGTCAAACTATATAGATTTTAGTTGTAAAAGTATAATAATTTTACGTCGCTTCTGTGTTTTTACTGTGTTTAACTATTCATGCTACATGGCTTTCACTCACTGACCGTACGTGACTCATCGGGAGTTAAACGTAGTAAATTCAGTTAGTGGGCCTGATTAAACGCTGTAATTCAACAGTTAGCTAACTAATTTACTAGGTATGAATAGGCTCTTTATTTGATTACTAGTGCGCACGGCCCGCCAAAAATGACGGGATTCGATACCTTTCTTGAACAAATTTTCCAGAAGTGGATGACTCACAAATTTATTTATCACAACAGTACTCGTGATAAAAAAATACCATTGTATTTGCGCACTGGTGAAACTCGTATCACAGATACGGTCATTATGGCTACATTTATGAGCGTGACAGAGAAATGGAAGAAGCGGACTCCAAACAAATAAACCAAGGGTATTTGTATGGAGTAGCAGGACCCGTGGAAATTCTATGGACAATGTCATCGTTGAGCTAGGTGGACCCGTGAAAAAATTCCGCCAACATGACTCAACCTTTCCTGTCCTGTCCTAACCTATCCTAACCGAAGCTATCCTGATAAAATATCAAACATCAATGCATGTAAGGGTCATCTTTCAATGTTACACCGAGATGTTCGGTATCCATGATACCGCACACTCAGACATCCTATGTTTCTTAAGAAGCGGGCACCAAACAAATGTATAAATAAACACACAACGGGTATTATTAGGTTAGATACTTATACTTTCACGATTTATGACTTTCATTTTCATGATAAAATACGTATTATTGGAAAGTATCGGTAAAATATCGGCCAAATTTTGCCGATACCGATACCAGTAAAAATGGCCGATACTGCCGATACCGATACATCGGTACATCACTAATTTTTATGTATGGAACCATCATTGCTTACGGGATATGCCTAAAACGACGTACTCAAAAATAAATCACTAATACAGAACCAATGGCCTCGCAAGTTAATCATGAAATGCTGTACAAAGATGTCATCGACGAATTAAGTGAGAAAGTACATACAACAAAAATGAAATTTTACCATTGAAATTTATAAGGTTACAGTTCCACTAGAATTAAATAATCTCAAACTAATTAATTATCTCACTCGAATGTCCTTGGAGGCAGCCGGGTCGTCAGGGTTGGACTCTTCTGAGGAGTGCCTGGTGTAGTGGGGCAGGGGAGGCGGCGGCGGTACAGTGCTGGCGGTGTGGTGGTGACCATTGTTGGCGGTGGCTGTTGCGGCGGTGGCGATGCGGCTGCTGCTCGACCTGCCACCGCTTCCACCGTCTGCACGACACGATATACAGTCACACATCACGCTCAGCTGCCACCACCCTTTTTAATTTCAAGACTACCAAACTCAAATGCCCCCGCACTTGTTAATTAATCAGACCAGTAAAGGAAGTGTGTGGTCTCAACAATTGATAATAAAAACGTTAGCTAGCTCCACTGCTTAGCATGCACTTTATACAACAGGAAACCAGTTCTCTTGGTTCTGATTATTCTCTATCGGTCTCGGGAATAACACGAATGAAATTTTTAAATCACGCACGAATTATGATGCGCCCAATTCATTCTTTTTAATGAATTTCATAACCCAGCTTTCTACTCATCGTGAGTTATCATCAGGGCGGACGCCTCAAAGCTCCCAGACAAAACAGTACAACAATAAAAATTGAGTAACTTTCATTGCTGTGTTCACAAAATATACACGAAGATATTCGAATAAAGTGGTCATTTTTTTCAACAAATAGATAGATTACAACAGTTAAAGGGGCAGAACAAAACTATCGAGTACCAAAATACACCAACGTTAAAAGAGTAGCAACTGAACTGTAGGAAACAATGAAAATGTATTGAACAGTCAAAAACCAGCAACCGTTTTTTAACATCTCATAATCTAGTTAACATTTTCTGTTACCACCAAGATACTACTGTGGTAATAGTCTAATAATTCATGCAATTGAACCTAATAAAATGAGCACTTAACATATCAGGAGTTTTGTTAGGAGTTCGTACAACAGAATAAACGAGATAGATGTTACCCACGCTGCATGTGGGGAGAAGTGTTCAACCCTTTAAACAATCAAATTGCTACGATGCTCATGCATGTAGTGTGAGAGAAGCGGGGAGCATTTCAAGAACAATAAACTTCAACACCACACTCGTAGCACATCTGAAGCTCGACTCCAGGGAGTGGGCAACTCCAAAGGCATATCAATGCTCTTCAAACACAACACATGGAGCACACCTGAAGCTTACTTCCAGAGAGTGAGGCAGCTGCAGCAAGGGGTATTTAATCCCCTTCAACTAAACTCACAAATGCCCGAAACCTTCTGGTAATGAGGGAAATAGTTGCCGAGAACTCGCACAGACCAACGCGAAAGGGAAACGGACAACCTGACAGCATAACACGTATTCAGGCTCTACCTACACGATGAGGCACTGGCACAGAACTTGCAAGACATCTCAGCTGAATGCCAAACACGCGAGTAACGATAAGAGTTCTAGTCAGATAAGGGAAATAATAACCGAAACGTTAGCTGTCACCAGACAAACAAGAAATTTACTAACACGCATAAAAATAATTCCATGTAGGCAACGAACAAGGTACTTTTACTGCATAAACTGTCCGTTGGGGAACAACAAAAATACGCAGTCTCGAAAACAGATTTTTAATAAAGAAAAAAATTTCCGTTTACCGATTACCGGTTCGTAAATGTCAACAAAGTGTGTTTACTAGTATACAGTCTTGGAAAATTTTGAACAAGCGAGAACTGAATCTCTAAAATTAAGTTGATTCGTCCCGTGACCAATAAAAAAACACCGGACTACATTTTCAAGCATTAAATTTAAGGTAGAGATGAACTAGGAGTTGACGTCATTAACATTTGCGACAAATCCCTGATGTGACACGCCTCGGGATGCAAAAAACGACGAACGAATTGTTTAAATACTACTGCTCCTAGATGTTGTATCATGCCTTAGATACAGTCAATATCTAAAATAAAAAAAATTTGCAGCACTTCAAGTGGAAATTAGAAAAAGTAAGAAAAAACGAAGAGATTTGCCGATAATCGTGCCACCCATTTTAAAAACAGATATCTAAAAAGAATGCTGAAGATTTCCTTGTTACGATTCCACAACGAAATACACGTTCCTTCTCACCCAAAACAATCCAGTCAAATCCGAGAAAAGAGAATGTCTACGCTTCTGAGTTTCAGTGTGAACACTACAAAGAAAAATTCGATAAATTACAGATATACAAATGCCCCACGCCAATGTTCTGGATACTTATTACAGCACAAAAAATCATTCGATCTACAACAAAACATGATATATCTGACCAGTGTTCGATAGCACAGTCTCTGTTGTCGCTTGCCATACAGGACCGTTAGGTGCTGAGGGAGCATGAGACCGCACAGATGGAGTAGGTACGTTAGCGGAGACGAACCTTCTACGTTCGTGGCGTACATCATCCACACCAGGGATGGGTTCTAACAACCTCCAGTTTGGACGATGGCCACGACGAAAGTTAAAGGACGGCAACACTTTCGAAGGACTGCTAGTGAAAACTTCAGGCGCAGAGGAACGAATCTTTTCGGGACTCAACGTCGCTCGTCGTAACAAAGAACTTGAATTTGACGTCGTGCAGCAATCCGAGAAATGGGGTACAGGAGTATTTGAGCTCAACAAATTATGGCATAATGGATTGATCGAGCCGTCGCTACTCCGTCTCAAGGACTGGGATGATTTGGAAATATTTTCAGTATTCAAAGGAAAGGAAACAAGAGGGTTCAACAATGTTGAACGAAGAGAGATCTCATGTTGTCGACGGTTTTGAGAACTACCGAGTGAATCCTCGAAAGCTGACACTAAAGGTTCTTGAATGGTCTTCCCGGGTACTTGACTTGATGAATTTGACGGACGTAACAGATCTTTATCTGCTATCCTAAAACAGATACCTAAACCAGAATCAGCATTTTCGCCTTCATTCTGCGAGTTCGAAAGGGGCACACCACCAGCAATTGAGTTCCCTCGACTAAGCATGGGGTCTGAAATTCTTTTACCGAAGCTCGAGGCATTTTCAGGTGAACGTAGAGCATGGTCCTCAATTTTCGTCCGCTGATACCAATCATTCAAATCAGTAAAGCAAGCATCGCCGTTTTGTCTATACGATTTGAGGACGCAGCAATGATCGTCTCCTTCCAGAGAACGCTCATGTCTTTGTTTCCAAGTTGTTGACCTGTCAACTGAAAATTTGCGAGCTCGTGATCAACTGTTCAGAAGATGATGTGAAACATAGAAAAACATTACAAATGAGAATCAATGCATGCTGAAAATTCAAAAGAACTACAGTAATGAGGATTCTCCACTCCGCACGGTTTTCACAACTCAACAGCGATTTACAGTAACCCATTTTTCCCTTCCATTTTTCACAATCCCATTTTATGTCGTGCTCTGCCATAAAATGTTAATGAAAGCATACGATTCTGCATTCATTTCGTCTTTGCGAACGAAGTGACTTCGTTTCCATCCATACCGAGTTTATCGGAACTCAGCTGCAGCATAGAAGCTGCTCTTATAACCATGAAATCTCTCGAAACTAATATCGAGACGGCTTTTTTCAACATCACTGAAGTCAACGAAACTTGTAACCTTAACACTAATTGATATTCAAACTTGAATAAATAATGTTTCGGTCTTGCACTACGATAGTTATCTGTTTAGTGTTAAAAAATTACACGAAGACGAGAAATAAAAATAAAAAGTAGGTAGACGAAGAATTTATATTTGACGAATGACGCATCGGCGATGATACAACAACAAATCAATTCGATTACACACGCGAACACGGAAAATTTACTGCTGCGTATCCTCAGAAGCACTAGGTTGCTAACAACACTGATGGATACTTGCGAAATTTAACACAAAAACAAGTAAAAATACAAGAAAAACCAGATATAGCTGAGAAAGATCGGCTTAGTACCAATAGGAGACACGAAAGAAACGCAACAGAACTAGTCAAATATGGTGCACGCTGTCATTTGAGTCATCACGCTGAAGCAAACTAATTTAGCAGACATTCTATTATGGAACGTTGACGAAAATTTGAAAATCCTCTCTTACGTTAATAATTTTTGAACTCTGTACTCGACAATCCGGTGAAAAACTGGCAGCATCAAATTTCTTACAGTAGTTACTTAATGTGTATGTTGTCATATTCTGATTTAATATTGTGCTAATTACATCTCCGACAAAATCATTTTTCATAAGGAAGTCATAGTCATAGGTTTTCAGGAGCTTCTCAAATCTCATATTTTCAAATATCGCTATTTTCGTACTTTGTTCATAAACACTATTTGAGACATGAACATTAAACAAATCACTTCGTTATCTAAAAAAGTTACACAACAAGAATTGTGTCGAACACAATGTAAGAAATAAGAACTTCAACACAGAAGTTCACATCAGTGACATAGAACCAAAGCTCGAGTTGCACTCGCTCAAGAGCAACAAGGCTCAGCTGACGTATATAAACGCTGTCCTCAACAAATGGGACCCGAGGCGACGCGTTTGAAATTCCAGTGCTCAAAGGGCATGACGCTGCCCTGAACTCCAACTCGCCTCTTGGGGCCAATTACTATCAAAATCATGATGTAATACTTCCAAATCCGTACTTTTAAATGGCAAACTTCTACAATCCTAACCCACAAACTATACTACGCTCTGTTTATAAACAGTTCGTACATCATTCTCAAAAATAAGAAACTACACTTGTATTCTTTTAAGACTGTCACAAAGAAAAGGCCAAGCCCATCAAAAACATGCAATCGATAAGAATCTAATCTAAAATGCATAATGAAACCTAATATTACCTAACCCAAGCGAATTATACCAAATAAACCCCTTGAATTAGAAAACATTTCTGAAGGAGATCCAGAATAATTTAAAGAAAATTTCCTCGGTGAGACGATTAGATACTTGAGAGCTGGCTGAAGGTAGCACGAGATTTAAACCACACTCGTACTGGTACACGGCGTCAGAGCTGTGATATAAATTAGCAATAATGGGTACGCATGAGCAAGTACTCGGCGAAGCGACGTGCCCCGGTTCTCACACACGCGGCCCAACTCACCAGACATATCGCTGGCGTCATCGTTGTTCTCAGGGTTCTGCTGCTGCTGTTTCTCCAGCTCCCGCAGTCGCAGCTCCCGCGCTTCTGCTCTCGCCGCGCGTCTCTGCGCGAGCCGGGCCTCCGCCTGCAACAATAACACGTCGTCAAATACACCCTTCATTGTCAACAAGCGATGCTTCAATTAAACCAACACTTAGGCCCATTACAATTGTTTTCATTGTAGATCTTGAGAGTCAGAATGAATTCAGAGCCTCACTTGAAAACCTTATTCTAAAATGTACAATTATATTTAACCAACTTCATTTTTCCATTCTTCGAGATAAGAGGAAATTTCATCTTGCGAGACATAACCGAAGTGAATTTTTTTTTAGTTTTTATAATGTCTCTTATAACTGGGGATGAAAACCTGGATATTCGACTTCATTACCACCAACTAAACAGCAGAATGAACCGATGCAAACAAATCACTCTATATCTTCACATCTCTTCTCGAAGTTAATGAAAAATGCTAGCACATGTTAATGCTCAGGTATTAAAATTATCTAATAAAACGTCAATTCATCCAGCTGTTAAGTGATAGTACAGTAGTTAAAGTTTTTTGTGATTGCTGAGATAGCGTCACGAAGAAAAAAGAAGGGACCATTTAGTATGTATTATAAAACCGTAGAATTTGCGCACAAAATTGGTACTAATTTAGAATACCTTTGCAAGTTATCATACCAGAAGCAAGTTAGGAGAGAAGACAAAGAAAAGGTTCCGAAAATGGCATAAAAACTTAAAAAACAAATGGAAACGAAAGATGTTAGACCAGAGGGCTATCTACAACTGAGGTAACCAACAGTATCTCCCCTGGGAGCGGCAGTCTCTACAGCATAGGAAGGACAAACCTTGGGGAGGCCTTTCCTAGTTCACTAAGGAGATTAAGCTGTTGAACAAACAAAGTTCTTGTGGAACATGAATTAAATTTAGCGAAAGTAAAACTTGCTCCAGTGAACGAATTGAAGAATTACATGCATCACTACGGAATGTTACATTTAAAACGACGAAGTCATTTTTCCTTTGCTAAATGATTTGACCACATAGGGCAGCCATATATTATTGGGGCAGGATTTTAATAAGATAATAAGACTTCTACACACAACTATATTACTATAAATCGAACATCAATCTACCTAAAGACTAACCCGTATTAGTTGGTCTATTTGAAGGTCTTACCCGATCAAACCTAGAGAACCTTTAGTAAGCATTACTACACAAATAGCTAACTAAGTTCTACATATGAATTGAGCTAAATAAGATCTACCAATCGAACTCATGGAGTAAGTTGTTTTTGCACCAAGAGAAGGTCAAGTGCCACGTCATCACTGATGTGCAACTGATATAGCATATCCGACAGCAATCTAGGATATAATACAAAATACTCATTGTTCTCGTAGGCAGTTTCTGTAATGTGCAAGACCCATCTTATTTCATCAATGATACATACTCGAACAATGCACACGCATTTACACGAGACAGGTTTAACTAGAATGCGACCAAATCCAGGAAAGCATCAATAAGGCATTCCAACTAAAGTCTTTCACACTGTGTACTTGGACGCACGCATGTCGCCCTTAATGAGAATATAATTCTAAGAATTGAATGAATGTATACGCATTTACTATAACCTTCACTGGGAGACGGCTTTGGATATGATGTCAAGACCGACCCAGAGAAGACACTAGATATGACTCAGACCCAACTTAGAAATTAGCACAGCTGAGCTCTGTCGATAACTGCTCGCTGGTGTGCTAATTTTCTTGCGCACGCATTACTCACGTTTTGAAAATGAATGAATAAGTCATACCACTTCAAAAGGAGCAGAACTGTATACCCGTAAATATTACGTTGAGAAGATAAGACATCGAAATTTTTCGATATAAGGTTTCAGTAAATTTCTAGTGATGATGGAACACTCACCTCTTGCTTTATTTTTTTATCATCATATTTACTGAGTTCATCCTCAAGAGACATCTGTTTCTTAAAGGAAGAGCGCGAGGAGCTCCTGAGACTAGCATCATCGGAGACACCGGAAGAGCTACTGGCCCGGTTACCCTTGTTGTCTCGTGAGGGCGTCTCGGAACCACCGACTCCAGAGCCGCTAACATTGCTGCTTCTGCTGCTATCCGAGCACAGACTAGACACTCTCGTTGGTGTTGTGCTCTCTTCCATAACAGCACAGCCCTTTTCATCAGCAGCACCAGATAAATTAACGTCATTATTCTCTGCAACATTTTCTACACTTGCAGGCAAAGAATTTGTGTCATTTTCGCTTATACTAGCACAGATTTCTACGGGTGTATCATTGACTGTCGATTTATCAGCACTAGGAAGATTTAAGCTCTTATGAACTTCATTCTTAGAGTTTTCTGACTGAGATGCTTGCACAGACTTGTCAACATTGACGTCGTCCACCTGTTCGCTTGCAACTTCGTCGTCATTTATGACTGAGGTTTCGCGATTATTACATAAGTCAGCATGACTAGAGACTGATATATCAACAGGTTGTTCATTCACTTGTTCACTCACAGCAGGACGGCAAGTTGAGTCTTCCTTATCACACATAAGGGACGGATCTCCACTGGCAACAGAACATTTCGTAGACCGCAAAGCCTCACCCCCAGGAGCGCAGCTCTCATTGAGTGGTAGAGTTGGATTCTCATTATCGCTGACTGGAGCCACAGCGTCAGCACTCTCAGAAAACGAAGGTTCAGAGTCAGAGTTTTCCAATTTCGATAATAGATTATCACGATCAGTATCGCCACTCACTTCGCAATCAGGTTTATCTACATGAAGAGATTCGTCATTCTCAGAGACTTGAGTACCTGCTCCAGAGGACACGGCATGCGAATCTTCACACATCTGGTTTCGGGCCTCAATTATATCCTCAACGAGGAAACTTGTGCGGCCTTGCGAAGCCACTTCCAAACAAATTTCAAGATTTTTCTCACTAGGTCCACTTGCATCGTTTTTATCGCGGGACTCGCTTTTGACGGCCTTCCGCTCTTTTTTGCAAACTTCACCAAAATCTTCCGGTGATTGACTATCGGATTCTATAGAGGCTTCATTTTCAACCTGCAGTGCTTGTTTATCTGGTAAAAGTGGCTCGTGCTGCAACGCGTCATGGAACTCTTCTGATGCAGAATCAAATACATCACTGCCGGGTTCACAGCTCGAGTAATGAGTTACAGCAGTGTCAGTAGATAAAGGTCGCACTACGACAGAATACTCGTCAAAATGTTCTTCCTTTGATCCGACATCGCCAGTTTCTGTATTTCCTTCTGGTTGAGAATAATTTACACTTATAGAAGGACCATCACCGTTCAAATATGCGTTTTCATCTTTTTTAGTTTCTTTATCGCATCTTTGAGAAGAGTCTTTGCTTGGGGAGTCAGTCTCCAGGTCATCTAAAGCCTCATTCATAAAATCGTCCATTGAATCATCTACTGTGTCGTTCGTACCAGAACAAGAAACCTTTTCTACCCGTATTTCAGGTGCATCATTTGTCACATCACGAACACTTTTCTCTTTATCTTCTGAGGAATTTTCTACCAAGTCACCAGGCGACTTCTCATGGGAGGCTACTTCAGTTTGCGTGTGTGCTTGAGACATATGACTGGGCTGTGTTATCTTGCCGTTGGCTATCTCTTCTTCAGAAATGGAGTCGACATCACCCAGGGAATCACAATCTCCTTCACCCGTGGTGATCCGCAGCACCATTTCACCAGCATTAGCATTAGAAGAGCTCTTCACTTTGCCCGTCATCGAATTTCCGTTGGCATCGGTGCTGATGAGGTCGCCAGGCTCGGTTTCCACTGAGCTTCCTTCTTCAGATGCAGCAGCGGGACGTGTGCGCCTTTCCCGCTTGTTGCTGCGCTTCTTCACCTGCTTCACGGACTTCCCTTCCGATTCCGATTTGCTTTTTGAGAGAGGAGAGGGAGGAGGACTAATAGGCACTTCCCCATCTTTGTCTCCTTTCTTCTTCATGAATGAAAAGAACCGACTCATAGTGCAATGATGACACACGAATTATCGTAACATTAAACAGTAGCACTTGACGTCACAGCCACAGTTTGGATCATCCATAGGTCGGCACAAGGAAAATTGGTGCAACTCTGAAAAGCCTATAACCTAGACACTACGCAAACTAACGTTACTGCCGCAAAATTCAATATATTTATCTGGAAGAAATCAAAGTGAACGCTTTACACTTATAGATGCATTCGACGAGCAAAATCTAGTCTATCGTATAACAAGAAAAATACGAACCACCACGTTTAATTTTGATTCATAGCAAAATACAATCGGCAGTTAAGTCAAAGGCAGTTTGCAAACATACGATAAATTGAGGACGCGAGTTCACACAACCAAAGGAGCTTCACAGTTGCCTCATTACTCGCTCCTCTCATATTTTGCACCACAACCTCGAACAAGCTAGAGAAAATCTCTGCAAAAAGGGTACAGCTGCACCTACCCTTGAGTGAACTTTTTACGTCATGCTTTCATGTGAAGCTCAAGAGACTAGACGCTTATGCCATGGAGGAGTTCATAGCCACTACTGTCAATGGAGTAGAAACCAATGTAAGATAATGTATTCTACAGCAGAACTTCCAGGTGTGTATAATACAGCATCAAATTTCAAAAGAGACGTCAACCATGATAACACGAACAATAACTATGATATAAGCATTTCACACTCGTACGTACCAGCAGCACACGAGCCAAGGGTCAACTGACCGAGGAGAGATGAGTAACACCGGCGTGGTGAAGATAATTTCTGATAAGGAGGCCTTATCGATGTTTAAAATGCGAGGCAATAAAATAGATCCAGAAAAGATATAGGCCAATGATAAACTACGCGATGATGCCAAGCAGGTCAGCAAGATCGTATAATACTGGCATGACTCGAACCTCACTCTTTTCTCCAACATTATGAAGTAAACCACAAAAACGTACAGAATTCCAATTCAAGCTTAAACTTAAAAAAATGATGGGCATCGGTGTGACAAACACAGCATATTAAGTTGTTTTTGAAGCTCCTCCCTACTTGTTCTATTAAAAAATGTTCTATTCCTGTTTTGCATACCAATTGATTCATAATTGATCGATAGTAATAGCACAGTAGTTAGTTCAAGGCTCCACTTCCACTGCAAAGATGTTTTCACGGAGGAAACAGAAAGGACCATTCAGAACGGTCTGAAGAATACGCGAAATCTATGTCTAAGGTGAACCCACACAGGATACCTTGGGCATAAATCGGCTAGTAAAGCTGGGTTTAGACGGAGGGTGCCTTCCCCTGGGCAACGCCCTCTCTCCCTCCCCGCCTCTTCAAAAAA
>JACJUY010000591.1:257622-306302 GCA_014220935.1 Platorchestia sp. MABIK | reverse complement strand
GATCGAATCAAATTTGTACGAACATACCAATTTCGTCACCCCTGGCCGCATCTCACCCTCCGTCTAAATGCACGTGGAGAAGCTTGAGCGGGTGAGAGGGGTAGGGTGGGGGCGTCACCCTGGGGAAGAAACCCTCCGTCTAAAGCCACCTTAAGGAGGGAAGAGAAGACTAAGAAGAGATAGCAGAGCAGGTCCAAAAACTGAAAGAAGCTCAATAGGCACGAAAGATAGTGATCTCAAACGCTTATCTATGGCCAAGGTAATCTAACAAGCAATATTCAACCAAAAAAAAATTTTACATTTTGTTATTTTCACTAAAACAGTCAGTTGATAACAATAACATAAGAAAACGCAACATCATTTTCTTATGTGGTCAGTACGCTAACAGCAGTCCATATTTTTCGCTATAATTCGTGGCGACGAAAAAATCAGAAAGTAATTTTATAGATGAAATACTGTCTGAATAACAGCCAAATTCCACTCAAAACTCTAATACGATCGTTTAAGCACGAGAGCTCGTATTTCTGATGCTAAGCTACAAGAACTCAAATGTAAAACATATTAAATAAATTATTTGCATTCGGAAAAAAACTGAATGACAAAAGGTTTCATCATATTTTTCAGCCCAGCTAAACGTTAACAAGTCCGAGACAAACGCGAGAGGGTGCAAGAGAAGTTGAACGCTCATACCGTCCGTGACAAGCAGAACCAGTTCACAAAAAATACACTGCTCATTGGAGGTATCTATAACGAAGGATCTAATGGAAAAGCATTGCCTAAAATAAATAAGCACGTCAAGCTAATTCCAGCAATGAATGAAGAATCCAGCCCAACTTAGGAATAACTACTCCCAAGACTTATTAAATTGAATTCTTGACGGGTGAGCGTCGCATCGCATGATCAGCTCCTCAGTAAGTGGCACAAACAGCGCCGGTATTCAGTTCGCAGGGCGCCAATACACAACACACGTAGCAGTACACCAACAAAATACCGCAGAAAAAGACCGCACTCAGCGAGAAGCTTATAATTAGATCCTGGATAAGAAGATGACGCTCGGGACCCCCACCCACTCATTATGCAGAGCAATAGTCAGAAGCGGCAATTAACGCTCGAGGTTGAGGCGCATAAAGCATTAATTCTATTTACAATCTAAAAACGTTGGATTACTTACAGAGTTTCACAGACTAATTTCGAAGCTATTAGAAAATAGGCTAGACCTAATTATTCGAGGGTGGAGAGAAGATCGACTAAAGAAGGAGCATCAACGCTACAACGAGCAAACACTTATTCCAAATTGATGCTTGAATTGACGAAGTCATGAACAATTGACGAAGTCATGAACTGAATATGGTGAAAGGAGTTACAGATTTTCGAGCTTTAAACATTGTCAATTTGTCTGTGCTAGAAGTTGTTAAATAAAACCCAAAATCTGCAAGCAATCCCGGATGTACTGCAGTAATGGAAATGTGATTATTTATATAACTTTACATATATGTATTAAATGCAAGTGCGCATATATATATATATATATATACACACACAGTTATTACACAGACATATACATACACAAATACCGAACGTAAATGCAGTGGGCTACGATTAGATTATAAGTTGGTTTAAGCTTCCCTAACCACTACAAAAAAGAGCGTATCGAAGAAAGGAAGGAGGAAGGCACCATTTAGTATGGAGATAAGAGAATGAGGAATCTATGCAGAAGAGACATAGAAGCAGCAAGTTGAGGAAGAAGTTTATGAAATAAGATAAAAGTTGTACAAGAAAGTCAGAGGTGCTGAAAAACAGGACAGCGGTGAACCGAAAATAGGTGGTTCTTAACATAACAAAAACACACTTTATTTCAACAAAAAAAGGCCTACCTAACTCTCAGCTCGGGCCCTCACATTTTCCTCCTGGGGGCGCTAATTCCCATAGATAAAATAGTTGTATCTCCCTGAGGGGTCACATCCATGTAAAAAGTTCCCTGGATGAATTTAATATCGGGTGCTATAACAACAGAGAAAGCGCGAGGAACTACTCCATAAAGACAGAAACGTTTTACTCCGCTAAGATTCCTAAGAGAGAAGATGATTGGCGAACACGAAATATTACACGTGAAACTATAGTAAAAGGAGCTGCAGCAGGAGCTCCGCTCTAAGAAGCAAGACAAAAAGCTCAGTAAGGTGAACATGAGGCAATGTTGGGTGTGAACAAACATGCTCGAATCGCTGCACCCACAGAATGAGCACATAGCCAAGGCTGACCAGTTTGTACGCAGTGACGCGTTGGTGCCCCAAACGGCGGAGGTACCGCGAATGGGACTACCGCATCTACTACACACACACACACGCACGCACGTACACAGACATACACACAAACTTTCACAGCAATGCTTCAACAGAAGCGCATTGTAAAGGCAATGCCTTTACCAAGCCAGGTGAATGAGAGCATCGCTATGCACACACACTCACAGGGCTACTCATCTCCCTGCCTGGCACGTAAAGCAATACATGACTTCAGCGTCGAGTTTTGACTTTAAACAGGAAAAAAAAAAAAGATGTTCGTAAAAACCACACGAGCTAACTACCACCTATTTTTGATACCCTAAAGTTGTTACAAGTTGTGCTTCATTTCCTTTTTACTGCACTTCTTCGTGGTTCATCTTGGAGAGTTAGAAATTCGTGGAGGAAAAATGTAGTTCCAATTTTACATCCTTGCCTTCGACAAAGCTCACTAGAAAGAGTCTTACCTATTCTTTACCAAAGTTAACAAATGAATTTTCATGGAACTAAGAAAAATATAAAGTTTAACATCTGGGAAACTAAGAAATTTTCACATATATTTCTATAGCACAAATATAAAAAGGTCATACTGCACAGAACACATTAGTAATTTGTACCCCAATCAAAAAGATGGCTAGTGATATAATACTCAAGATAGTTCCAACGCAACTGTTTACACTATTAAAATTGATTAACAATAATTTATAAATCGAAACGGTGATGCTTCTCAACAGAGTTAAGTACGGAATTTTGAAACATCATGATGTTTGAATTTGCTCAAGCCAGGCGGTAAGAATTTTCTATTCGATGCACCAGTACAGTTCAAGCGCTATAAAACAGGATAGCTGCAAGCTTAAAGAGGAACTTCCGACTCCGCCACAGCCAAATTTTCAGAGAGACGGTGAGAAACTCTCATGCGATACACAATACTTCAATTAGTACTGCAATTCAGCCAAATTTGTGCTCAGAAACGTTGCAAGAGATGAACTTCACAACACTTATTGCTGCAAACTCGGGTAGCATCCGAGCAAATCGATGAATTAACTAAAAGACTGCATTTCAATCCTAGCTGTATAACTTGTGGCTGAACCCTTAAAAAGCTCTCATCGCAAAGTCAACATGTGATCGAGATGTGCAGTAATCAATGAGACTTGACCATTTAATTACGTACTTTTCGCTTGCTCAAATTGGCTTTGACCACTAGAAATTTGTCAAAACTGAAAAAGCTCTTTTGTGGAACTTCTACCATAGGTACGTAACAGACACGTGCAGTCCATCTTCAAGAAAGGCAACATAATCGCTCACCGCCACAGTGCTTATAAACACGTCTTTATTCTTGTGTACTCCGCAAGATTAGACGGTAGTTTAAGCCTCCATAACCGCAACAAAGGCTACCCATAGAAAGGAAGGAGGAAAGCACCATTTAGCATGGAGATAAGGGAACGTAGAATCTATGCACAAGGTGCATTAAAACAGTTCGCTTAGAAAGAAGTTCATGATACACGATTAAAAGTTGAAGAAGAAAAAGCGGTAGGAGCTGAAAGACAGGATAGCAGTGAACCAGAAAAAAGTTGGTCTCCAATAAAATAAAAAACATTTTTATTTCAACAAAAAGAAAGCCCACCTAACTCTCAACTCGGTACCTCGCATTTTTCCTCTTGTTAGTGCCAATTCTCATAGATACAATCGCAGTATCCCCCTGAGGGGTTTATGCTCCGCAAGCACAACGAAGAATATTCTAAATTAAATAATACAAAGACTCGACACTTTTATTTTCAATGTCTTTTGGAATTTTACTATTGAAGTAGGAGGTATTCCTTTTTAGAATAATTTACAGAAAATTTTATTTCTCGTAATTTAGGGTTACGGCTTTAACACACACTTCATACACCATTGCCAATTACATACTATTTAATTCTTGTCATTCATAAGCATTCCCAAAAAAATTCTGGTAAAAATGCTGGATACTTCGAAACAACTTCAACATTATTTAAAAATATACTTTCCCTTCTCTTAAAAAATTCACTGAAAAATTCAACGAAGACACGAATGATTATTCCCCAGTATTGAGTAGCTGTAAAAAATAGCCAAAAAAATTAGAAAGGAGCTGATCTGGGAGCGGCCACACGAGCAGCACCTCTGACCCCAAGGCAGCACATGCATTCAAAGACGGCAGCCGCTGAGCATCGCGGCCATAACCAGCGCTAAGCCCCATCTCTCTTTCCGACGCAGCGGAACTCCAATTTCATTAATGCTCTTCTCGAAGCAATTAATTAACGGATATCCTCTTCACTCGTATACGTAACGACTGAAAATTTCAAATGCGCCACAGTTTTTAGGGCGCGGCTGGGTGAAACGCTGCCAAGCAGCCCAATGCAGACGCTATGCAGGGCTTAGCCAGAGTTGCCAGATTCGCTGTTTTCCACCTAGTATCCTCATATCTGGCTTGTTTGTGCATAACATTGATAATTTTATACAAAAAAGAATATCTTGCAACCCGCTAGTAAAAGGTGACCGTTCAGCTCCTACCTGAGCGGATCAGTCGCCTATTACTCCACGGCTCTCTTGTTCCGTAAGGCAAGTTCAGTTCAAATCAGCAGGAATACTCTGCGGTCACCACAAATTACATTACAGAGGAAGGAAGGATTACATTGAAAGGTTTGGTCATATACTTATGAATCTTGTGCAAATTTTATGAAGTTTATCTTGACATTCTTACGCAGAAATTACTGTCACTGATTTTAACCATTTAATACTTCAACTCTTCACCTGAACATACCCTGCTTCACTGAAGCGTTTTCTTTTCTGAAACATTGGATTAGTAGTTCGTTTAAGCCTCCCTAACAGCAACAACGGCGCTCCAAAGAGAGGAAAGCACCATTTAGCATGAACTTAAAGGAATGCAGAATCTATGCACAAGGTTCGCAACAAAGCAAAAAACCTATTCTATTTCATCAATAGGAAGGTCTACCTGATCTTTCGCTTGGGACCTCAACACTCACATAAACCGATATTCTTTCAACAAGCTGACTACAATGAGAGTTCAAATTGCTCATTTCGATAAGGTAATTTAACGTTGACTACGATTGCGCGGGTCTTAAAGTTCATTTGGTTGGGTTGTAAAAAAAAAAGCAGACCGATTCCGAAATAAGATTCCATCCTTTGTAAAAAATGTACAAAATATAAATGCCCAATAATATTTTTATCGTATGATAAAATTCTTTCAAAAAGAGGTCGCGAAATGGTTTGAAATGTAATACATTTACATTAGTGCGTATATGAACAATTTGCCTAGTGGTACACATTTGTCTCACTCCGTTGTCAACGTGTTAGGCCTCGTTGACCACAGATTACATTAAATTATTTGTTAGTTTAAGCCTCCCTAATCGCTAAAAAAAAAGAAGCGTATCGAAGATGAGATGGAGGAAGGCACTTTTTAGTATGGAGATAAGGAAATGCGGAATCGATGGAGAAGGAGCATAGAAACAAGAAGTTGAGAAAGAAGTTCATGATATATGATATGAGTTTAAGAAGGAAGTAGTAGGTGCTGAAAAACAGGAGAGCAGTGAATCGAAAAAAGGTGGTCCTTAACAAGACCAAAATTTTTTTTTTATTTCAACAAAAAGAAGGCCTACCTAACTCTAAGCTCGGGCCCTCACACATTTTCCCCCAGAGAGTGCTAATTCCCATAGATACAATAGTTGTCTCCTCTTGAGGGGCTCGTTGACCACATGAAATGTATTTCAAATTAGAGAGGAAAGAGAAAGGCGCTATTTAGTGCGGGATTAAGGGAAGAAAGAATCTGTCAACACAGGGACACACAAGGGCGTTTTCAAACAAGATTCTTGGGCATAGAGAGAGAAATGAAAATTATAACATAACAAGTTAAAGAAACAATGTAAAAGCTGAAGATGGAAGAAATAGGGGCTAAAAAAGACTGCAACTACGAACGAAAACATTGAAGGAAGCTTCTGAATAGAACTGGAAATTTTGAACGCATGAGCGAGGGGCTTCACTATGATTTAGGCGGATTACTTGTGGTTTTACTTATCTAGCCCTACTACTACGATCATCACCGAAATGCAGTAAACAAAAACCAATTGGCTCTGGGACGAACACTATTATCTAATGAAAATCTCATTCATCCATGTCCATCACAAAAATTCTGTTCAGGGAGTACCAGAACATGTCAAGGAGCTTCCCAGGTTAGCACAATCACCAAACCAGAGATCGTTGAAACAGGAACTGAAATGCGAGTTTTCATCATTCTCTTTGCAGCAATTGCCAAGTGCTTAAGGAGAAAACTAGTGAATTTATAATTCAGGTACTCTATTCTATTCCACGACGATTAGGATTTTGAACGTTGACGGAAACTTGAAATCTGATACAGACATGTGTCGAGCTCTTTCTGCAAGTAAACCAGGCGTACTTCAAATATTTGGAATAGGTTCAAATGAGCATTAACATGTTAAAAGAATTACTTAGATCTATAGTTTTGAAAATATTTCCTATTCCTGGGATGTAGTTCGGGCCTGACAGGCCCGGGCCATGCTGGTGCACCGCCCCTATATGTACATAATCCTGAACAGAATTATGCAACTATCTGAAAATTCGTTTAGATTTCTTTTACATGAAGATCATGTTGTACTTGAATTCAACAAAGAAGACTGACCCCCCAGAGAAGCTGCATCTACGACGGCGGTCAGTACCACCAGCGGAGCTTCAGTCACGACTCTCGACGCCACCCTCAAGCAGTTTGCTTCAGTTCTAAACGATCCAACTGAATGAACTCGACGATAAAGATGAAATTTCAAGTTAAATTGAACCTACCTATCCACAATTAAGGTGTTCCCAAGAGAAGAAGGAGAAAAGCACCACTTAACATGGAACTAAGGGAACGGGGAATCTACACAAAAAGAGTGTCCTCACACCCAGCGCTTAGAAACAGCTGTAATCCAAGAAGTTTATGAAACCTAAAACTTGAAGGAAAAAGCAATATAATCTAGAAAAGAACATTTAATAAAAAATGTCCGTGACAAAGAAAAAAACGTATTCCTTCCATCACAAAAGGATTCATGTCTAACCTTCAGCTTGGGACCTCGTATCTTTCTCTTGGGAGGGCTAATCCCTACAGAAACAATTGTATCACCCCTCAGGGAATTCGACGATAAAATATCGTAGACAACGGTCCGGAAAAGTTGTTCTCAGCTCGGATAAGTACATTCACACAAGCAACCTGGTTGAAGAATATTCGGGACATTTTCTCCCAGCGTAGATTTTCTTTTCAGCACAAACCCAGAGTCGCACGGAGCTGCGGCCAGGGCGCTAGAAACACGCATAAGCCTTTGCCTCGAGGATCAATAGCCCAGCTAGGGAAGAGGGAGCAGACCTAGACACGCAACAGGGGAGGAGGAACACAGGAAAAACATGACACAAACAAGCAGACGCCAAGCTTTACGGCAGGGCAACTAAATGATCGGCGCTTGCGACATCATGTCATCGCTTTTGTGACAGGCTTGAACTCCTAGTCTCTTACCAGTATCATCATGAAACGGACAAACGTAACAGTTTTGCCGTATCATTGAGGAACAGTTTCTTCTCCCAAAAGATTTTCAAGAACTTTAAATTTAATTAAACAAAGCTGATTATATGGTAAGGAAGACAAGTCGAAAATAAATAAAATAGAACTGAAATGAATTGCTACTTTTATTATAATTATTTTCAGTTTACGACTCTCTACCTTCAATGGCGATCGCAAGAGAGCGAAAAGACGGAATTATTTAATATAGACTGTAGAAAACGGGTAACCTATCTATATGGTATATTTCTCCACAGGATACAATGTACAAATAAGCAGCAAGTTAGGAAAGAAGCGGAAGAAAATACAAAGAGATAGCGAGAAAAAGGTATGAAAACTGAGAGGGAAAGTGGGCACAAAAGACAAAGACCCGAAGGCCTATCTATGGCTGAGGTAACGTAACAGTATTCTCTGCAAGCACTCGAGTCTGCTAGTCCAATTAAACTTGAACTAAATGAAGTGCCTATCCTATGCTTCCTGATGAGGAGCTGCAATAAATTTGAGAAAGAAGTTATACTTAAAATCAGATGGATTCAGAAAGACATTCGTTGAGCACGACCTATGAAGCAAAATACTACGCTAATATAAGACCGTGTGATTTGTTGCATTAAAGAAAACAGATGCATCAACCACAAATACCTGAAATATTTACAGGTTGAAATTGTTGGTATGTAGGACAGAAGAGAAAGAGTGACAAAGACCGGCCGGATGTGGTGCCACATCCCGTCGAGATGCAGGCGCAGGAGTTAGTTTGTCCTTCAGTCCCTCGAAACTACGTTTAAAATGAAGTCATACTTGCAGCCTGGCATCAACAAACATATTCATACAAACATTATGTAGTAGAATGAGTGGGTGCCCAGTGGTAAGTGATAAAAGCTGACAAGCGGAGCTGTGCACTTGTAAAATATGCTAGATCTGATAAAACTGTCGTGTTTCATGGAAAATTTGATTTGGGAGGGTCAAAGAAGTCAGCGGTTAAGATTTTTCAAGACAGATCTTTAAAAATTTAGTCCATAGTTAACTTTGACAGTTTTCGGACTGTATCTGCCAGTTGCACTTTGTCCACAGTACCTATCAGAACCGGACGATAGCGAGCTATGGATGACAGCGGCATCTTGGCAAAGCTTATAAGTTGAAAAAGGAAGAAGAATCACGTTAACGGTATTCACTTTGACGAATGTAAACCAGATCTAGCTTGCATTCAATTCAGAGTGAGCTTGCTTCAAGAAACAGTGTACATTTGAAATAAAATGTAATTAATACATTCTAGCCCTCGATATGCACCTGATTGTTAAATGTAGAAAAAAATCATTGCAACATATTCGAGAGATATTGCTAAGAAATGAACAACAAATGAATTTCTAACCCGAATACAACACAGATATGCTTTCCAAACAAAATTACCCTGAGCACACATATGCTGCTTGGAGTCAATACCGGTCGAGAGTCCGGTTCTCACAAGTCAAACTTGCACTGAGATGCAGTCGTGGCAAGAGAAACAATGAGTTTCATTACATTTAGGGGTTTGCCACCTTCTTCGCTTAATTACGGTTTTCATGAGTGTATCTCAGTCGAGTTAAACTTATACGAAAGAAAACGATGATTAACAAATTTTGCTGTCACCTCAGCTCATATCAGACACCGAGTGGTGAAAACCTCTAAGAAGCCAGATGTTGAAATATAACAGACGAAATACTCGTACAAACAAAGACAGCCGTGTGTTAGGTCTACGATTCGTTACATAAGTGTGAATTAAGAAATGGGATGAGAAAACAGACATTGGTACTTCAGTACTGCCTAAACTTTCTGCTTACTTCCATCACTCGGCCCGCAGATTAGATTTTTGGCCTCCCTATCCTCAACAAAGGAGATCTAAAGAGAGGAAGCAAGAAGGCACCATTTAGTATGTAGTTAAGGGAACATGGAATCTATGCAGAAAGAGTATTGAAATAGTAAGATGAGAAAGAAGTTCATGAAACAAGATCAAAGTTGAAGAAGAAAGTAGTAGGTGTTGAAAAAACAGGACAGCAGTGAACCGAAACAAAGTTGGTGCGTAACAAAACAAAAAACATTATTTTAACAAAAATAAAGCCTACCTGACCATTAGCTCGGGCCCTCACATTGTCCCCCTGGGACACTCGGTTCGCATGACTATGAGTCCCACTTATCATCAAATCTTATCAGGAACTCCACATGAAAGTAATCAGTAATCCAACTTGAAGTAAGTACTTGAAGTACTTACAAATAGTTTTAAACAAATAGCCTTCATAACAAATAAAAGACACGATCAAGATAAAAGCAACAGGCAGCTAAAGACCATCGAATGGCGACAATTCTCCGAAGCGCGCTGAGGAGAATATATGCCATCAGAAACACCTTCATGAAGCTCCGTAATTCTGGCAACGTTGCAATGGTGAGTGTTGAATTTGTTCTATATACGCGAGGAGGACAGTGATCCATAGAAAACACAGTAAAACAAAAAAGAAGTAGACTACATGAAATTGTCTACTACGCTTAACACGTTCCCCGCGTATTGGGCCGTATGTGTACCATTCAGTAAATTGCTCATTCACGTACCAGTATAAATGAACGACTTTTCATCTGTTTTTCGATATTTGAAAAAAATTAATTATCATACGAAGTGAACTGTTGTCCTGCAATTGCATTTTCATACTTGTTATGAAGGATCAAAATGTGTTCCAGCAGAGACATCGATTCCCCAATTCTGTTATTTACAACCTAACCAAACCAACCGTTGACAACCGCGGGAACGCGGTGAACGTGTTAAACATGGTTTTATAATGAAAGAAGGTGACTTCACCGACTGTACGTATAGTTAGAGTATTGAGTAGGTTACATTACCACTACAAAGGTGCTTCTAACAGAGGAAGGAAGAAGGTAACATTTAGAATGAAATGGAGGGAACTGGGAATCTATACACAAGGTCTCCTCACACCTTGCGCAAAGAAACAGTAAGAATTGGAGTTAACAAAAAAAATTGAAGAAATTATTAGGTGGTAAAAAAACAATAGAGAACTGAACCGAAAAAAAAAGATGGTGCGTATTAAAGCAAAAACCTATTCGATTTCAATAAAAAGGGCTACCTAACCTTTAACGCGGGCCCATGTCCACCAGAGAGAGCTAATTTCTTAGGATTCAACAGTTGTATGCCCCCGCAGCGGACTACAATAGATCTCTTATTTCAATCTAATGATGCACAATGACAAGTACCTAGTCACTGCGATAAGCACAAATCTGAACAATGATTATACGGAGGTATTTCTTCCCCAAATTTTCCATTTTAAAAGCTAAATATTTTTGCATTAAAACTCGGGTATCGTTTTTATTTCAGGTTCCATCAGTACTGTTTGACCGGGCAGTACTGAAAACAGTACTTCATTATTGTGTCTCAATTTGCATATTGAAATAGGCGCATGATTCAATTTTGTGACAATCGAAACCCCTTTTCGCTATTTCTAAGGTTTAAACGTCAATCGCAATTTTTAAATTCTTGCTTGCGATCAGACGAAAGAAATTAGTATTAACTGCGAATTCTACCCTAAAATCTAACAGAGTAAGGCTACCATGAGTGATTGATTATAAATGGTTATAAGAGAGTTTTAGCCTCCCTTTACAACAAAGATGTTCAAAGAGAGGAAGGAGGAAAGCACCGTTTAGTATGGAGTTAAGGAAACGCGGAATCTACGGACAAGGTGCATGAAAACAGTGAGCTAAGAAAGAAGTTCATGAAAGTTGAAGAAAGTAGAAGGTACTGAAAAACAGGACAGTAGTGAACCGATAAAAGATGGTCCGTAACAAAACAAAAACCTATTCTATTTCAATAAAAAGAAGGCCAACCTAATTCTCAGCTCGGGCCCTCACCCAGTTTTCACCTGGGAGTGTTAATTCCCATAGATACAATAGTTGTATCCTGCTGAGGGGGGCTCACGTGAGAACAATTCAAGAATAATTAGGGACCAACTTTAAATACCTACACTAAAATGTTAGCTTTAAAAAGCTAAAACCCCAACAGAATAAACACAAATGCGTTTTTGAGTAGCCAGTTAAACTCAAATTACCTGAAAATATTGAAATACCGTGACAGAAACACATATCGGTAGTAAATTGTAGATTAGATTATTAGTTAGTTTAAGCCTCCCTATCTGCCACAAAGGTGATCCAAAGAGAGGAAGGAGGAAGGCACCATTTTGCATGGGGGAGTTAAGGGAACGTGAAATCTATGCAGAAAGGGCATAGAAACAGTAAGTTGAGAAAGAAGACGAAACAAGATCAAAGTCCAATACGAAAGTAGCAGGCGCTGAAAAAAGGACAGTAGTGAATCGAAAAAAAGCACTCCTTAACAAAACAAAAATATTTTATTTCAACAAAAAGAAGGCGTCCCTAACTCTCAGCTCGGGCTCTCACACATTTTCCTCCTGGGAGTCCTAAGTAATAAATTGTATATTGAAATAATCGGTATATGTTCGTTTGCATTCAGAAGAGCTGAGCGCGAACCTGATGACCGCCCGCAGCAAAAGAAGCAGAGACGCAGATTTTGCATATCGGGAAGCAGCTGGTCGATATCGCACAAAACAAAGCAAAAGCGATACATGAATATTTCACCTATCATAACTGCGCTCGTTGTATGAGATAAAAGAGTGATTCAGATCACTTATCTCAAAAAATGTGCTCATCATTACCCACCTGAAAACTAATCTATTCTATGAAATTTTCATTGTTCATTGCTGCATTTTCTCCCGTACAATTTTTGAGAAAAAAAAATTTGTGACAGAGTGTACTTAATATCGATTGATAAATCCTTCCGCAGAAGTTTGGAAGACAAAACAATACAATACAATGAAGAATGTTAATATTTAAATCCTTTGTACTTTCAGAATTATGAATAGAAGTTAGATCACTCGGCTCCTCCATTGGAAAACGATTTAAGTCTTATAAAGAACAATACCTGACCCGTCAAGCCAGGTTATTCCTCAAACTTATTTTCATACCGTAAGTTGGTTTGATAATCATACTTTTGAAGAGGGTGAAACAAATGAACATGAATAAAAACCATTTTTTTCAGAAATATACTGAGGAGTCCGCAAGAAATTTCTTCCATAAATAAACATTTGTGACAACCCACATCCACGAAGCAGCGAGTTCGATTATTGTAAGTCGGACTAAGAAAGTGAATTTCTCCCTGAACAGTAATGAAAGATCAATCCTTTGTGTACCCCAACCCAAACAATATGAGGAAATAATTCAAGAAAATATGTTACCAATTCCATCAAATACATGTGAAATTACCCTGCCATCGGTGTTTCCGCCTGTCATCCATGCGATGCATGTTCCTTCTTAATTAAAGGAATTGTTTTCTAGGGATGTGTTCTGAAGGAGACAATAGCTTCTATAGCAAAGACAGTAACTAAATAATAATTCGCGACTTAATTTTATGCCTAGGCTAAACAGCAAACGAAATTCGAAAGGTAAAACTGGATTACGATAACTTGGAAGATATTGTTAAATGCATTTCACGAATCATGTAGCCTAAACTAAATTAAAATTGACAACAAATAGCAGTTGCAATTTGTTTTTATAAAATTAAAAATGAAATGAAGAAGGCTGCTTATTGCTCTACGTTTTGCTATGCATATCAAAACCTTACTTTTCAAGTAGAATTACTTTCACGTTCCATTACTTCCACCAAGTGAGCAACGGCGTTACCGCCAGGGCCAAATAGTCAAATTACCTGGAGTGAGGTGAAATAAGTTGAGTTTTCCCTACCTCACCAATAAAACCAGTGCAATGAGTTTTGTCTCACGTTATTACTGTTGGAGCGGACGATGACGACCAAACGAGCAAATGAACAACCAAACGAGATTATTAGAGAACAAGACCACCGAGTATACGAGTGCTAGACCACCCGTCTATTGGGCTAGGCTTTATGAAATGCATATTAACTAAGAAATTAGTTTATTTCCATACTTTTTATGTAGGTAAAATAATTCAATATTAATTTGCCAATATTTAGTACTATTATTCGTACATTAGCCACATGTTGCATTACAAAAACTTTCGCATTTTCTTTCCGTTCGGCCACGTTTAGCGCAACACCGAAATGGCTGTGTTCAAACACAGATCTCTCGATGTAAAGCAGACCGTTGTTCTACACTGACCAATCGTACCCATGTGCTTCAGGTTTTTCACAAAGATCGCTATTTGAACTAGGACATTGATCGTTGATCATGTTAAAGAGCAAAATGACACAATATAAAATTATACCTTCATAATTCCTGATGAGACAATGCAGACAATTCGTTTATGAAAGGATTCCTTCAGGAGGAGACAACTATTGTATCTATGGGAATTAGCGCTCCGAGGGGGAAAATGTGAGGGCCCGAGCTGAGAGTTAGGCAGGCCTTTCTGTTGAAATAAAATGTTTTCGTTATGTGAAGGACCATCTTTTTTCGGTTCACTGCTGTGCTGGTTTTCAGTACCTACTACATTCTTCTTAAGCTTTTATATTGTTTCATAATCTTCTTTCTCAACTCACTTAGCATAAAGCTATGCCCTTTCCTCTGCATAGATTCCGCGTTCCCCTACTCCATACTAAATGGTGCCTTCCTTCTCCTCTCTTTGGATCGCATTCATTACGGATAAGGAGGCTTAAACCCACTAATAATCTAATCTAATCTTTATGAAAGGATATTATTTCCAGCAGACCGCACCCACTCAACAGCAAGCAGAATCAATATAAATTAGGTCAAAGTTTTTCCATACACATTGGTGAAAAACCTATTATCCGCAATATGAAAAAACCTGTCAAACTTCGCCCCATTTTAAAATGGAAATAGGGTATTCCATTTCATTATCTTATTACTGAGTGTAGTGCGTTTTACTTTCTTTTATCGTGCAGACGATGATAAACATACAATATTACAAACAAATATTATTACCAGAGTTTTATATGAATACACAAAGGTTGTGGAAGTGCTACAGAACGCGTAAAATTTCCGAAATTAATGCAAAAAAGAACTCGAGATGGAAGAAATTTCAAAACATAAATTTTACAAATCAGTGAACGATCAGTTTTGGATACATGTTGCTCGTCTCTACATGTGTGGGAGAGGAGGGGCGGCAGAGAGTGCCATGCCCTCAGTCCCGTGGGACACGATGTAGTTAGCTAGCTCTCAGGTCACGTTTACTTTAGGCTACTGATGAATCAGCGCTAAAATAAGTAAATAACTGCAGGACTACAGATAGCCTCCTGTAGAAACTTACGTCAGCAACTGCAAGTCTAAGTATAGTTTTTAAAGTCCTATAGCATTCAAATGCCATTTCAAAAAGGTTATTTTCGCGAATAAAGCTAAGTATAAGCGATCCTGAGCATCAAAATCTATCAGATTAGATTATATGTTAATTTAAGCCTCCCTAACCGGTAAAAAAAAGAGCGTTTCGAAGAAAGGCACTATTTAGTATGGAAATACGGGAATGCGGAATCTATGCAGAAGGAGCATAGAAATAAAAAGTTGAGAAAGAAGTTCACGAAACACGATAAAAGTTGAAGAAACTAGTAGGTGCTGAAAAACAGGACAGCAGTGAAGTGGAAAAAGTAGTCATTAACAAACCAAACAAAAAAAAACATTTTATTCCAACCAAAAGAAGGCCTACCTAACTCTCAGCTCGGACCCTCACACATTTTCCCCCAGGGAGTGCTCATTTTCATAGATGCAATAGTTGTATCCCCATGAGGGGATCAAAATCTATCATCCCTGCTCTTCAGATTAATAAATTGAAGAACGAAATGAAAATTAAAACATCGACGAAAAACGCGCAGATTAGAATTCTCTCCTTCACCACTCGTATATACTGTTATTCTTCCTCCGTGAGCAGAAAAATGAGTATCAGATCTACGAAAGCTTAAATCCAATTATTTCTAGTTGTGGCACTCCACGCTATCAAAATGGTAGAGTTTAGTGAGACTGGTTATAACTTATAACCGTCAAGAAAATTGATTAGCACAGTCGCAACGCAGCTACCTCTTGCTATCGGTCTCACAAGATATCGCGAAAAAAAGGAGTCATCGATAAAAAGTTAAAGAGGTTATTCATTACGATTAAGGATTCATGCTTTTCTGTACCATAGTCGTAACTCAGTAAACGTCAACAGAAACAAATTTTCCATCGGTAACTAGAGCATACATTGGTTACGAGAACAAATGTGCTCTATCATCAAACGTTCCACGAGAACAATGCAGAACACGGTCCGCTCTCGGTTAAATGACCTCCTTACCCAAAATTACACCTGGGAATGTTAAGCGTTGTGAAAGCATCCAACCGATTCAGCTTCCATTGAATCTACACAGATGAATCTCGGCTCGCATGACAACCAGGGGCGCGAGGGCAGTGCCAGTTATTGCGTTTCACCAGGAGAGATGACGTAGCTCAACTATTCGTTCTGCGTCATGTGTGATCGACAATGTTGGAGGACGTTTGATCTGTTATGACCAATGCACTCACTTTTATACTTGCTTCAATAAATGTACTATCTTGTATGTACAAATGTACTATCCTGTGCGTACATTTATCCCAATTTGTACGTATCAAGCCTTGAAGTGATAATGCCGAAACTTCTGACCATGACGGTAACTTTGCTTCAGTTTGTCTTCACTAGCTGCCGTTAGCACTGCCCAGTGAATAATTTGAACACTCAGAAGCCGAGCGAATACAGGTGTCGAGGTGCAGCAGCTGTTGTTCCCTCGCAGGTGTGCCTGCCACTAAGCCGTGCAGTTTCAAAGGACAGGATGATACTGTGCATGGCCATAAGATGAGTCAGCCACTGCATGTATTCATGGTTAAGTTTTAAAAAACAATTTAGGTCGTATATCTCGGTCGCGAGGGTTAACGCAGAAAATTAGATTTGATTTTGTATTAGTTCAGGCTTCCCTAACCGCTACAAAAAAAACGCATAGAAGAGAGGAAGGATGAAGGCACCATTTAGTTTGGAGAACAAGGGAATGCGGAATCTAAGCAGAAGAGGCACAGAAACAGTGAGTTGAGAAAAAAGTTCATGAAATAAGATAAAAGTTGAAGAAGAAAGTAGAAGGTGCTGAAAAACAGGACAGCAGTGAACCGAAAAAAAGATGGTCCTTAACATAACAAAAAACATTTTATTTCAACAAAAAAAAAAGGTATTCCTAGCTCTCAGCTCTGGCCCTCACACATTTTCCCCCCGGGAGTGCTAATTCCCATAGATACAATGGTTGTATCCCCCTGAGGAGGGTTAACGCAGAAATTATCGTAACCAATGAATAATACTAAAAAATGGCAGGTCAAATATGCAGCAGCAGCAATTTGAAATAAAATACAACAGGTAACGAAACAAGCCAAATGACGATGGTATGAGAAGTGTGGTATACAAGAAAAGCAATTAAAGCAAAAATATCGAAAACGTGAGATACCTCATGGAATTAAGTGCATGGCACGAGCAAGCGTGAGTTCGTGCTGCTGCACTAACGAAAACGCCATTGTTAGCATCGATACAATAGAACTTCGCAACATGAGCACGACATCACAATCATTCGATGCTAATAACGACCTTTTTAAAAGAACAGTGCAATCCAACATTAGATCAACAGAAGATCCAATTGCAACGTAACTGAGCGTGTGCGTCCGACACGTGACAAAGGGAACATGCAGAGAGGGGAGGAGTACAAAAGGCTACCTTGGAACACTGCCAAGGGCGCTGGAAATGAACACGCGTGCTCTTTAGAACTCACGCTTGCTCTGGTTTCACTCACGAGGTCATTTCATTACTATTCCAGGAAACGCTCTCAAATATTAACGCTCCACAAATATTAACACTCAATTAAATTAACACTCAAACCAAAAACATTTGTCTTGACTTACATTGCCATCTTCGAAATCCGAATAAAACTAGCGACTAACGCTCATACAAGGAGGTAACATACTACTTAATAGTTGAAAAGGACGCAAAATTTGGCATCTTGATTGGTTCAGGTCTTTTTTTGTCGATCAAAAATTCTATTCACTTCGATAAGATTAGAAATTAGTTTAAGCCTCCTTAAAACTTTGACTACGGCAAGTAAAACTCAAGTTTAATATTCAATTCAAATTTAAAGACAACTGTTGTAATGAATGTTGAAAATACCAAACATTAACTCTATCACAATCTCATTTACTTTTGATTAAGTAGTTTTTCAA
Organism: Platorchestia sp. MABIK; assembly: GCA_014220935.1. Taxonomy (NCBI): domain Eukaryota; kingdom Metazoa; phylum Arthropoda; class Malacostraca; order Amphipoda; family Talitridae; genus Platorchestia; species Platorchestia sp. MABIK. The sequence continues at coordinate 288,225 of JACJUY010000591.1, read as the reverse complement.
ATTGAGTTTGTGACTACTGGTCAGTCAGCAGCATAATGAAAACTCCCTAAGTGACCAAATGTGGCTCACATCGCAGTCATAAGTGTTAACTGCAACATAGGCGTTAAAAAGAGAAGGATTAAAGCACCATTTCGGATGGCGGAAAGGAAACGCGGAATCTATGAACAAAGTGTGCTCCGCGCAAGATTCCCTGCACATTAATTAAGAACAGTAATTTAGAAAGGAAAGTTATGAAACAAGATATATGTTGAAGAAGGTTAGAGGTGACGAAAAACAGGACAGCAGTGAACCGAAAAAGATAGTCCCTAAAAAACAGACATTTTTTTCAATTAAATGAATGCCTACGTAACTCTCAGTTCGCCACCTCACTTTTTCCCCTGGCAAAAAACCTGGCTAATTCCCATAAATACAATAGTTGTTTCCTCCTGAGGGGCTATTCACATCGAATGGCCAAAAAATTTGGGAAAGAATTAGGAGACGCAAAACGATGATTTCCGTGCATGAGGTCTATCGCACGGTACTCCAGCCGTTCAAGGGAGAGACAAAGTAAAATAAGCAAGACAAAGCTTCATAGATAAGACTATTAGTTATTTTAAGCCTCCCTATCCTCAACAAATGAGATCCAAAGAGAGGAAGGACAAAAGCGCCATTTAGTATGGAGATAAGGGAACGTGGAATCTATGCAAAAAGGGCATAGAAACAGTAAGATAAGGAAGAAGTTCATGAAACAAAATCAAAGTTGAAGAAGTAAGTAGTAGGTGTTGAAAAAACAGGACAGCAGTGAACCGAAAAAAAGTTGGTCCGTAACAAAACAAAAACCTATGTTATTTTAACAAAAAGAAAGCCTATAACCATTAGCTCGGGCCCTCACATTATCTCCCTGGGAGCGCTAATTACCATAGATACAATAGTTGTATCCCCCTGAGGGGGACAAAGCTTCATAAACACAACACCAATACCAGGGTTAGATTAGTTATGTTAGTGTTAGCATCCTTAACCACAATGAAAGAGGTTCAAGTGAGGAAAAAGAGAAGCACTATTTAGTATCGAAATAACGGAGTTTAAAACCTATGCACAACGTGTTAGGAAGGAAGACTATGACTCACTCTGCGGATAGAAACAAGATTGAAAAAAAGTTTTTGGAACAAGATAAAAATGTAAGAAAGTAATAAATGATAAAAAAAGGATAGCAGCAAACGGAAAAATGATGTTTCGTAACAAAAAAAGAAAGAAAAGGTTACCTAACCTTCAGCTTGGGACCTCATATTTTCCCCCTGGGAGCGCTATTTCCATCGATACTACAGCTGTATTCCCCCGAGGGGAAATCAGTAGTCATCAGGTAGTTTCAGAATTGTTGAATTCGTGGGTTGGAGAACGAAAGAACTAGTGAATAACTATGGCATATCAAAGAGATTTGCAACACCTTTCTCGAATAAAAATTACACTGGTAATAAATAACGAGCCCCTTGTTACAAGAGACAACTATGATCTTATATAATCTACGTCTACAGCTATATATGATGCGGAGTTTACATAGAAAAGAGAACTTGATGGAAACACCACTTCACTCTCTTCAGAGAGTAACTTCATTAGCACCTAACAAATTTCATGCTGAGACTCGGACTGTCATAAGACAGTTTAGGAGAACATGACTAAACAGGGTCCCTAGCTAGCAATGCAGCGCAGAGCGGCAAAAGCTGCGGCCAGCGCAAAGGCGTCGGGCACGGCGGAGGCAGGCAGCCCGAGGCATGGCGTCAGAGCACACAGCCACTCGGGCGCGCAGCTGGTCCGTAGCATCGTGTGGCCGCCTCCGGCAGTGGCTCCGAGCTGCGCCCTACGCACGTGCAGTGAAGGCGTACACGTGCGTGTGTGTCCACGGACTAACTTTACTCGTTACATTCTTTAATGATGGAAGGTATCACGTTTTAACTTGTTTTTATAACCATTGTTGTGGTTATGACTAGGAAGCTAACCACATCCGCATGAAAATCGTTTCAATGAATTATGTGAAAGATGAAGAATGAGTCAGATCATGTAAGAAAACTAAATGAGATAAACACGAGCAAAATACAAATGCACAGCATGAGAAGACAAGCGTTATCAGTAACTAAATCTACAAAACTTCCCCTAGCTTTTCTCTCAAGTTACGGTGGTTTAGTGGTGCGTAACTAGCCCCCGCTAAGGAGCAGGGATTCCCAAGAAGAACATTGACAGAGATTTGTTTTATTACTACAAGTCCCAATTTCCCCCTCTCATTGTTTTTTTCGTTATTGATTGTCTTTATATCGCACATTGAGTTCCACGCGCTACAAATGGACTGTGATGCAGACTGCAAATATAATATACCTAATATAACCTAACTCGATAAATAATGCCTGGGAGTGGAGTAACGTCAACCGCTTGTATGATAAGTTTCAGCAACTTCGTCTTAAATCGTTAGAGAATTCAGAAAACATTCTTTACACGTCAGACCACCATTCATATAGCAAAAACGAAGTAACTCAAAAGTAAATCTTCGCAACGGTTAATCCTAGTACGTGAGTTGGTTGAAGCTCGACGCGTATGATCTAAATATGGCAGTAGGAGGGGAGTACAAAGGATCGTGACCCTTACCGAAACAGGAGCCCAGCGCCTTGGCAGGAAGTAGAGAGGGTGTAGCTCGACAGCAGGGACGCGACGGTATGGCCATACAACTCCACTGATCACGTGTGTCTCCTAAACCAGTAAAATGCCTTTGTATTTTACACTACTAGAAATGATAAACCCTCGTAAGTCATTGCTCTCAAATCAACGGTTTGACTACCGTGTTCATGTAAGGTGGTAAGAAGCATCATAGCGGAAAAAATTACGATAAACAGATTAAAGACAATTCGTTTGTCCACTGCCTGCTAGAAGTTACCCTTAGTGAAAAACTGTTGATGGACTAACAGATCCCTACTGCGGCCTTGATCTATATTTATATCTAAATTGAATTGTAACGGATGTCTTTACCAACAACATTAGAAAACTCTTGTGTTCATTATACCTCATTTGAAACACGTACAAGAAAGGAAATTTAAATGTATAATTGCTTGAAAAAATTACACTCCACACATCGCATTTTCGTAATAAGTAGCGAAAAGAGTGAAAAATACTGAATTCTCCCGAACGCTATCCATCAATTTTTGGGATATTCTAGATGCAACTTTACTATGATAATGGCAATTAGAATGACATGTGTGTCAAGCGTACTGAATCATGTCGCCTATGAAAATTAAAACCAAATGTGCAGAGGGTACCTTTTCGAAAGGTATCTTACCTGAATGACTTATCCGTCACAAAAACAATGATAAAATTCAACAATTCACTGAATCTCAAGCCTTTACCAATAATGGATTTTTAAAACTAATGTCATTGGGTTTGGTATAGATAATCAGCAAAACAGACAAGCCCACGGTTGCACTGTCGAAATAAACTTTAAGATAATACTTTTTTAGAAGCTCATAAATACTGCGAGGAACAAACGCTGAACTGCAAGGCAAATGGAAAAAAGTACGGCTCTATGCAGACTTTAGAACGATAAAATGGAACACGTCCTCCAGCTCATTAATATTTATACAACAATAAAAAAGAACTAGGTGTAAGTAGCGGCTCACGTCGCGACGAACGGAGAGAGCATGTTTGGTTTACCGTAACCAGCGCGCACATTTCGCGGCGGCAGGCGAGCACTCAAGGAGGTGATGAAGAAGAGCCGCAAAAATAGCGGGTCTCTCAAGTCATTCACTGCAAGAGAACACAAAAACACGAGCGCCAGAAAGCGAACATTGAGCTACTGAGCTTTCGGTCTTCGCTTGGAACGGTGAACTACTGATAGAAAATTCGCATGAGCTCTTCCTTTAGTCGCCAAGTTGCCTCGAGAAAATAAATAGCACGAAGAATCTGAGACAACCGCATTCACATTTAAAATTAAACAGAAAAGAAATTGCATACACAAGCAACAGAGTGTTTTTTCCATACATAGCCACTTCCAGTGAGGCACAAGAGTTGGAATAAGCGTGAAAGAGAAAAGACCTGTAAGAATGACGTAAACTAAGGTTGAATGTATTTCGCTCACTAACCGGCGCAAGCTATAAAGACTCACTCCTTCCTCTATCCAATTTAAGGATGAGAGATGCTGAAAATAGTGTGCCACCTTGAAAAATTTTCAACATACTCATCCAAAACAGCGAACACTGCGCGATTTGTCATAATCCTTTTGCCTGACATGTTCGTCATTCGGGTTCAGAGCTGAGGCACAAAAATACTCCTTGAATCTTTCTTCATTTTTTTCAACTGAATTTTATTTTGCCATTTCCCTACCTTTAAAATTATAGTCGCATAAAGGTATCCTAGCACACAGTGCTATCATTCAATCAAGCATTACGACGGCAAAAGTTTCCTTTCGTTCCATGTCCGTTGCTCGAACTAGGTGAAGTTGTTTAATTCTACTGTTCAATCACATTCAGGTAATAGCCGTACTTCAACACACTTGTGCTCTATGAAATAATTAGATAAATGAAATTAGTTCAAGCCTTCCTAATCACAGCTAAGGTGTTCCAAAGAAAGGAAGGCACTCTTTAGTATGGAGTTTAGGAACGAGGAATATATGCACAAGATGTGTTCCCACCCAAAACCTCCTCCGCATAGAAACCGTAACTTAAGAAGGAAGGCTATGAAACAAGATAAAAGTTGAAAAAGAAACTTGGGGTGCTGAAAAACATGACACTACTGAACCGAAATAAGGGCGTACAATAAAAATATCAATTTTTAACAAAAATAAGGGCTACTGTTGTGTTTCACACAACTTCCTTTGTCGCATCTGATAAATGCAACGCTACAAGGGAGGAGTGCGTCTGGCCTACGATATTTCCTTACCATGATTCGAAAGGAACCAAAAATCATCATCTCGTGGATAAATCCAGCATTTATGCAATTCTAAGATCCTCCGCACAATCTACTACGAATAATACTACGAATAACCGCCGCAGCTCACGCCGTTTGAATGCCTTGCCTTACCCTTTGTCCCACGCCGCTCATCACGCCGAGGGAGTTCAAAGTCATGAGGGTTTCTAGCTATTCTTTTTCACTTCGAAGAAAATATTTCTGCATCTTGGTAATTTTACCACTACGGATCGTATCAATTGAAGATCAAATGTAGGATTCAGTTAATCCTGAATGATTAATCAAGATTGTGGGATTATACTCCAACCAACTGATAACCATTGTCATAACGTGTTTGTCCATAACGAAACACCTACAGGGTTAGAACGGGCCGAGCAGGCCGATTACTCTAGGAGACCACCAACCACCGAGGAAGGTCGACTAAGCGAGATTACGAAGACTGAGGCTCCTTTAAGTCTCGTCGCTTTCAGCGACGAACCCGCGTTTTTTCCAAAATGCTACAAAGTGAATACAAGAGTCGTGAATCATCATAAAAGATCAGGAGGTACATCGTGGCTCGATAATACTCATCAACTTGAATTCAAAACTAGATCAAAACCCGCTTAAGCACCACCAACGCCCAGAAGGACTCGTAAGGTAAGTCCTCATTAAATTCAATAGCTTTATGATATTGAATTTTCAGCGCCTAATAGAGAAAAAAAAATGCTTAATTCCTTTTGTAAGTTAGGAAGAATGTGAGTGTAGAGTGGAAAAAATGAGACGAAATCTGTGTATGATAGTGACAATTCAGAACATGCATGTATAAAAAATAACCTCGAAAATACGGCTTTGCTTATGCTCTCGACACAAGCTTACTGAAGATAATTGTTTGCTCACGATGACCGATGAGAATAATTCAAGCGCTTTTTTGTTAATAAATTAATTTTATAACATTTATCAATACAGAATATCTCATTAGAGGCCGGTGGCAGCAGATCGTGAATAAACTGTTAAAACGATTCCTAAAAGAACATTATTTCGGTCGGAAAAATGTCAATTCCAACTTACGATACGACGCCGCATTGGGATGAAACACCACCCTATTGGGATTACATATTACACTACCTCTCAGCTCGGAACCTCACATTTTCCCCCTGAAAGTGCTAATTTTTATTGACAAAATGGTTGTATATCTCTGAGGTGTGCTCTTGGCCGTACTCGGCCTCACCGCGCCAGATTCAGCCAGTGTCATGATCTCTGTTCAGCAGTTTACATTTCCAGAAAGATTTACACCAAGCCTTTTGACAAGGAATCGTTCATCGTGAGTGTTTCTATTAGAGTGGGTCGATTGTTTTATAATGAAGCGCATGCGTCCATTTATTACTTTTTTTTTAATCCAGCTGCATACGCCAGAATGAAGGGGGATCAAAAATAGCAAACCGTATTTAAATTAATGCACATTCTTGAAAATCCACATAATTAGAGCAAGCGGGTTGATATGTCGACCCGCAATTCAAATTCCTACAGCGAAACTTGTAAAAAAATTATTTGTAAGGTATTATGCGTAATTACGAGAATTGCATTTTTTATGCGATTTTATGCTTAGTAACGAGAATTGCATTATTTTTGATGCGATTATATGCGTAATTACGAGAATTGCATTATTTTTGATGCGATTTTATGCGTAACTACGAGAATTGCATTATTTTTGATGCGATTTTATGCGTAATTACGAGAATTGCATTATTTTTGATGCGATTTTATGCGTAACTACGAGAATTGCATTATTTTTGATGCGATTTTATGCGTAATTACGAGAATTGCATTATTTTCGATGCGATTTTATGCGTAATTACGAGAATTGCATTATTTTTGATGCGATTTTATGCGTAATTACGAGAATTGCATTATTTTTGATACGATTTTATGCGTAATTACGAGAATTGCATTATTTTTTATGCGATTTTATGCGTAATTACGAGAATTGCATTATTTTTGATGCGATTTTATGCGTAATTACGAGAATTGCATTGGTTTTGATGCGATTTTATGCGTAATTACGAGAATTGCATTATTTTTGATGGGATTGAGCTACCAAAATGATTCTATTCGAAATTATGAAGGTTGAACTTTACTTCTGGTAAAAATTGAAAACTTTGAAATTAACACATCTTAGTAATAATATATTTGATTGTATTGTGCCTGAAATATTTACGTACATTGATTTCGTAAAAATAAGAATGTCCACCTTTACAGAAAATATTCTTACATGAAAAACACGACCTACAGTAAAATTCTAGTGCAACAATAATTTATTGTCTTCTTACGAGAGAAGCACGTCGAAAGTAATACACATTAAGTTAAGATAATTTGTTTACATTGTGGCACTCCCGCTATCTGCTGCCTGGAAGATCCGAATCAAGAAAAAATAATACGATAATACGAAGTTCACACAGTTTCGAGACGTTCGAACCATCATCAGTGGTGTGAAAAAAAAAACTATAAATGCGGGAAAAGAAAGTGAAGGACGGCGAGCAGCAGGCACGGGAATGTCAGACGAGGAGGCGCAAGAATGCGTTACCTGCGGCACAATGGTCAATACCACACCGCCGCACCACGCCCCGCTTCAGAAGAAAGCACCCACGGCACGTCACTTCGAGCTCAGGCAATTTGTCCAACGCATGCAACCAAGGCAGACAGGAAAATCGAACGTTTACGTAACCGAGATTCGTTAGCTAGCAGAATTCTTGAAAATGTTCGAAATGAGAGGAAAATTAATCAAATTCTCATTTGCGTCAAATCATCAAATATGAAGAACTATAAATACTTGACACGTTCCCCGTGTTTCCGCGGCTGTTAACGGTTGGTTTGGTTAGGTTGTAAGCAGCAGAATAGGGAAATCAATTTTCTAGCTTGAATAAATTTTAATTCTTCCTAATGAATGTGAAAAATACAATTGTACGACAACATTTCACCTTGTTTGAGAACAATTACTTAAAAAAAATTGTGAGATAGGTTAAATGTGCATTTATACCGGAACGAAAATGGGCAATTTATCTGTTGGTACACATGTGGTCCAATACGCGGGGAACGTGTTAATAGAAAAATTGCGAAGCATTAATAGCCACAAGTAGGAGATAAAACGTGTGCGCTAGGCAGGCACACGAGAGAAGCAGGTTGGCATGACCCAGATCCTGCCTGGTCGCACAACGGCAGAGTAGGCCTCCAGGCAGTGCTGGTATTGGCTACACATCACCGACTGACAACGGGCTTTCGTGGCGACATGCACACAAAATGTTTACATTTCAAGACGTTAAGGCCGAGAAGATGAGCGCACGTTGAAAGGAATGCTTGACGCGTTGTGTGCGGAGCAACTCGCTCAACACAAATTTGCTCCTGCGTTTGTTGTTGGAGTCTTAGATTAAAAAGGTTTTGCGTTAGTGAGACACGCATCGGCAAGCCTTCGTTTCCATCAACGTTGTCCAATACTCATGATGGGTAATTTCGATAAAATGATACTGAGAAAAGAAAAATTCAAGCGAGAATCGTCAAGTTATTTCCTCAAGTTAGTGCCAAGTTATTTTCTTGAACGTCATGACTTGTAATTAAATGAGCTCTAGCAGCCATTATTTCATCATTGTACGAGATGGCAAATAAATATTTGTATCGGATGTGTTGACCAAATGCCTTTAGCAAAAATACTTCCTCGCTAAATTGTGACCTCTGATATGAACAAAACTTGATAAAGCTAAAAAATAACAAAATGAATTTATAATACTTAAAAGATGACGAGCATTTACCAACATGGAATTAGATGACGGTGGCATTTCCTATCGCTATTGAATGAAATTTTGGGTCTTCACGCCTGAGTCAAGAACTTGAACCCTTCAAAATTCGACGTGTATGTTCTGTTTGCCAAAACAATGAAAGTAATTCTAAACTTTAGCTTACTGCGCGTTTTTCACGTAACGGATACCATTGCAGGAAATGACACCAGAAAAATTTCCCGTTTGAAAGAGTCTGCGCAAGTAAAACACCCATTATATCAAGGCTCTACGAGCTGACACTCGTAAAAGAGTAAAATTTGAGCATGACGATACTTCACGGATCTCAGCCCGTCACCGCAGGGAGAAGAATCACAAAAGTCTCCAAGCCCAAATTACAACTGCGGCGTAGCTACAGTGCACACATCCGATATGTAAGCGAACACGCAATCTACGTCGACTATTAAACAGGATAGAACGTAATCCATGAACACATGCGAGTTAAGACGACGAATCCTAAAATAATTCGGTGAGTAATCTGTCAACGATTAGATAAATCGCCAAATATGTGATCAACCAATGAATACTGCAATTCGTGAATACTGTGAGTGATCAGTAAACACTGGTAGTAATCCGTAAATACTGGGAGTATTATCACCTAAAAGTGAAAGTAATCAGTGAAAAAATGTATTATCAGTAAATACTGGGAGTCATCGGTTATCACGGGGAGTGTTCTGGAAAAGCTCATGAGCCTCGTCCCCAAACCAACAAGCTCACAGATTAAGATCATGTGTAGGGCCCATCACTCTCAATAGCCGTAAAACAGACTGGACCTAGAATTATCAAGGTTTTGATCACTTACTTACCTTTGGCATCACATGCTAAAATATTTTGTCGTTTAAAAAAACCTAAACATGTACTTAATTTTTATACCAACCTCGCGCATCTTTGATCAAGGAGCCATCAAAAAGTAATCGAGAAGAAAAGTCGGAAATGAAAGGCTAAATCCACTAGTCTTTGTCCTAAGAGTTTGAGAGCAGATAAAAAGTCTAAACCCAGTAGTAAGCTATTAAAGTACGATTTTTCCTAACCGCAATGTGTTAGTAAAATTACTCTTATTTTCAGTGCCGCAAGTTGGAGCTTACTCAAGAAAGTTTGGTCATAATGAAGCTGCACATCACTAATTTCCCTTTTATGCCAGGACGCCTACTAAGCTCCAGCCAAAATCCCATGAAAACCAGCCAGCCTGGCGGGCCGAGGGGGCTCCTCAACAAATGGCACAGGGCCTCGCAAGATAAGGGGCCGGCCAGCTTCGTGCACACGTCTCGCGTCCTGCACCTGCATCGCCCTCTGCTCATGAGGTGCACGTCAGCTGCACACACACCCGCACACCCACTCTTCTGATCGACCTCAACGTCGCTTTCTTCAAGGAGATCAACTTTACTGGCCCTGTGCGATACCGTAGTATGCGCCATCGTGTTCATACCAAAAAGCAAGAAGTTAAAAAAAAAGCATCTTCAATTGAGGCATTCGTTAAAATTTGGTAACGCTATCAAGTCCTTCCCAAACGCACATGAGCCTTGCCTAATGAAGGGAAATGATGAAATGAAGCAAAAATGCATGAGCGTAGGTTGCGCCCTTGCGTTGATAACAAAAAATCACTTTGTTTGAAAAATCAATTAGCCCTTCATTGAAGCGCTTTTTCACTTAGTGAACGTTATCTAGTTGTTCCCACGTATTCATGAGTCTAGAATGATGAAGGAAAATAATGGAATGAAGCAAAATTGCAAGTCTTGAGTGTTAAGCTCTACAACAAAAATATGATTTCAGCACAAAAAAAGCCAAACGTGACTGAACATGTAACATATCACTGTTTTGGCATCGGCACAGAATCACTTCCAAAAAACATGGTGAGTCACGAAAGTTTGACGCTGGAGGTCCCGGAGCAGCAAAGCACAGGACAGCTTTAACGGACGAGCTTTCCATTTCAGTTTCCCGCCAGCTTCACAAGATCTCACAACGAGGCGTACACAACAGGCAAGTAGCGGACATAAAATTTGACTGGTCTGCAGTAATTAAACTGTGAACTTTGAGAATGACAAGCCTGAGCACCACCATGAAGAGCTGGGTCAGCAGCTACGACCAGGAGCGCTAACACCAACACCACCACCTACAACATCCAGAGCCTGACTAAACGGTTACGGAATACGGACTACCGCTCTACCGGAGCTTCGCAAGTCAGATCTGCGGAGTGCGGACAAGAGCTAGCACATTCGACTCGGTGTTAAACCAGTGCCTCCTCTCGATTCAGATTATCGGTACTATTTGACAGTGAAGACTTCAGCTAACTTAATTAAGCGCGCTCAAGAAATAGAAATGCTAATTAGCCATCTATGTGGGCGTTTAATTAAATATTTATTTCTTACTTTCGGTCTCGTTGCCACCAAAATATCGTCTGACAAATTCCGCGAGCAGCATTACCACCTCGCACTGAAAGGAAGCCACCTAGGTTAGATTAAGTAACTGAATTTGAGCCTCCGTTACCACAACAAAGATGCTCCAAAGAGGAGAAGGAGCAACTAACAGCCGCAAAATAGAAAAGTAGTGAGCAAAAAATATGGTCCTAAACAAAACAAGAAAAACTTTTATTGAAACAAAAAAAGGTCAAATTAAGCAATTAATTCTCAGCTTGGGACCTCCCATTTCCCCCTAGGAGTGCCAACTAACCTAGATAGTAAAACACCATCGAGATAATACGAGTTCAATTACCGTGTTGGTTTCATTTTTGATCGCTATAACTTATTACATATACGCTTAGGAGCAAAACAGCAAAAACTTGCTCGCAAAGAAAAAAAGCTCGATTTCGAAAGATTTGAAATAAAAACGTACCTAAAATAGTGCATGAAAAGCTGACAAATACCTAAGCTGATCTAAGCTATAAAAACAGCCCTTTATAGAGCAGACTATTCATGGTGGCTTTTGCTTATAAACTGCAAAAAATCGCGACAAAACGCAGCAGAGAACTGAAACCCATAAAATCAGAGGCGGGATACGAGGCCTCGCCCGCACAAGGTCGCACGGTCAACAGAAACCTCCATTAGTTAGATTAGTCGTTAGTTTTAGCCTCCCTACCCGCAGCAACAAATGCGATCCAAAGAGAGGAAGGAGGAAGGCACCATTTAGTATGGAGTTAAGGAAACGCGGAATCTACGCAGAAAGGGCATAGAAACAGAAAGTCGTGAAAGAAGATTGTGAAACAAGATCAAAGTTGAAGAAGAAAGTAGTAGGTACCGAAAAACAGGACAGCAGTGAACCGAAAAAAGGTGGTCCTTAACATTACAAAAACATTTTATTTCAACAAAAAGAAAGCCTACCTAACTCTCAGCTCGGGCCCTCACATTGTCCCCCTGGGAGCGCTAATTCCCATAGATACAATAATTGTATCCCCCTGAGGGGAAGAAACCTCCATTTGTACACCTAGGCTTCATGAATAAAAAAACGCTTTTAGCCAAGCTGACTTCTTGTATCATTATCTGTTTTTGGAGTGGGGATTACTATCTAGCCAGCACACAGTGCGAAACCTACCTATTTACACAGAAAAAATTTCCAGCAGTTCTTAATTGGATACAAATATCACCACGAAAGGGTCGGGTGTCGGTGAAGTTTATTTGAATGTTCCAGGTTCAACTACAAGGATTCCATCCTTCAAATCATTACAGTTTAGCCGTGTAGAAAAGACTCAAACACATAATGAGCATGAACGTGGTCGTGAGGTTCGTATCACACAATGAGGCACGTAGGAAATGCAGGAAGGAAAGCAGCTTAAATAGACATGTAAACGTTCCGTGTATTTGTTTCAACAAAGTGAGATGAAATAAAACGACGACCTTCATCAAAGTAGTAGATAAATCGGCTACTACCAGAAAAAAACAGAAATGCACACCTGACATGCCCGCATGAGGGATTTCGTTGATTCTGCAGTAGACGGCTGGAGAGTAATGAAACTGTCCTGTCAATGAAAATAACTGTCTACAGAAATATGGACGATAATGACAGTATAAGCACAAGAATAAAAAATTTGGCCTAACTTGTCTCTAAATGACGATTGAAGTTGAATCCTGTGTACCGGGGACGACTCGAATCCCAGAGAAATACGCATAAGTTCCACAAATGCATGCGAACTTCAAAACGGAATTCACGCATTCGTTCTAAGCAAATTATCTTGATTTATGAACATAGAAAGGTTTCATCGCAATTAGGTTTCAGTTCAATCAAGAAAATATACATCTGAAGTAGCTGAGAAGTGAGAACAGCGCAAGAGAAGCGACTGGAAAGAAAACAAACATGAAAGCAGGGTCTGGAAGTGGAGGTCAAGGCCGTGGAGCGACTTCAGGAACTGCCATGCCTCCAGAGCAGACAGGCTGCAGCACGTCGTCTGGACCGTGACGTGGTGCACTTCAGCACTCCACTCGCTCACACGGTGCTCGACTGGCGGCATTCCCGCAAGCGGTTGCCCACACGACCATGCCTCACATGCCACGCTTGCTAAAGTCCTACCTTTTAATGGGCTAACTCCCTCTTCAATTCATCATTCGTACTTAAATTCACACGCCCATAACCGGAGATACAGATTGGATACAGAAAAGACTTTCAAGAACCAATTTCAGTCCAAAAAGCCTCGATAACAATTTGCTATATCTACTGGAAAGCAGTGAGTTACTAACTCAAGATAACTAGAAAAATTTAACCATCAAAATTTTATGTGTGCCTTATATGTTAAGGTTGCCAAAAACAAGCGCCAAGGCAGTTCAAATTTATGAGAAAGGAAGGAAATGGAATGCCGTTTATAACATATTAAAGTATCCATTATACGCGTACTGCCGAAGAGATACCAAGCATAAGGTTGATAAAAAAACCAATTGGTCACTCGGAGGTGAAAAAAATGGTGTCATCATTTATTGAAATTCATGCAGGGAAACCAGCATAAAATTTGAGTACTTCAATGTAAAGCTCTACCATAATATTTTGACGTGCGCACTTTGACAGCCCGTACAATAAGCGAAGGCAAAGCTAACTATACATATTGGTGTCATTAAACTATAAGATGAACATCTACATGCACGTTGAAATCAAACCTTTGTTCAGCACTTTTCAAATAGGACTCCTTTTCACACGAATTAAAATTCTTTACACCCAACGCGGTCTCCACAACATCACACATAATCGTTCAATTCGATTTTCTAAATTAGATTCGGTGTTAATTTTAACCGCCCTAATCGCAACAAAGGCGTTCTAAATAAAGGAAGGAGGAAGGCACCATTTAGTATGGAGTTAAGGAAACGCATAATCTATGCAAAAGGTGCATGGAAACAGTAAGTTGGGAAAGACGATAATGAAACAAGATAAAAGTTGAAGAAGAAAGTAGTCGGTACTGAAAACAAGACTACAGTGAACCGTAAAAAGATGGTCGGTAGAAAAACGAAAAACCTATTCTATTTTAACAGAAGGCACGCCTGACCTTTAACTCGAAACTTCACATATTCCGCTTGGGAGCGCTAATTCCCATGGATACAATGGTTGTGTCTCCCTTAGATAATTTGTTATTCTAAGTGATATACTATCTACAATATAAAACATGCTTATACAAGTGAACTTTATGATCATTTGTGGATAACCAGACATCAGATTAATTCCGCGATGGGTTGAAGGAAGCATATAAAGAACAAGTGAGTGAAGTACAGCGCGCGATCAAGGTATACGATTGTTTTAGAAGTTCACACCAAGTTTACTTGAACAACAACATGACGTCAGAGAGTAAAACAGAGGACAGGCCTATGCAAACAATAAAGTTGCAAGGCAACTATGGGCTTTGGAAGCAGCATTGCAGAATTGTGCTGCGGAAATTTCCTACGTCCGTCAGCAATGTTAACACGAATAACTGAGAACATGTGAGCAACCGACCGACTCCGTTAACACGTTGTAGAGTCAAAAAGCCATGATTTGAGACCGGTTCTACGCTAGTCATCGCCTCAAGCACACATCCATACACGCTAGTAATGGGCGCAGTTACGAGTCTTCATTAAGATCATTTTACTTTTGATACGGAAGGAATTTATTTTTGAAGCACATCAAAACTTTATGTCTCATTACTTCATTGAAATGCATTTTCTTCAGACTGACCAGAGGAAAATTTGATGCAAACCATTATTGAGAATTAGCCCGTAACATTATTTTATACCGACGGTACGTGTGAAGATTAAATTATTAGTTAGTTTAAGCCTCCCTATCCGCAACAAAGGCGATCCAAAGAGAGGAAGGAAGAAGGCACCATTTAGTATGGAGTTAAGGGAACGCGGAATCTATGCAGAAAGGGCATAGAAACAGTAAGATAAGAAAGAAGTTCATGAAACAAGATCAAAGTTGAAGAAGAAAGTAGTAGGTGCTGAAAAAACAGGACAGCAGTGAATCGAAAAAAGATGGTCCTTAACATAACAAAACACATTTTATTTCAACAAAAAGAAGGCCTACCTAACTTTCAGCTCGGGCCCTCACATTGTCCCCCTGGGAGCGCTAATTCCCATAGATACAATATTTGAATCCCCCTGAGGGGCAGTACGTGTGCAATGATGAACATTTTATCACCTAACCTTAAACTCGAATCGTGATATCTTCCCCCCAGAGACTGATAATTCCTATTAATGTAATAGCTGTATCCCAAGGTAATTATTATATTACTTTGGTTGAATTTTTTACTACTATATACGGGAGTCTCACAGCGAAGTCAATACAATGATGTTTCATTCGTGCACTTGGAAATTTAAGATTAATTTTTCCATATTTGAGTGCACCGCAGGAACGCCATATTTCAGATTTTCAGTGTCGCTCTGGCAAAGCTCGCTACACCGTGGAAAGGAAAGCACAACATCTTGGCGAGACGATTATGTGAAATAAGAAAAAACAATGAAAGACTAAAAACAATAAAAGGTCGGTTGCACGGGAAGTCAGCTCCCCCACGAGGGAAAAATGGAAACAAGAAATGAAAGATAAAGCCTTAGTATGATTCTAAGCTTGCAAAAGACTCTAGCAATATGTGTTGTCGATTCTTTGGCGAGTAGCTCGAGCAATCACAGGAGGAGCGCTAGTTCCCCAGGGTACACAACGAGAAAAGACACTATCCGCACTCCAACCCTGAGCGTAGCTAGGGAAGCCTAGGTATCTCCAAGGAGCTTAAGTAGCAACGACATACGTGTGATTATTCTACGACAGGATGCAAAAAAAAATAATTATACAACGAAAAATACATAATGAATTCAGACAAAGAAAATTTCAGAGATTAGAATGCAAAGCTTCGATAACGTAAGCTGGAGACGCGTATAAACACATAATGTAGGCAAAATCTACTACGGTAAAAGAGCATGTGTAGTGGCTAACAATGCCAACAATGACAGTTTCAGCGCAAGTCCTTAACCCTTACAAACTTGAAGTAGGGTCAATATAAGTAAGTCAAAAGCAACACTATTGACTTTTCACGAACCTAACTACTTTATTCTTCTCCGCAAATGTTTGAATCACACTGAACAACGCAATTTTCTTCTACACATGGTAGATCATTCATCAGGTAACATCCTCGTACAGGGGCACACGGCAGAGTGAGGAGGAAAAGCGCCAGCGATTTCAATGCAAAACATCCAGCGGACATGTTTCGCAACACGCCGTGGTTTGGTTTTGTAGTCCGAGAATTCACAGGCAGTATCAGTACACGATATAATATTGATAAACCGCGAAGGAAACATGCTCTTGTGAAGTTTAGATTAAAAGGGTGTTGTCCTGCAGAACCATGTGTGTGCGAGTCACAAAATGGTCACTAAAATAACGCATACCGAATTTCAAATATATGTATTGCTGCAGTGACCAGCCTGTCTACCATTGAACACACAAAATTTTTCTCAAACTTTCATCCAAAGGTAAAAAGAAGGGAGAAAATTTTAAAGAAGCCTCGATGAAGTTTATAGCAGCCTCAGTACATTAATTGATCATACACAAACCAATTTGGCTCACGAAGCAAAATAGTTCGCTAAGAAACAAATAGCAGAAAAAATGTCAAAGATTGCAAGCTGATCATTCACACATTACGTATAAGTGTGAACAGATAAGATTTATAAGTCGGTTTAACTTACCCAAACCACAACAGAGATTAGATGATAGTTTAAGCCTCCATAGCCGCAACAAATGCGTTCCAAAAAAAGGAAGGAGGAAACACACCATTTAGTATGGAATTGAGGGAACGCGGATCCTATGTACAAGGTGCAAAGAAACAGTAAGTTGAGAAAGAAGGCTTTGAACCAAGAAAAAAATTGAAAAAGAAAATAGAAGGTACTACGAGACGGGACAGCAGTGAACTGAAAAAAGATGGTCCCTAACGTAACAAAAAACATTTCAACAAAAAAAAGCCTACCTAACTCTCAGCTCGGGATCTCACATATTCCCCCTGGGAGCGCCAATTCCTATAGATGCAATAGTTGTATCCTCCTCGCGGAACCCCCTGAAGGTTACAATATTCATTAATAAAATTTCCACTTAATTGCTAAATCGCTATAACTTTGAGTTTTCCCCAGAAAAATTTCTATCGAATGCAAAGAATTGCACGTAAATTTTAAAAATACCACAGTGACGATTCATTAAAATTAACAACAGCGCTCACGGCCTTACTTTACGGAGTAACATGCATCAACACGCTCCATAAACCTGCACACGCATATATTTAGGGAATAAAACGGCTACGTTTTTTTCTGTTACGGCTGGGGTATCAGATATAGCACAAAATTTGACAGATTATTACATTAGATTATTATTTAGTCTAAGCCTCCCTATCCGCCACAAAGGCGATCCAAAGAGAGGAAGGAGGAAGGCACCATTTACTACTAAGTGAAAGGGAACGCGGAATCTATGCAGAAAGAGCATAGAAACAGTAAGTTGAGAAAGAAGATTATGGAACAAGATTAAAGTTGAAGAAGAAAATGGAGCTAAAGAACAGGACAGCAGTGAACCGAAAAAAGATGGTCCTTAACATAAAAATATTTTATTTGAACGAAAAAACGCCAACCTAACCTTCAGCTCGGGCCCTCACATTTTCAAAATTTGACAGCTCCACTGGTCTAGTCCTGTTGATTTGCAAAGAAATGTCGAGGCTCTCCACATAAAAAAACTAACTTTCCCGTTTTTCGAGGTAGAAGTAACGCACAATTTCTCCTGGTTATTATCCTCATTACAAGAAATATAAAATTATCGAAGGAACACGTCTAATCACGCTATGCGAGAGTAATCTCATGGCAATGGTAGCCGTTCCTCAGCTATTACACGTTCATGCGCAGCCGCGTAGACCAATTTGAGAAACGGATTGGTCAGTTCCAACTCCGCAAGTTGATAATCTTTTATGCCGAATGCAACTTCAGGTAAGTCATGAGCTAAATTGTCAACGTGCCCATGTGCCTCTGAATGGACACTATGTGGTTTAGCTAAAATTTTCTTGGAACCCAGTGTGGATTAGATTAGATTATAAGTTAGTTTAAGCCTCCCTAACCGCTACAAAAAAAAGTGTATCGAAGAGAGGAAGGAAGAAGGCACCATTTAGTATGTATGTTAGGGAATGCGGATTCTATGGAGAAGGGACATAGAAACAGTAAGTTGGGAAAGAAGTTTATGGAACAAGATTAAAGTTGAAGAAGAAAGTAGAGCTAAAGAACAGGACAGCAGTGAACCGAAAAAGGTGGTCCTTAACATAGCAAAAACAAACGTTTTACATCAACAAAAAGAAGGCCCACCTAACTCTCAGCTCGGGCCCTCATACATTTCCCCCTAGGAGCGCTAATTTCTATAGATACAATTGATACAATAAATTGTATCCCCCTGAGGGGGGAACCCAGTGTGACCAACAGGATAGATGCATAGGGATGTTCTTTGAAGTGGTCAGAAGAAGCCGCCCATACAGAAATTTAGACTAATTAGATTATTTAGCCACCACAAAACACAATTCAGCGCCCGAAGAACTTCTCATATTTTTCCCGTTTACGTACAATAAAATAAAAGTGACTTATGGAAATAGGCTATGTCATACTTCTCCATTGCGACAGCAGTGTAGATGGAACAAAACTAAGTTAGATTGGAAGACGGTACAATCAGCCACAGCCAGACTCGACTTCGTCCACTGAACACCTGTGTACCTCATCCATCATTGAGTGGCGGATGAAATCTTACCAAAAATCAAACAGGTTTAAAAATCTTTCAGTCATTCTTGGCAGTTGTTAATTATACACTAGACATGATCATGATGTACAAAAAATATGAAGGAACTTCGCTTAGTAAGCGTTAGAAAGCGAGCTACGCCACGTGTCAAGAATGAACAAGTGTAACGCTTTTATCAACAATATAAAATAGAAAAGTTTCCGAGTATCTGAGAATTGGAAATAATAAGCAACCAAAACTTAAAATTGAACACGATCAAATTGTGGTAACTTTCAAACTATTAATGATTTAATGGTAAAAATTCTGTATTCTGTCGACGTTTACTGCGTGAATAGAGCTACACGCGGTAGTTGCCTCATAAATTGCAGTGATAGGCTAGAAGCCCCAGGAGGTGCCTGCAACAATTTAACGAAGCTCTATACTATACAGCTCGAGCTGTCGCTGTCGCTCGTCAACAGCCAATCCAGAGCAGACCGGGACATCTGTCGTTCACATGGCAAACTTTTCAGTTTCCGATCATAATTTTTCGTAGTCTTGAACGTTTGCAAAACTAGAGAACATTTCTCTGTCTTGTAAATTACGACACAGTCAAGTCACCAAGCGGGAATGCATTCAGGCGTCGGGTCGTTTCCGGGCGTGATAGTGCAGCAGTGAGGCCCTGGCGTCGGCAAGACTCATAACAATCGTCTACTTATAAAGGTGGAAATCCAAGACAAAAAATCAGATAGGAATTTTGAAAGTATTTGAAACTCACAGTACATCCAAATAAATGCGCCAAGCAAAGGGCAGGGTTGATGATTCTTTTTCTTGAATCTACCCCCATCAAAAAGAAAACAATATTTACAACGTTAGGGAAATTGTAGAACGTAACAGCATGTAATAGCCACCTAGAACTTCATGCATTTAAAACCTCTTTTTCTCAACAAAGATAGAATTAATTTGCGTAAATTACATTGTGAAGTGACAGCTGTCGAAAGGAACTTGCTTCGAAATTGGTGTACAAACTTAGCCTTCGAATAATTTATTTATTACGGACACATGAAGAAGACAGATCATACAAGTAATATTCTTGATCATGGGTATATCTTTTGACTCAAGGCATTCCTTTCACCCCAAACAATGAAGGGTCATTTTAGTAGGGAAATTTGCTTTGCATCACTTCACGTAAGAATGAGCTCTCGTGATATTCATTCATCTGATCCACTTTATTAGTATACTCAAACCAAATTGTCTGCAACAATAGCAAAAAATAGCCATGCAAGCTCATAACGAACTAAACAATTAGCAGAAAGATGCCCAATAAAACCATTTCTACCCTCAAGTACGAATGCACTACTTATTAACATTAGATTATGAACAGTAAACCATAGAAGATTTTCTCGCCTGATATTCATTTGTTCGTGAAACGAAATAAATCTCAAAATGACGCATTCTTAATTTTTCTGCGCTAATAACTGAACAAGTAATTTTTCAAAATATTAATATGTTGCAGCAATCGATAATGAACAAACTTTCGGAAACGATCCCTTTCATCAAAGTTTCGGCAGCCATTTCCCAAGTTTCCACCCACTCTCCACAAGAGATTTGAGGACTATTATGCAAGTGGATGAGTACGGAATTATCCCCTTTGTAGGATACTTCAGCGAACACTGCCCGACAACCATCAAGGCTTTCAAAGTTACAAATCGCAAAAAAATAACAGAACGTAACTCAAGGGCGAGGCAGTGAAACGTTAGCGCGGTTGAGGAGCCACGGGAGGCCGGTGCCGGTGGTGAGCAGATGGTGGCGGCAGAGTGAGGCGATACAAGCGGCAGCTGACGTCATCGGCACGAACACCTCTGCTTGCTAACAGGGCTGCACCCTGTGTCCTGCAGTGTTGCCACACTGGTCTCTTTCCCGATCTGAAGTCTCCAATTTGATACCAAATTGTTGAGTTTTAGCATGCTCAAATCCCATTTTAAAAAGGTTAGATTGAGTTCTTAGACCTAAAAAACACTAATCTGGCCGCCCTAGTATATGCATTCCTTCTTTTACAGGCGTCTCATGCACCTCTACCCCATGCCTATACCGCATCACCTTCCGAAGATATTTTGTTCACGTAGAACTTCTTATGGCTTCAGAGAAAACCTTCAAGTGAGAACTGAATGAAACATGCAGAAAAGCTTTCCTCAGAGTAATTAAAATATAAGCATGTTACTCATTACATCACACTTCTCAATGAGATCAACTTTATGAATACACAAGAGCAGTAATTAATTTGTAGCATTGATGTAGAATAGAACTAGTTCTGTGCGAGGTGAACCACATGTTTCAAAAGCTCGTTACTAGTTAGTCTGCTAAATAAATAATTCAAAAGCCCAAAAGGAAAATACAATCCTCCACTGAAATTCTCACTTAGCTAAACGACACACAATATTTGTATAGGTCCCGGGAACAGCTAAGTTGAGATTAAGCAAGGTGATTCATAAAATATTTTCTTGATGTACAACACATTACTATGATGATGATGGACACGTGATTATAGACTTTCTCACAATTTTCCAAACGTTTGTGGAATCTATGCAGAAAAGGCATAGAAACAGTAAGATGAGAAAGAAGCTCATGGAACAAGATCAAAGTTGAAGAAGAAAGTAGTAGGTGTTGAAAAAACAGGACAGCAGTGAACCGAAAAAAAGTTGGTCCTTAACAAAACAAAAACCTAAGTTATTTTAACAAAAGAAAGCCTACCTAACCTTTAGCTCGGGCCCTCACATTGTCCTCCTGGGAATGCTAATTCCCATAGATACAATAGTTGTTTCCCCCTGAGGGGCAACACTAGCGTCAATAGGTTCTACAATTAACTAACAATACTCGAAAGTTTAGCGCTGGAAAAGGCAATACATCACGCAGGGAGCGTTCAGAACACACCCACCCACACCGTACCTTGTAAAGGCCTACGAGTCACCACTGAATCACTCGGCTGACTCACGATGTCGCAATGCTAGAGCCATTTTAGGCTTTTTTCGTAGCACAAAAATTTAAACTGAAAGTGTCATATGTAGGCCGTTTTGCCGACGCTCACATTCTAATGGAAATAATTATACATTAATCGCCGTAACCGATTCCCTCTAAGGCGCACAAAATCATTGGAAGACCTGTCCAGGAGGCACAGTAGATAAGCCAGATAAAAGCCAATGTAACACAGAAAAAAACTAAACTTGCACCGCCGTTAAGTTAAGGAACTCGTTTGTTAGTTCACTACCGAGTAAAATTTCTCACAATAACTTCAATTGAAACGCGAGCATAAATACAGGAGGCATTAATTACTAGCACAGAAGCCTCATGAGGACAATGAAGACCAAAATAATAAGCCAGTGAGCTAACCGAAGGTACTCACGCGGAGACGTAAGGCGCAACGAAAAGTTCAGTGGGCACTCACCTGGAAACAAAGAAATGAAAGTAAACAATATTAAATACACAAAAGGATTTTGTCAGTTCCAGGCATAAAAATAGATTACGAATGAGAATTGAGACACAAAAGACACATTTAGTGAAGGAAATTCGCAAATTGAAAAGAATTACTCAATGCCGAAGGTAGATTTTACTAAATGGAGTTACACGTTTGATAAAATAATTACACGGGAAGTTTTAATGTAATGCTAACATAACAGAGGATGAATACTAATTCGAGACTATGGGATCAAATAACTACCAGGTTAGTGCAAAATTAATGTCCGATTTTTAAAACGGATGTCTAAAGTTAGATTTGTGAATTATTTACGTATTGGTACAACTGTAATATATTTCAGTGACTACACTGAGCGATTTTCTTTCAGATTATCACTGTTACGTTCACATTTTTTCCAAAATGGTGGCATCCATGTTTGTCCCATCTAAAGATCATGTAAGAAATGTTCTACTGTACGAGTTTCATAAAGGCATTAATGCAAGCGCTGCAGCAAAATCTATTCAGAGCACTTAAGGGGATGATATTGTCAACGAAAGAAGTTGCAGGAGATAGTTTACTCGTTTTCGAAGTGGTGCGTTCACTTTAAAAGATGAGCTTGAGAAATCTCGTCCACGAACACTTGATTTTGATAAGTTGAACGTTCTTCTGTCCGAGAATTCAGCAGTTAGAACTAGAGGAAATTGTAAGACAATTTGACGTGGCCCATACAACCGGCTTCTCATTTTCATTTGTTCCGTGAACTTTATTTTAACGGATTTAGTTTGAGAACAAGAGAAAAGATTGAAAAAAGTGCTGAATTTGTATTTTGATTGAAAACCTACAGAATTTTGCAAGCGAAGCATTTATAAGCTTGTTGAAAGGTGGAATGAGGTCATTGATAGCAATGGAGATTATGTTAATGAATCAATATTTTCAGTCATTGGCTTGTTAACTTTTACCCAAGATCTTTAAACCGGACATTACTTTTGTACCAAGCTGATATACCTAAAAATTTGTTATTGTATGCACATTCTACTCAGCCGTAAGTTTCAATACCTTTGGTTTGGTTCAAAATTAACTCAATCTCACCTGTAAAACGGTGAAGAAAATTTAATAAAAACCCACTCATGCGTTGTAAGCTTTTGCCAATAATATCACAAACGAGAGAATTTCATTACTCCAAAAGAAGAGTATTTAACTTGAGACGTGAAAACAACCTCAGTGAAAACGATGGACGAAGCTCCAGTTCTGGCGGTTTGGTTACTACCAACGCACGCTAAAACAGGCACAAGAGCTGGAAAGAGACATGGTAAAAACCAGAAGGGTACCGAAGACAGTCGGGCATGACACTAAATTCAGATATTCATAAGGGTACGAAAAAGAAAAGAAAGACGAAAAACACAGTTTTCGAATCCTACTAAAAAATCTGTTGCTGACCCGGTGGGATCGATCACTAGGGATTTCGTGACATTGACACGATCAGTGAGTGGTTCAGAAGACTGCGCAGTATGCAGTCTGCCCATTATTTCTACGTGAACTAATAGACACCCTTGGAAGCAACAAAGACACCACAGGAGCGATGGCAGCCAGATGTGCTCTGACTCCTGAGAAAAAACAGAATTGAACACTTTATGAGAAGTGCGAGCGCGAGAATGAATTTCTTACAGTTCCTTTCTAAAACAAAATGTTCTTACTCAACAATTATCCACAGGTGAGAAAAATTTCAACATTCAAACAACGATGAATTTGATATACATATAGTCAAAATATCAAATGTGCTAATACAGCGTCGCGCGCTAATGTCACAATTTGCATTACTTAGGCACACCTAACTTGGAACCTATGAGGCTGGGTGCTCCAATAAAAATAACCATTTGTTACGTCTCATTATATTAAAGGACTATCATTAGAGTAGTTAGTTTAAGGCTTTTCCCATTTTAAAGACATTCTCACGGGGAAAGAGACGAGACAATTTAGTACAACCTAAGAAAAAAGTATAATCTATGCACAAAATGAGTACCCACATAAGATACCGTGAGCATAGAAACACCAAGTTAAGAAGGAAAAAACCAAAAAGGAGGAGGAAATACAAAAACTGAGAAACAAAGTGAGCACGAAAGATAGGAGTCTCAAGTCCCATATACAGCTGAGGGAATGTAACAGATCTCCCTTGGGGCACCAGTGACCATTGCACAAGCTAGATAAACTAACCTAAATCTAGTGCCTATCCTATGTTCAAGGGGTAATAAAGGAAATAAGTTCCAGCTCAAGAGATAAAGTAAAACCCGCTAATACGAGTGGTATGTTAAATCGCCGAAGGAAAAAAATGCCGAGGTTTTTGACAGAACCCACAACAGATGAAAAAAATGTGTATCCTACAACATAAGAAGGTAAATGCAACAGGAGGAACAGGAACAATAGACACTAAGACACTTGTGCAAAACACTTCTTGACGCAATACGCCCGAGTCTTACACGCGGAACAAGAAGTTCAAAATCAAACAAATATCTTCCAAAACTCGCAACGGAATCCTGTAACATATTGAGGTCCTCCTGACTGCGCTCTATAGCTGTTCCATAACCCACTCGGTGAGCCATTTCCTCGAGGTTCACTCAAGAATATATTGACAAGCATTTACGTCTAAGTTAATACACACGCTCAGCGCGCGTTATAAATGCCCCTTCGATAGAAACGGAAGAAATTAACCCCTATTTGTCGACGACACGTTCTCGTAAAGCTGAATCCAAAGATATGAAATAAAATAAGCGCATCATTAATTAAAACACGAAATTAACCCCGTCATGGACACGTAGGGTCATTCAGTAGCACAATACAATACAGTAGCACAATAAAAGCATGTCTTTGAGAATTCAGTTATTAAACTGGTGGCTTTTAAAACTGAATTTAACTTTTGTAGTCCAAGCAAACATATTAGTACTTCATTTTATAGCATTTAGATTTCAGAATCCCATTCAGAGGCTGTAACACCAACATCCTCGTTGCGCTGCACCCGAAGGAGTAGCAACATACTTGCAGCACAGCAGTCCCAGGAGCTGGAGACGAATGCAGCAGCAGTATCAGAGGCAAGTGCATAAGTGCACGTGGCACAAGATAAGGCAGGAGGGATCCGGGAAGACCACTATGGCATACGCTCTGTGCAGTTCATCGTGAGTTTGAAGATTTTTAAGTCGTGTTTCTCATGTTTGTGTTGCCATGTCTAATCCTCATGACATGAGTTTTGCGAAGAATATTGCTCTATCAGCATTAATGATTTTCTGATCGAGTGAAGGCAAACATTACATATGATTAATTCATTAAATCTTCGACAGCAGATCATAAATTACACAGCTTTGAAGCACAGACCTACAGTTATCACAGGAGATGGGCAAAAATCAACGATGTAGAACAAAACGCATTTACTCCAATGATGTACGCATCTCATTACTTTCTGAATGATTAGTCAGTAACATGAGAGTCTTTTGAATATTTGAGCCGTCAACAGACCAGGATCGGCTTTAAAAAAGACACAAAAACCGACCTCATAAACACATCACAGGACTGGGCTTTTGTTCCTTCACGCTATTTTCATTTTTAAAATAAAATAACATCAAGTCAGTCAAGAAATGCTAGACAATTTATCACTGTTTACCATTTCATCATTAACTATTCCACAAAATTCCTCGAATTTCGAGTTGCATACTTATAACCTAATTAATCTCGAAATACCAAGTAATGTTAACCTCCTTCGGTGGAGGTAACATGAGAGGAAATTATGGGCCACATCCTGACTCTTAGTGAACGTAAATTTTTACAAGCATTAACGCTAAATTAGTCCACAGTCTATTTTGCGCGCTGTTTCACACACAACGAAATGTTTACAACATTTGCTCAATTGAACTGAAACTTGATGGCGACACATGAAGCTGCGCAATGAATGTGCGCACACACTACGTGGCTACAGTTTATTTCGGTGCTTTCTCTGTCTTTGTTGAATTAGCTTCCGCCATTTTTCTGGTGTTATAGAAGATAAATGTAAATCGCTGCACATACGTGAAACGTCTGAGTTTACATACAACATTCATCCACTTCTCAACTAATGAACTAAATCAGAAACAATCAACTTTATTTACACTAACTGAGAAAAGTCAAACATTTTCAGTGGCTTTCCTTGTATTCGATGAATAAGTTACTCTTATGTTCTTGCACTGGGAATGCAACTGAATAATGGAACAAGAGAGAAGATAAGACAGACAGTTCTCTGAGCATAAAAACTTTGGACAACCGAGATCTTTCAATGGACAGGGTCTTAAATTAAAATTCAGATTTCATTCACCAACGTTGCTAGAATGGAACATTGAATGAAGGAATTTACACAGTTTTGAAATTGAAATAAAGACTAGCATTAGTCACAAAATCAACAAATAGAAACCATAACCTCGTTGCGTTGGGCTTACTAAAAGACCCTGCAACAAAAGAGAGAGAGAAAGTGAGAAACATCATTTGGACTGTGCGGAAAGAGGATATCTGCAAAAGTTACCGTACAAGAACGATGACAACCCTATTATATGAGTGCAGCTGAACGTCAAAACAGAATCAATGTGTTTTCACGACCAACTAAAACGAAGAATGAGAGATATACTACATCCAACTCGTAGAGAAAGACGATCAGGATACGAAAGGCTATTTCATGAGAGAAGAACAAAAGAATAAGAAATATTTAAACTCAACAATAATTAACATGAAATCTACATTAGCAAGAAGCAAAGGATGGTAATTTTACAAGAAGGTGTTGCTTACCCATGAAGGACATCATGATATGCACGGCAAAAAAAATTGTAAGCTCGCCAGAAATAGCACAGTAAACCCACACCCAGCTCCGAGAAGATCTAAGTCACCAACACATATTGACGAGTGAAACTTACCTCTTCTAAAACTTGTATTGTATTTGGTAAATTTGTATTCGAAACTTTATGCACAAAAAAGTAGAACCAACATATTAGTAATCTTTACTGACATTGCTCACATTGTAAAATGCGTTTTTTCGTTATTATAAAGAAAGGCAAAATCAGTGCGATTACAAAATTTTAGTATACAGTGAAAACGAGGCAAGAGTTACTTGCACAATTCAACGTAGATTTCATTCCATTAGGATGTCCTTCAAAGCGCGTCACCGGCGCTCCGCGCACGTCTCGAGAACTACGCAAAATGTAAAAAATTCTCGATCACCTTCACGAGTTGACACAAAAAGCTACTACCTTAAGTGCGCTGATTAAACGAAAAAGATATTAGGATTGAAATGAAGATTAGATTCGATTAATCAAAAGGTGTTCCAGAGAGAGGAAGGATGAAGACACCATTCAGTACGGATAAGAAACGAAGAATCATGTACAAGTAAGATCCCACACACATTTGCGTATAGAAACAGCGAAACTAAAAGAACTTAATGAAACACTATAAAAAATGAAGTAATAAGTGCTGAAGAAAAGAGAGCAGTAAAACTATAAAGGATGGTCTGTAAGAAAATGAAACAAACCAAATATACTTCAACAAAACAAAGGCTACCTCACATTCAGCTCGAGATTTCACATCTTCTCCCTGGAAGAGCTAATTCCCATACAAAGAATAGTTGTACCCTAAAGAGAGAAAGTGTTTCAAAAGATTAGATTAGAAGTCAGTTTGCGCCTCCTTAACCACACCAAAAGTGTTCCAAAGAGAGAATGTGTGAAGGCGCTATTAGTTTGAAGCTGTAGGTACGCAGTAACTATGCACAAAATGTGTTCCCACACAAAAACAGTGAAATAGGATGGAAGTTTATGAAACAAAATAAAATTTGAAGAAGCGATTAATAAGTGTGTATATGCTGAAAAACAGGTCAGCAGTGAACCGAAAAAAAAATGATCCGATAATAGAACAAAACAATAAAACTTATTTTATTTCAACAAAAAGTAGGCGTTACCTAACCTGTAGCTCGGGAGCTCACACATTCTCCGTGGGAGAGCTAATTCCAAAAGACAATTATTGTTTCCCCTCAGGGAGAAAGGTTTCCAGGCACGTGGCTCCTTTGTTGTTTGTTGCACGACGTACCATAACTTCTTTGGGTTGAATAAACATTATACAATCATATGTACTTATTATTATCCATGTTCCTCACTCCTTCTGTAAATCTATTATTTTCAATATTTTTACTTTCTATTTTCCCAGTGCGCTCACATTATGACATGGTTCAATACCTCACTGTGCCTCACAGCATTTACTGGTAGCGATGGATATCAGATCTATTGAAAACTTGAGGAAAGTGTTCACATGCGTCCAACATATACTTTACACGAAGTCTCCAACACTTTAAACAGCTGCAGCCGATGAAAGTTCGGTCACGCTAGTAGCGTGGCATGTGTAATGCCATGGCAGGTGGTGTTCATATTCTTACATAAATGCAGAATGAACATATTACCAATGATTCATCAAAATCTTAGCGATTTTTTACTCCAGGAACAAGACAAAATTGTAAAATTATACCGAAGAAATGGTTAAAAATAGTGTCACTTCGTAACGACATCCCGACAATTGAGACGAGTTGAGCGGCTGGGGTCTAGCTTGCAGTTGAAGTGCTAACAGAAGACGAGAGCGAAGAACAAGCAGGCAGGCAGCCGGTGACCAAAATACATCTCCAGCTGCGCACCGTGCCACCACGCACTCGCATCTCACTCGCGTGTGTCGAGTGGCGGCCACGCTCACGAGCCAGCACACACATCACAATTGGGTATTTTGGGGGTATCCGTGGTGGCCCAAGTGGCAATCCTGATGACCATCATCAGCAACAGGCAAATTAGGATGCGCCTCTCGAACCATGAGATAGACCATACTGAGTGACTGATCCATATCGAGTGACTGAAATGGGTTCTTATGCTCAACAGCAGGAAAACTCTGTACCAGTCTCTACATAGCTGATACCCGTGAACCACAAAGCGCTTCATTACTATTACGACCGTTCCCATGCCTCTGAAGCAGTAGGTACATCGTTACATTCTCGCTTTATTACATACCACAAGCATCATTTAGTGTAAACTCATGTGTTATTTTAACAACACATTTGACATGCTAGCTAAAACCTCCTTAACTACGGTATTCTAAAGAGAAAAGCACCATTCAGTCGGAAAATGAGGAAACGTGAAATCTCCGCACAAAATGTGCCCCCACACCCTGCGCAAAAAAAATAGCAAGATCGAATGAGGTTAATGAAATGAGATATACATTAATAAAAATATTAGGTGAAGAAAAAAGGGACAGCAGTGAACTGCAAAAAAAAACCGAAGCTAAACAAAAAAATATGTTCTAATTTAACGAAAGAAAGGCTTGCAAACCTTTAACTCAAGACCTCACATCTTTCCTCGGGAAGTGCTAATTCATTTGGACAGAAAAGTAGTACTCTCCTGAGAAAGTCTTTAAATGACACAAGGAGTAAATTCCTTTCGTTACATTATGCTTTGAACATTAGAAGAATGATCGAAAATGAGATCAGTACTCGAATCGAAAATTACGCGAAACCGGTTTCACCTAAATTGTCAATTGAGCAACACTCACAAAGATTGAAGCCAAGCTCGTTGCACTGTTTCGCGCAAGTCAGCGCGATGCGTAAGGAGAATTGACACTAAGAATTTGGCATGAAAGCAGAATTTACAACTTAAAAGGTGAAAACCAGTAGTAGCATGCCCAAAAACTTTCGGAACACAGTTCACATATTAGTTCAAGATTCAACAGCAACTTCGGAAGAAACAGCCACAGCAAACATTTGATCGGTTTCTACCAAGATTTAAGAAAGTGAACAAACAATATATGTTAAATACTAATGTTGGTAACAGTTCTTGAATAACTCATTCATTGTATAGCTCACTGAGGAATAGCTCAAATTTAGAGCTTGCTGTAAATGAACGGTTCGCTAATTTCGCATCGAATTTTGTTCAATTCTTGAGTAGAATCCTAGGACCCGAGAAAAGAAAATTCGCACCGGACCATCAAATGTTCTCAGTTGCCAGGTTCATAAATAATTTGAATGACACGTCATCCCGTTATTCATTAGCCACTTGAAATTACCTCTATTTTTCAGACTCTTTCGCTTATAAACGCAGCAGAAAGAAGTTACCGTGACTGCACTCGAGTAAAACTTAAATTCAGGCAAGAACACAACTTAAATTCAGGCAAGAACACAACTTGTATTCGAACAAGAACACAACTTGTATTCGAACAAGAACACAACTTGTATTCGAACAAGAA
>JACJUY010000591.1:237693-256541 GCA_014220935.1 Platorchestia sp. MABIK | reverse complement strand
CACAACTTGTATTCGAGCAAGAACACAACTTGTATTCGAGCAAGAACACAACTTGTATTCGAGCAAGAACACAACTCGTATTCGAACAAGAACACAACTTGCATTCGAAGTACAATACAGGTCTCATAACAGGAACAATTTACAAGCTTTTTAACTCTAAATGCATCCGTACGTAATGCGAGCAGAAATCGAAAGCAAACCAAATTGAATCGCATGGGGAATTTAAAATTCTCCAACCTGCAGTCAAATTCCGTTTTGATAAGAAATAAAATTAATAGAATTCTGAGAAGGTTATGGAAAACTGCTGTAACCAGTTGTGAGGAAAAAACAATTTTAGGTGCTAAATCTGCCACAAACTATCTCTAAAGTGGGCTACAAGTGCAATTATATGAGATTAGATTAGATTATTAGTTAGTTTAAGCCTCCCTATCCGCTACAAAGGCGACCCAAAGAGAGGAAGAAGGAAGGCACCTTTTAGTATGGAGTTTAGGGAACGTGGAATCTACGCAGAAAGGGCATAGAAACAGTAAGATGAGGAAGAAGTTCATGAAACAAGATCAAAGTTCAAGAAGAAAGTAGTAGGTGTTGAAAAAAACAGGACAGCAGTGAACCGAAAAAAGATGGTCCGTAACAGAACAAAAACCTATTCTATTCCAACAAAAAGGAAGCCTACCTAACCCTTAGCTCGGGCCCTCACATAGTCCCCCTGGGAGCGCTAATTCCCATAGATACAACAGTTGTATCCCCCTGAGGGGGTGCAATTATATGAACCAATGTAAGTTTTCTCGACCACTAACTGTCTAAGATTTAATAACCGCAAGAGCCTTGAAAAAAAATCGGCAATGATTGTAATAGTTTAGTACGAATATTGCAGCAGTTGGTAATTAGGCATCCTTCGTTAGAGACTTTAAATTAAGGGTTGCGTGCAAACATTTGAGCGGACTGTGACACGGGGCAGTCAGGACGAATGGTCTGAGGTTGCGCGCACCTCCCAGAAGACTGGAAGTCGGTGAAAGCTGCGAGGCACTACGCTTCTGAACAGCTGCGCATAGAATACGCACCTGTTTTACTATTATCAGCAAATGTGACTACAATAATATCACTCATTTTAAGGTATACAAGGAAACCATCAAATGGATGAGTAAACAGAAGGAAGACCTACTCAAATTTGAGCTGGCCGAGATCATTTTAATGTGATAAATTAAATTTTCTACCGGCATTTCATCCTTTCACTCTGAACTAAAACAAAATTTGTGATACCTCAATTATATTACTACATGAATCCCTGAAACAAAACTCAAACTCGACGAGATGCCGTAGACAATACTTCACCTATAAATTCTTAGTAGCATTTTCCATTGTACAAATTTGTTAGAAAGATTGTTTTACGGACTGACAAAATAAGTTAATGTTTTCGGTCAGAACTAGTAATTATTAGAACGAAAAATAGCGAGAGCTTGCTACGTGTATAGATCCTGGAATCTTGAACATGCCTATGTGCAGGGTCACACATTCACTACGCAGGCCAAACCGCCGTCACTTGCATGGCCTTGCAAGATTCTCCAGATTCCTGCAGAGAAACGGTATCTCGAGACAGTGTGTACGCAGATCAGAACATGTTCTCTGACGCATTGTGAAACTGGGATACGAGTTCTTTTAGTTGCCTTTCATCAATTGCTCTGTCCAAAATAAGTATGCACTAGACGACCAATTGACGACTTACAAAGACGTCTTATGCCTTTGAAATGGGCAAAATTATAAATGATGGGCATGTTAGAACACGTCAGCTGCATTTACAGCTGAGAAATGTCCATCAAATCAAATTAGAAGTTTATTTAGGTCTCCCCAATCTCAACAAAGGTCCTCTTAGAGACGAAGAAGGAGGAAGGCACCCTTTAGGATGCAACGAAAAGAACGGGAAATCTGTGCACAAGATGTGTGCGCACAGAAACAGTTAAATAGCAAAGCGATAGGAAACAAGATCAAAGTTGAAGAAAAGAGTAAAAGGAGCTGAAAAAACAGTGAACTGAAAGATAGTCTGAATCAAAACAAAAACTATTGTATTGGAAAAAAAGTCTACCCAACCTTCAGCTTGGAACCTCACATCTAGTATATCGAGGTAAATTTAAAGAACGAAACACATCGAAAATGAAAAATCTTCCAGTCGTTTACTCGAAATGATAATCCCATCCACGAGTGGAAAAAGCTGTGAAAATCAAGGTAATATCTCTATACATAATTCTCTAAATTAACTACACATAAGCCTTTCGAAGCAAACATTGACCTAAGGGGAACAGTGTCTAGTTTCCAATGCATACCAGCGAGAAGACGCTATCAGCACACTTCCCTCACGGTAGCTCAGGAACCCTCATCCCTCCTCCTCGAGGATGCTAAGTACCCAAGATACGCAGGACAATCACATCCAGCTCATCCTGTTACCTGGACAAGAAAGAAAGGCCAGTGTAATTTAGAGGCGAATCTCATAACAAACTGACGTTACAATTTCCGCAGTGATAACCAGAGAGGTTATTCAAAAGGAATGCAAAAAGGATGCTGAGGAGAGTGGTGCAAAAGCACCCTTACATCCTTCCTTGAGGGACCTACAAACCCTATTCAACTACGAGAAATGAGCTCCCAAAATAAGTCGCACGACGATTTTCTAGCGTGAATCAAGGACCCTTACGGAGGAAAACGTTTGCGGAAAAAGTACTCCTATACAGAGCAGAGAAATCTTCGTCCAAGCTTGAAAACGCAAAAAAAACATAGAATTGTGGGGTGACCACCAATAATTCACTTGAATCGATTATTCTCGAACCTCCGAAGTCTTATGCATGCCAACGCTTTGCTTCGCCTGAATCAAAACAATTATGTTTTGGACTGCATCTAGCAAGGGATTACGGTAATGAAAAGAAGCGATCCATGGTGTGAACAGATGGTTTGATGCTACAAGACTGAGTAGACACAATGTGATAAAACTTACCACAACAGGTGATTGCAATTGAGTAGAATTCGCTGTCCGTTGGTTTGCTGCATTAGCTGAAGCAGCAATCCGGCCACGGCGCCAAGGCCTCCGACCAGAGATACTTCCTTCAGAGGATTTGAAGAGCAGCAAGCTGGCAGTGATGTCATCAACTCTGTCAGGTCCCTGTACTGACCATCGTTGTTTACCGCTGGAATACTGTGAGCTTCTTCGGGTGTCACCGTACGAAGGCGTGTATTGATAGTAAGATTTTTCAGAGCTAAGCACTCCAGATTTTGAACGAGGAAGCAATCCATTCCCATTATTTTGAAGTTTGATAGAAGTCCCGTTCGATTTGGAAATGTTCGATCTACCGGCAACTAATACTTGGTTGTCTTTGCCTTGATGACGATTAAGTGCTTCAGTCACACGGGCCAAACCTTCCTGAATTTTTAATAAACCACTAGGATCGTCCTCGTTGTGACGTTTTTTATCTACAATAGACGCTCCTGAGTCAAAAGTTGCCCAAGAAGCCGCTTCAAACAAGCCTGACTCTCTGTAATTACCTTTAACAGGTGATTCTAAATCAGGAGTCGTTCGTCCTAATGATCCAGATCGCGAAGCGGACTGAGACCGCGAGAACACAGATATATTTCTACTATCATGGAGTTCGTTGCGTTCGATAGAAGAACGTCGTCTGGTCAAAGCAGGCTCCTCAAGCTCAACATCATATCGCTCGACACTCGTGGCGCGCGTCGAAGCCAAGAGTTCGCGACGTTTACGCGACGCTCGCTTTTCTAACACAGAGCTAGCCATGAAATTGGCAGAGCCAGAAGACAATGATGTCAACGAAGACATTAGAGAAGACGACAAATTGGACATGCTCCCTGATCGGCACGGCTTACTCGCGGCATCTCGCACATAACCTCCAGGTAGGTAACGGCCCATGACGCTGCTGATGTCTTCTTTCGGAATTGAACCAATGCCAGGTGGCGTCTCAGAAGATGCTCTTGTCGGACTCTTGGGCGTAGACGACGATGACGACCAATACCCGCTATCTGAAGGTAACTCATCTTTTCGCCTCCCAAGTGTAGCAAATGACGAAGTGAGAGGCAAAATGGGACTGTTCAAAGATTTTGGAGATGCATAGCCCCGAAGCAAGCTTCCTGTTATGGAAGGTGATGAATATTTCCGAACAGTATGGGCTATATTGCTAGCCGATGATGAAAAATCAAAGCTCGAAGTAATACTACCGGTGTACCTTCTCGAATAGCGGCGATTCGACATTGACTCCATAGTTGAAAGACTTGGCCGCGGTAAGCCTTTCTCGAATGCAAATAGGTTTTTTAAAGTCAAAAGAAGTCAAGTTAATTTAGATCAATGGCCATGTAGCATTGCGTAGCCAAGATAAAGATAAAAAGCCGCAAAAAACTTCGTCTCCCAGTGAACGGAACCAAGCACTGCGACGAACGCCCCGGCACTGAGGTACGCACCGGCGTCCCACTTTAACGCGACTGAGGCCGGAATGTTTCGCAGCTTCCTGCTTGAGGCAGGTAAGCTGCTCTTCCCGCCGCTAGGCCAAACGCTGAGGGTTTCCCTCACTCTCGTACGACGAATTCCCTGATATAAACTTGATCCGTCGCATCCGCTTCTCGGAGTATAATAAAGCAGACTACGTCATTGCATTAGTTCGTATAATGCGACCGACCATACGAAGTTGAGTTTTGAGATCTTGACAGCGTGCAGCAACTTACGGTAGCGTTACTACAGAACAAGTAGGAAGGAGGGGCGGAGGAGGAGGACGGGAGAGAAGCGGATTCTGGCACAAGACCTCACACCCACTAATGACAGCTCAGAAGACCCTTTGCTTCAATAGCTACCACGTGTAACAGTCACAGGTGAACAACATTACCGGTCATTAAAGCATTATCATCAGAATTGAAAACGCAATTATCAGAAGTAAATGGGGAAGTTAATCCAATGAAATAAAATGAAATCGAATCGCTTCAATAAATACGAGAAAATTCGAGATAAACCATTTTTTTTGGTTCGAAAGCGAGCTGGAATATCGCATAGACTCGAGAAGCAATTAGCATAACAGCATCATCGGAAATTCCATCCCTAGAGCAACAGACAAATAAACGCATGCTTATTGCACAACCAATAGCACATTGCAGAAGGAAAACCATACCAGCAAAATATAGCACTAAAACTCGCATATATGTACAAATTATTTTTACCAGAATATGTCTTAACAAATTATCGTACGAAACATATAGAGATAGCGAGCATGAATCAAATGTTAACTACGGTATAAGGTAATAAGATGTGATGGACGTTATCGAGAAGCTCTCATTCACACGGTAACGGCCCAGTATACGTTGAAAAAGTTTACCAAAGAATTAATTTGTTAACTTTAATCCGTAAAGCGTACTACTTTCTCCTTTGATTCAAAATTCTGAATTTTTTAGATAAGAATTCATTCTATCGAGTATGGAAGTGATGTTAGAAAGGGACTGGCACAACTCATCTTCAACAAGTCCTGGGAACTGCGCAACGGAGGTTGCATCTTCAGCACATGGTGAGGAACGTGTATTACCATTAGAAGACCTAGGGCAAGAAGTACTGAACTCTCCCTCATTACCAATGCTTGAATTTTCTTGTGCGTTATTTACTCTTCTGTTTTCCTTAGATGTATCACCATTGCGGCAAAGCTCTTGGTAGCTAGTGAGATCGGATTGAACCCTACGCGCTTCATAGGAACAATAAGGAGCAAATTTGACGCACTTACGAGACTTGTCAACTTTATCATTTGCATTATTAGAAACGAGATTCAACTTGAGGCAAGAACGAGCAGCTAAAACAGGCTCTCTACCAACATGATCTTGATTGATTTGAGAAGGGTTCGTCATAGGTAACTGGTCGTCTGAAGAACAGGACAAAAACGGCAATCCCGTCTCACGACTGGCATCGTCCACGAGTGTCCCCTTAACATAAGTGGGAGATGCAAGCGTCACATCTGGGCCCAGCTCGTCCACAACTGCGCCTCTCGCGTAGGTGTTCAAGTTCAAGCACACGTCAGAGTCCGGATCTGTTAAGCTATCGTTACTGGCAGTTTCCAAGTCGTTTTCAAGTAAGGTTTCACGAACTTCTGTGTTATTGGAAATGTTGAGATTGTCTAATTCGATAAATAAGTCATCTAAGTCGTCCTGCGCATCACCATAACAGATTTCCTGTGTACTGTTGACAGAAGGACGATGGAAGAGATTTCCGTAGTCGTCTTTACGAAAACATGAGTCACCGAGGACATCAATATCATCGTAATCTTGAAAACTTGAACCATCATCACTCACTGTCAAGTCGTCACAGTCACTCGAAGTTTTACCGTTCCCCAATCCCTTAATTAGGTAAAAAGGTACAGGAAACCTACACCGCAATTCTGAGCCCTCCTCAGCTCGTTCCTGGCCAACACTCATTTTAACTTCGGAAATCCCATTTTCATGCTCTGCATGGTCTGTGTCCGAGACTTCGATAACAGGCTCCGAGAGTGGGAGGTCGAGACACACCTTGTCGTGCGAATTATCACCGAGCAATAATTCATCTCTAATATTTTGGGCTGAAAAAACATCACTCGCAAATCCATCTGAAATACTTAACGGAGCGGGAGAAAATTCCTGCTTATTGACGTTTTCGATCTCAACTTCCTGATTGTCAACACGTTTCGGAATAGAAATACTTGTAGAAAATATGAGTTCCGTTGATGTCGTATGGTTAATTTCACCAACTGAATGCCGATCATGAAAAACATCAGAACATTTGCCTTTGAAATTATTCCCCCTAATTCGAGGATAGCTACGAAATGGACGGCGGCTGAAGGAGAGAGACGGTTCACCGAACGCGCTCATCTGCTGAACCTGCGAGTCTGCAGCGGCAGAGATGGGCGTGAGTGTGCCGATCGACGGCCGAGGATTGGCCGCGGCTGCAGAGTGGTCGCGGAGGTGCCGGACTGACGAGACCGAGTCCGGTGCGGTCTTCACTACGCGGTGTGTCCTGCCTCTATCCATCGACGCTCGGTAATACCGCATGAATTTTGGAGCATCTGCATCGTTTACTACTTTGATGCCGTTCTCCGTAAGGATCTTGTGAAAATTTCCTTCAAAGTTGTAGTCTTTGCGCTTCCTTTGACGACCGGTGGCCAAACGTTTCAGACTGTCATAAACGTTGCGCCTGTTAGGTTCTTTGTTGAAAATACCCATCATGGGAAATACATGACCAAAGTCACTAGAAATATCTAAAAGTTTTTCAGGTTTGCCAAATCTTTCAAATTGAATAAAACGTAGAGTAATATTTTAAAGCAAAATTTCAGGCGCCGATAACTTGATTATCTAGCAGTCAATTATGAAGAAAACACAGAACTAAAGAAAAAACACAACGTAGCGCACGACTGACTTTAAACTGCACAGAACACTGTAAGCGCATGCGAGAATCTTGCCGAACGCCGAGTTGGGTGAAATGTCATGGGGGAATTTTCAGATGACACGCTTGGAGTGCCTCAATGGCTGAAGAAGTGTTCAAAAAGCGACACGCGGCTCCAAGTTGGACGGTGACACACTGAAGACTGGGTGGGAGGGAGCACACCGAAGTGAGCAGGTGCGGGACAAGGGTTGCACAGCTGGGGCTACACTTGCGGGCGTGACTGGGCTGCCGGCCGGCCGGGTCACGGTCCCGTGTTGTGTCATCAGCAGTACCGAGTTACCTCGTTAGTGTTCCGTACTTGCATCTTCTACTATACTCCAGGATATAAGCTTCAAAACTTCACGTTCCGTACCTGCATCTTCTACTACACTCCAGGATACAAGCTTCATGATTTCATGTTATCAGGTCACCGTTCCCTCGGAAGGTAAAGCAAAGCGTGAGCGGCAACTAAGACATGGCAAGGCGGAGTGGGTCAGCAGGAATGGCAGCTGTCCTGCATTAGTCATCCCGGTAACGAGCGTACACTTCGTGCACTAAGTGAGAGTTCATGGTAGAAATAAACCCCAGCAACATTAAATAACTTCCAGCGATGAATAAATACGTTCAAATATCATATCAAGTCACTAACAGATGTGGATATGGGAAAATTACACAAAGCTCGGGTTCACAGAGTGTAACCCCGTTTATCATCTTGGTCAAAAAAGAATATTGCTCAAGCGAGCAACACACTGCAAACCTGTCAAAACATGAAAACCATCCCCTGTTTTCTATCAAATTCTGAAATATTCACCAATAATAAGTAGGACGAAATTTAAAATCATAAGAAATGAATCCACAAAAATTTAAAAAATGTCGACTCAATTTTTGCACAAATTTCGAGTAGAAAAATTGCTCATGAACAAAAATCTACAGGAACAACAAATATATTTCACTGAACCTGTAAAACTAGGAATTGTATATAAGTTCTTATACCACCAGTAAATTGTAAGCCAGCGGCTTCATTTAGGAAAAATATATACTTGAAAGACTGCTGACCGTACCAAATCCGAGCATGAACGTTTGGAAGCTCGAGCGTCAAGCGGAGTGTTAGATGAGCGCACATTGCGATCTCCTCGCGACTCTGTGGTACGAACAATGACCACCTGTAAGCGATGAGGGCGAGATGTCGCGCGCGCGGACAGATTCCATCGTTTTTGGCCAACCAAAATGAGGAGCATGCCAACAATATCAATAAATTCCTCAAACTCTAAGTTTTGGAAGTTTCGTCATAGTAGCTCGTGTCAAAGGGAACCTAATGGCTCTAACGTACAGATGCCCATGTCGAAACAACGCTGAGCGATAGAAAAAACGCATATTTTGTTGGTGCGAGAGGACTTGGGCATCATGCATCTTTTATAGTCTGAACTTCGACGCTCTAGGCCCTAGGGGTTGTCAAATTTTGCCTTAGCTATCACAATGTTGTCAGGCTGGGTCAAAAGAACAAACTAAACATATGAAAACTTGGCTAAGGATTCGAACAATCTTCCGTCAAAGATTGAAGTAAATTATATTTGATTCCAAGTTTGAGAATATGCGTAGAACGAGAGATTAATTCATAATAAGCTAATTTTAGCCTCTCTTTACCAGAACAAAGATGTTCAAAGAGAGGAAGGATCAAGGCACCATTTAGTATGGAGGTAAGGGAACTCGGAATCTATGCACAAGGTGCATAAAAATAGCAAGCTAAAACAGAAGCTCATAAAACAAGATAAAAGTTGAAGAAGAAAATGGTAGGTGCTGAAAAACAGGACAGCAGTGAACCGAAAAAAAATGGTCCATAACAAAACAAAAAAACTTTTTCTATTTCAACAAAAAGAAGACATTCCTAACCTTTAGCTCGGGACCTCACATTATCCCCCTGGGAGTGCTTACTCCCATAGATACAATATTTGTATCCCCCTGAGGGAACTAGAGATTAACCTACGACACATTAACGTATTACTTAAAGATATACACCGCACGCATTTTGCTGAACCGTAAATTGTGGTGCCACGAAAAAAATTGTGTTTAAAAGTAATTTACCATGAAGTAGACTGGCAGGCCTCAACGTAGGGAAAACACTGAAAATGCGGACAGGGACGCCCAACCAAATGAACCAAAGTTATGGACCATCTGCTGTCATTCGCTTCATTTCAACGTACGTTAGAGATCAAGTCGACGTGCGGTTGGAAGAACCGAATGCCTGAACACTTCAATTTCAT
The DNA here is from genome assembly GCA_014220935.1 of Platorchestia sp. MABIK. Lineage (NCBI taxonomy): Eukaryota > Metazoa > Arthropoda > Malacostraca > Amphipoda > Talitridae > Platorchestia > Platorchestia sp. MABIK. The sequence goes on along the minus strand of JACJUY010000591.1, from coordinate 246,866 downwards.
AAAAAAAAGATTAATCTCGATTTCCAACTTCGCTGTCAAGAATAACTAAATTTTCAATAATACTCCAATTTTAAATTCATGGCAGAATGTAATCAAAACTCACCACTTCTTTTTTCAAGAAAACACTTGGCTTAGTCACAGTGTGTTGTTTGCCTCGATAACGTTCCATGAACTGTAAAGAATCTTACAAGGCAGTGCCTCCACTACAATGTAACCTACTACTGACACCCTTGAAATAATACAAATCTTTCGGTTGTCCATAAGATGAGTCACGCACCACATTGCAACCAAATGTAAGGAACCTGATATGGTGGAATAAAAGTTTCAGAAGGCGGTAAGCGTCAGTGAGGGTAATTACAGTGGTACTCCCACGCAAAGCCCGTTCTGAATAGAGAGTTTGTTTCTCGTATCCCTCGACACCCAATCGTCCACCCCAGGGCTGAAGCTGGTTCAGCGGCCGGTGTCGACATCACAGCCTGTGACACAGCGAGCAGCAATCCGTTCCCAGCGCACAATAGCGTGTTCGATTACGCACACCTGTGCCATGCATTCACCTATGAACAGACCACATGGTCTCAACAAACTTCCGTCCTAAAATATTACCACACTCATAAGTATGCGAACAGCCTTACTACGGAAATGACATTTTCAGTTACATAGCGCGCTAGGAGAAATGTAATAAAAGTAAAAATCATGATAAAAAAAATTCTCGTCAGAGGTATGAATAACTCACAGTCGGGATGGGCCTCCAATGTACGACATGCACTCAACAAGATAGCGCAGACGCACTCGAGCTTTTTCGGAATTTCTAGAAACTGAGGTGTTCAAGATGATTCTTCTCAATGATATTGCGACCAGTACGGATACCATTTCTCGCCTAAAAAACAGCGAACTTTTACATGAAACTGTTGCGCGCACACGGTGAATCAACGAGATGAAATCTTTCATCACATAAGGCATGAGACACGACGTTGAGGGAAATTATTCAGTACAACCCAGATCGTTTTGCAGCTTAAATATACGATTTATGAAAGCAATTCCAGAAAAATTGTGAATGAAACGGGGCAAGACAATTGGCACCGTAACTATGGCTGCAAAAAGTAGAAATGAGAAACTTGAAAAGCTATTCAACTGAGGTTCCTAGCTACCAAAATACTCACTTTGCAGTCGCTCAATGGTTTAATTAAGGAAAACACATTGAGATTTTACGATTAAATATCTCGTCGTTATAATGCAAGGTATAACTAAAAACATACTCTCAAATTTTTATTGTATAACTGAGAGTTGAGGAAGAAAATCGCACAAGAAGTTCAAGAGAACGAGACAACGACCGAACAAAGTGTGGGGATTACAGGCCAAACTCAACACATGACCGGCATTTTCCTGCTCGCCTCACCCGAGTAACACGTCCACATGCCTCACAGAGCGTGCAACACAATGCATAATTAGCGACTTTTCGAGTCAATGCTCAAAGAAAATAAGCAATCGAAGTAGTGATGTACCGATGTATCGGTATCGGTATCGGCAGTATCGGTCATTTTTACTGGTATCGGTATCGGTAAAATTCGGCCGATACTTTACCGATACTTTTCAAAAATACGTATTTTATCATGAAAATGAAAGTCATAAATCGTGAAAGTAAAAGTATCTAACCTAATAATACCCGTTGTGTGTTTATTTATCTATTTATTTATGTATTTGTTTGGTGTCCGCTTCTTAGAAACATATGATGCCTGAGTGTGCAGTATCATGGATACCGTATATCTCAGTGTAACATTGAAAGATGGCCCTTACATGCATTGATATGTTTGATATTTTATCAGGATAGCTTCGGTTAGGATAGGTTAGGACAGGACAGGAAAGGTTGAGTAATGTTGGCGGAATTTTTTCACGGGTCCACCTAGCTTAACGATGACATTGTCCATATAATTTCCACGGGTCCTGCTACTCCCTAAAAATACCCTTGGTTCATTTGGAGTCCGCTTCTTCCATTTCTCTGTAACGCTCATAAATGTAGCCATAATGACCGTATCTGTGATACGAGTTTCACCGGTGCACAAGTACAATAATATTTTTTATCATGGGTACTGTTATGAGAAATATATTCGTTAGTCATCCACGTCTGGAAAAATTGTTCAAGAAAGGTATTGAATCCCGTCATTTTTGGCGGCCTGTGCACGCTAGTAATCAACTAAAGAGCCTATTCATACCTACTAAATTAGTTAGCTAACTGTTGAATTACAGCGTTTAATCAGACCCGCTAACTGAATTTACTACTTTTAACTCCCGATGAGTCACGTACGGTCAGTGAGTGAAAGCTATGTAGCATGAATAGTTAAACACAGTAAAAACACAGTAGCGATATAAAATTATTTTACTTTTGCAACTAAAATCTATATTGTTTGACCCAATTTTCATTTCATAACGTATGTGACAGGCTAACAAAAACCAAACCAAATAAATGAAGTTGAAGGCGCATTTTTAAGTTTTGGAAAATTTGAAATAGAAGTAGCTGAAACTTCCATTTTAATTCAGCATGTAAATCGCCGTATATTACGAATCTTGCATTTTTCTTCTATTTTAAGATGTTAGAAAAATTTACGAACAATCTTATAGTTGGTTGCGTATTTGCAGATCTTTTCGGTTTCGGGGTCTCGAATTTAAAGTTTTTGTTTCATCAAATTATGTATTTTGGTGTAAAAAACACGAAAATGATGACCATTTTGTGGAGAAATTGTTCATTAAGTGTTACTAACCTAACCAAGGGTTTAATTTCAAACACCTCCCTGTTTATCATGGTGAAAACTTGGTAGACCCTGCAACAGGTGCACACACTCAAAGGATTGAGAGTGTATGGCACAGTCTAAAAATGAAAAAAAAACGTCAGGGAGGCACTCACCAACAAATGATAGATTCCTGTCTGTGTGAGTTTGCGTGGCGAAAACGTTCCGACAAACCGCAATACTTTCATAAAATATTAATGGATGTAAGCAAATTTCAGGCTAAACAAATAATTTTTCTACGAAATGGTTATCATTTGTGTATTTTACACACCAAAATACGTACTTTGGCGAAAATTAAATATTAAAATTCGATAGCCCCCAAACCGAAAAGAGCCGTGTTTGCTTCTGCATACTGTGTGTGTGTGTTAGTACATACGTATACTGCTTGCGTTCACGCTCCTATTTCTGAGACTAAATGCTACATTATATTACTAGTTTACGCCTGTAAATGAAGAAAAATATCATTTATAATTAAATTTAGTCAGAGAATAACCTCAGTTGGCAAATAAAGATTGCTAAACAGTGAATACTTGTTTGTTCATACATGCTGATAGCGGTATCATACGAAATAAAGCGGAAAGATGACGCAATCGAAAAACTTTGTGCGGGAAACGAATCAAACGATATAGTTAACATTGCAAGAGCAGTTTTATCATTCCTAATCGAAAACTTTATTGTCAATATTGTTATATTAGTAGATATATTAGTAAATAATTTTATTATAACACCCATGTACGGCTTATAATGATTTTATTGTAATATAATTGTAAAAGTATCGGTATCGGTAGTAGTATCGGTCAAAGTATCGGTATTTCCAAGTATCGGAGTATCAGTATCGGCCAAAAATGGGTATCGGTATCGGCCAAAAAAATGGTATCGGTACATCACTAAATCGAAGCCCCTTTAATTACCATCAAATGAGGATGAAAGCCAAGCGCACCCGTAAAATGCATGCAATACCATACATTTACTCTGAGCAGAAACAATAGCTGTTCCAGTTCGCGTAAAGAAGAGACGGCCTCAGTAGCTTATAACAAGACGTGGATAAGCAAGTAAATCCTTAAAAGAGAAAACCACGCATTCAATATTACGGAAGTCAAGCTCCGAGTAGAACTAAAACTACATATAGTTTAAATGGTAAATTTATGATTTAAAACCAGTGGTAATTGTTTTCTAAAATGGAGCATATATGAATTTCACATGATAGGGGAAGGCAGCATTAAAAATTTGCACAGCTCATAAAGAAGGTATCTCTAACCCAAGTCAATAAGTATTTACTTCCAGCAACATATTCGCATCTATGTTGATTCCATGATCTCCGAGTCGACTACTCATGAATGCAAACCCAACGTTCAGATACAATATGAATTATAGTCATTTCAAAAGATTACCATAAAAATTGTCTTTAATCAGCTGCAACAAGGCAACTTACCTAGAAATTTTAACAGAGATTTTTCAAGAACATTATTCCTGAAAGATACCTCTAAACAAAAATACCTTAATGAATAGATGCGCTCACCTCTTTGGCAATTTTGTCGAGAGCCTCATCCTCGACGGCATACTTCTTGCCCTCGCGCCGGCGTGCCCCCACCACGCCTCCGCTCTCCATCCTGAGCCCACACACACATCTCTTAATCATTGTCCACTAGCATCACACTCGGTGAACAAGTTACATTATCTCATTACAAGAACCTCAACTTGTAGAATATAATTAATTGTAAGTATTCATAAGTTGAATTAAAAATTCTTCCGTTGAATGATTGGGACCAATTCTTACTCACCAGAGTTAGGGTTTGCATACGATGTATAGTGTGGAGTTTGACCACACTGGCATTTCTTGAAGAAAACTTCATTAGAAATAACAATTTTTCCCTGTGTTACTACTCCATTTTAAAACCACAACAAACATATAGCAAATAAAATAGAAAAATATCAGACTTTAACAAAATTGTATAACAGTTTCAAGTACTTTAAATTTTGAGAAATCTATACCAAATATCAAACCAAAATAAAAATACGAAATTTAGTATACATTTAACTAGATGAAATTAATACCGTGTTTGTTTGAGAACAACAAAAAAAGTTTGTCAGTATGAAATTGTTCCACACAAAACACAACAATGAAGGATAAAGTAAGAAAATGCAAACCAGGCAATTACAACAAAAAATAATGAACTTCACCCTTACAAAACTCACTCTGCAAAGCAAGTTTGTTTTCAGGTGTGACCTGATGAAAAAGACGAGTCTCAGAAAGGCTCTTGCAGAAAAAGTTGCATCTAAAATATAAGTAAAATCCCAGAACATTTTGAGGGGTTCCTCATTATCTAAAAAAATCATTTTACCAAACACAGACACACAATAACAAAATTAGGAAATTACAGATTATAGTGTAGAATTGGGTAATTAGCTCTGAAGGAACATTTACTCATGGTTAAGGGAGATAATCTGCTTAGGAAGAGAAAGAAAACAAATATTCTATGTGTGAATGGCATTTAAATAAACCATTTTCTACAAGTTAGAAAAAATTACATGAAGTAATTGTGGACACAAGTTAGCACCCTTAGACACTAATAATGCAGGACACCCTTTACTCTCTGAGCATCAGGCTGAACCCCTCCATTTACCGATTAATTAACCAATCTTTTTTTTTTTCAGAGGACAATGCAAATGGCTGTCCAGCCTACATTAAAACCTCTGTAAGTTTAAAGGTTTGGAATAACAAGCAAGATGGATTGCAGTGCTAATGATGGATGTAAATATTTGATAAAAATAGAACTGCTGGACCAACTACAGAAAGTAAAACATTACTGATTCAAAATCATGAATTGAGGAAATCCCATCAAAATTTTGTTGCACAATCCAGCCATTCCCAACTGATGAGTTCTTCATGCTTCACTATTTTGGAAAAGAGCTTTTTACTTCTTTCACATGCATAAAACGAGTATGGCAGATGTGTCAGAAGGTCTAGCCTGCAGAACACCAACCAAGACATGGAAAGTGCTCACCAGTCAGCAGGTTTGCTGTACAGGGGCATATCTCACTGCAATCAAACAAATGCCACAGGTCAAAAACAAATTGCGTCAATACAACCACCAAAAATTCTGGCAAATAAGAAAACAAAGCAGCCATAGAAATAAATAACTTGTCATTAGCTCTCTTATCATCAGGGTAAAACTTCAAAACAAGTAGTAGCGTTCTTCATCAAAAGAATAATAGGGTAAACCAAGAGGGTGGGTGGGATCATATGCTAGTGATAAGCAAGTACTGTAAGCTCTCACTGCTTCCACTGTACAAAATATGGATCAATAACACAAAACCAGCAGAAAAAAGGCAAAACCTTACCACTCAGGCCTACTCATAGGCATGGTTGCTCAAATAATGTGCCTTTTCTCCTAAGAAGTAACGATATCTAGAAGACAAAATAAAATGAAGGTAAAATTGCAGTTACAAAAAAAGAAAATAAGTAGAAAACTTGAGAAAATACAAAAATAAGATATTTTTTGAACAAAGTATAATGGCTCAATGTTGAGAAAATTATGTACATGAAATAAACGACAATTGCTACAAATTAAAATATAAAAAAGCAATATGTCACATTTTCCATCAATGATGGAGCTAATCTACCATTCTCAACACCCAAAATTGAATGTCAATAAATGATATTCTAAATCAACAACTTTTCTCAAAAAAATCATGAGACAAAGAATAGTTGCTGGTAGGAACAGAGTAGCGGCTCCCACAAAATAAAAATGCTCTCACCACTACTCCATCTAGATTTTTGTCAAAAGCTGCAATGAATCTGATAGCACATGCTCACACTTGAGAAAAATTAAATTTGACCATTTTAAACATCCAAGTGCTTCCATCAGCAATGTTATAGTAATGTTAGTGCATCAGGACTCATAAAATGTATTTTCAACCTAACCAATATGGACTTCATAGTGGAAGCACAAAAAGTGAACCGATATTTAAAATACGAAAGCAACAAAACTAATACATACACAATAACATTGTAATGTGTTTTATTTTCTCTAGCCCATAGCCAACTAAATAAATGGGTTAATTTTATTGCATATACACTACTATGTTACTAAAATATGCCATCAACAATGCAGCCCTACTGATTGACCAAATGGGTAGTTAAGATAGTGTAAATATGAAAGTTCAAATTGGAAGGTCACAGAGCAACAAGACTTCTTACTCCAATGAAATAGACAGCAAAGAATGCATCAAGACCTCCAAGAAAGTTTTCAAATGAAGAGCAAAATCATACCTACAGCAATTGTGATGACAGTGAGGACAGGCATTCCTCTATGAGGATGTTACTTGAATGCCAGTGAAGGGCTCCAAAATAGCATGTTTGAGCTATTATGGAGCAAATAATGTTCTCCAGCAACTTCAAAGTTGAAAGTTAATCCTGTAACCTAACAAAACAGTAATTCTCCCAATTAGGATACCTATACAGCTATAGATTCCACTTACACTTCCAATATTACATAAAGTGAAAAATTTCAAATTTGAGAGATGGTTTTCTCCTTTAAAAAACGTGAAATGTTTACATTCATGGAAACATCCATGAATTAAAGTGCATGTAAAAAATCATGGAGCTTGAGCAATGATTTCTTAAGACAGTAACTGAGAAAATAAATATATCAAAAGGCCCTGCTTTGTGTTAGGCAAGATGTCAAATGCAAATCCCACTATGAGCTCCTTCCACAGAACCAAATCATTAATTCTGATGAGTGCTGTAGTAAGCTATTACCAACAGTAAAACACAAATAAATTTAATTTTTAGTGATATACCAATGTATCGGCATCGGTAATGGCAGTATCGGTCATTTTTACTGGTATCGGTATCAGTAAAATACGGCCGATACTTTATCGATACTTTCCAATAATACATATTTTATCATACAAATGAAGGTCTAAAATCATGAAAGTAAAAGTATAATCAAATAAAAAGCCCACTCAAACCTAGTAAATTAGTTAGCTAACTGTTGAATTACAGCGTTTAATCAGGCCAGCTAACTGAATTTATTACTTTGAATTTTCGATGAGTCACGTACGGTCAGTAAGTGAGAGCTATGTTCCATGAATAGTCAAACACAGTAGCTACATGAAATTATTATACTTTTACAACTAAAACCTGTATAGTTTGACCCGATTTCCTTTTCTTAAAGTATATGACAGGCTAACAAAAATCAAATCAATTAATAAAGTTGAAAGTGCATTTTAAAGTTTTTGTAAATTTAATAAAGAAGTAGCTGAAAATTCTATTTTAATTTAGCTTGTAACTCATCAAATATTATGAAGCTAATAATTTTATTTCAATTTAGCATGTAAATTGCCATACATTACGAATCCTGCACTTTTCTTCTATATTAAGACGTTTGAAAAATTCACGAACAATCTTATAGTTGGTCGCGTGTTTGTGGATCTTTTTGGTTTTGGGGCCTATTAAATTTTAATGTTTTCTTCTCGCCAAAGTATGTTTTTTGGTGTGAAGAACACGAAAATGATAATCATTATGTGGAGAAATTATTCATTAAGTGTTCCTAACCTAACCAAGGGTATAATTTCAAACACCTCCCTGTTAATCATAGTGAAAAACTTCATAGACCCTGCAATAGGTGCACACACTCAAATTTTTGAGAGTGTATGACGTAGTCTAAAAATGAAAAATCGTTAGGGAGGCACTCACCGACAAATGATAGATTCTTGTCTGTGTGAGTTTACGTGGCAAAAACGTACCAAGAAACCGCAGTTTTTTAGTAAAATATTAATAGGTATGAGCTTAATAAATAATTTCTCTACAAAATGATTATCATTTTTGTGTTTATACACCAAAATACATACTTTGGCAAAAAAAACCTTAAAATTCGATATGCCCCAAACCAAAAAGAGCCGTGTTTTCTTCTTTTGCACATTGTGTGTTAGTGCATACATATACTACTTTCGTTCACGCTGCTATTTCTGAGACTCTATATTATATTACTATTTTACACCTGTAAATGGAGAAAAATACAATATTTAATACATTTAGTTGGATAATAACCTCAGTTGGCAAATTAAGATTGCTAAACAATGAAACTTATTTGTTCATAAGTGCTAATTACGGTATCACACGACAATAGAGCAGAAAGATGACGCAATCAAAAAACTTTGAGGGAAACGAATCAAACTATGACACTGGACTGCAGTGTTGTCAACTTGACATTAAAGTACAAATTTATCACCTAGCAGGAGAAATAACATTAAAATGCAAAATCTAGCATTTTACCAGGCGATTTTACCAATATATTAAATTTAGTCATTTTCAATTGCTTTCTAGCATCCATTTGTTGACTCATTGTTACTCAATGACTCGTTAAAGTTTCATCCATGCCTAGT
>JACJUY010000591.1:164173-237650 GCA_014220935.1 Platorchestia sp. MABIK | reverse complement strand
GTCCAAACCTAGTCGAAGTTTCGTCCAAACCTAGTCGAAGTTTCGTCCAAACCTAGTCGAAGTTTCGTCCAAACCTAGTCGAAGTTTCGTCCAAACCTAGTTGAAGTTTCATCCAAACCTAGCTGAAGTTTCGTTCAAACCTCGTTCGATTGTTTTGGTCCACTTTTGGAACCAGTTACTATTAGAGCTAGTCTATATTATGTTGCACTACGATTAGAAACACTTATCTATCAAATGTATTTCATTTCGTTTTTTTTTAACAATATAGTTAACAGAGCAAGAGCAGTTTTATTATTCATAATCAAAAACTTTATTGCCAATATTGTCATATTATTAGATATTTTAGTGAATAATTTTATTATAACACCCATGTAGGGATTATAATGGTTTTATTGGATATAATTGTAAATTATTGGTTTCGGTTGTAGTATCAGCATTTCCAAGTATCGTAGTATAGGTATCGGCCAAAAAATGGCATCGGTACATTACTAGTCCTTAACATAACAAAAAAAAAATTTACTTCAAAAAAAGAAGGCCTATTTAACTCTTAGCTCGGGCCCTCACATTTTCCCCCTGGGAGTGCTAATTCCCATAGATACAATACTTGTATCCCCCTGAGGGATGTTGATTCTGGAAAGAAAAGCTTGAGTGACCAATAAAAAGCACAATTTCTCCAATGCACTTCAATGAGTTTGGACACCATCAGCACATCTTTTCAGTGTAGCACAGGTCTCCCAACATACACCATGAAGTATCAAGGTCTTCCCCCTCAAGATGCACTCAAGGACAACTTCTTCCAGGACATCCTACTAAATAGAAACTGAACGAGTGAAAACTTATTCAGCAAAAACAATAAAAGCAATTGAAAATACTGCTAACTTTCGAATAGAAGTAATTAAGTTGATTATGTTATTTAGTATATTGATGGAGTGGTGAATGAATGGTAAGTACTCAGATGATTCTCATATGTCCAGCGATTTATTCTTATCATCAATAGCACAATAGAAATGGTAAAAGCTAATTCATTGAAAATAAAGAGATCAAATACACACAGTGGCCAAAAGATGTCTGCACATTCATTGAGTAGCTTCATACATGACCAGAAAGTTCTCACTCAATTGAATGAATATCTTTCAGACTTAGATTTTTGAGGGCAGTCTGAAAAATAGACTAAGGATTTAAACTTATATACAGCCCCCTTCAACTTCAGACAATTCCAAAAATACTTTTCTCAATTTCTGAAATCTTCTGACTCTCAAATAACAAATTCAAACGACATTATCCATGTATTGATATTTTTTTTCACTTTTAGAACTGCAGAACCACCCCCATGAGCTAAATTCTACTCCCACAGTGCTACTCTCTTAAGCAATGCAAATAAAATTGAACATTCAGTAGACAATGAGAATATTAGAGGACAAAGATGAATATTGTACCAACTAAACTTAGCTTCGTGACTGCAGCAATGACACCTGCCACTCTGAGTTTGCAATCAGAGTAAAGATTGTCAGATGTAAAAACCTCAATGGCATGGATGTCAATAACATGCAATTGAGCAATGGATGTGCAAATTCATTCCAAAACCATTTAAAAATATATTGAAGACCAGAGAAACATCAGGAAATTAACTTTGAAAAGTTTGCTTGCACTAGCGTAACCATACACAAGGATGATGATTTGCAAATGTTTCAATAGTACAGAAAAGTTGCAAGGAAAAGGAAAAGTTGCAGATAGCTTTTGACTTTGCTAGAGACACCAAGCCCATGATTTGGTCAAAAGACACCAAGCCCATGATTTGGTCAAAAGACACCAAGCCCATGATTTGGTCAAAAGACACCAAGCCCATGATATGATCAAAAGATACCAAGCCCATGATATGATCAAAAGATACCAAGCCCATGATATGATCAAAAGATACCAAGCCCATGATATGATCAAAAGATACCAAGCCCATGATATGATCAAAAGATAACAAGCCCATGATATGATCAAAAGATACCAAGTTCATGATATGATCAAAAGATACCAAGTTCATGATATTCTCATGCAACCAAAGGCAATTGAAATCATTGCTAGCATTTACAAACTCAATGCATTGTACTTATATGTTTATTGTGTGTAGACCCAATCTGAGAGAGTCAGAAAGACACTGAATGGTGTAAGACACTAATGGTAAGTTCCATAAATACTTTATTCCTAACAAAAATGACAGAAAATTCAAGCCCACATCTAACAGGTAGCACACTCAAAATAAGAGTAATAAACAATTCCTCAATACACCAATACCTCTCAACACAAAAAATTTATGATACAAAATGAGAAAAAAGATTTTTTGGATCATAATATAAGAAGCACTTCATGATCAAAAACATAATTCACTTCAAGGTTTCTCTGATTGGTAAGAATAATTTATGAACTTGCATACCACCTTACTGTCTGCTTACCCTCTCCTATTGGTGATTTCCCTTCTCAGATGCTGGTTACTGCTGTAAGATCCCTCCCTCCTATGATAGTAATTTTTTAAAGAGGTCATTAGTAGGCCAAAAGAAAGCTCTAGGTGATTAAAAAAACAGAAAAATAGAAGTAATGAAGAAATTAATGAAATTTAGAAAGCACTAGCACAGTGAAAATAGAAAATAAAAATTAGAAAAAGGTAAAAAAAATTATTTCAAGTTTTCTATAAAGTTAAATGTGAATGTTTTCCAACATTTGTCCTTTTCTGTCACTTTGGCTTTTAAACTTCACCTCACTCAAAAGATTAGGTTTTATACTTTTATTTTTCATTTATTCTTATACAGTGGTACCTCGGTACTCGACTGCCTCTGTACTCGACCAAATCGGCGCTCGACCAAAAAATTCGAGTAGAAAATGCATCGGACCTCATACAGATTTTCGGTACTCGACTAGCCGAGTCGACCCGAATGCGCTCCTCGGCTCTTCTCGGCCAGCGGGTAAGCGTCAGTTCGACTCGGATCGCCAGCGGAGTAAGACGTACGCTGTTTGTTTCAGCATTTCTTCCCAGATTTAAACTTTTTCGTGTTGCTCTAGCTCAAGGAAAATTGGTTTCGGTGTTCGAACAAATCGGTGCTTGACCACCACCTCAGAACGGATTATGGTCGAGTACCGAGGTACCACTGTATTATGTTATAATTACACCATTTATAGATCCTAGTGCAATGCCCGTGAATTGCAATTCTACTGTCTATCCAATCTAACTAATTGATGTGTTAAAATGGGTCATTTGAAATCTGTCAATTATCAAATTTCCAATTTTATTAACGATTATTCAAACGCCGTTCAACGGTCAAGTTAGCCCTAGCTTCTTGTTGGCGAGCAGCATTGATTCGCCCTGACTATTTTGCGTTGTTCATTCGATAGTCTGCGGCGTCTTCCTTACTGTCAAAGTCTTGCTGCTTCTCTCTTACGGTTGGGCATGTTTCTATCCATGGTGGCCTCTTTTGCCGCCGAGCCAGAATCTCATTCTGAAATGTCGTCTATTATCTCTTCGAAGCTTTTCAAGAAAATTACAGTTTCGAAAACAATAACTCAAGTTCCAAAATCTGGGGCTTGAAGCCAGTGGTAGCAGGTTACTGGTCGAATGAATTTAAAACATTTATTTTTGCATTGTCAATTAAAAATATCAAAGCGACATGATGAATTTCAACAGAGAAAGCTGCATAGAAAATTTTTATTCCAAAAATAAGCCGATTGCGTATTGTGGATACCATAATCAAGAGGGGGTAACACGGACGGAGGGACGGACGCGGCTACTTTTATAATAGTGATTATTGGTTATATTACGTATTCAATGATTCAAAATATTTGGTTGTATTTCAATGTGGTTGATACAATATAGCTTAATAACCAAATTTAATGTGGTATTTTGTAAGACTTGTAACAAAATAAGCAATTTGCATGTGAACAATTAATAGCACAAAAAATTGTGATTTGAAAGTTCCTCTGAAACAAATCAATTTGGTATTGAGTGATATTACTGTATTTTGGTGTGACTCATAGCAGGGTCTAAGCTGCATCAAAACACCCATGATAATAAAGTTCAGCATACTTCTTTACTAATTGTTTTTTGATGTTATGAGATCATAATTGAGCAAAAAAAGTCTAATCTTTAAAATAAAACTTACGGACAAATGCAGTAATTTAAATTCAGTTCTTCATTTCATGAAAGAAACTTATTTCATCTTCAACAGAATGAGCCAGGAGATTATGATAGCACCTGATAGCAGTAGACATGATGGCTAGCATTCAAGAGTAATCTCCATTCCCAAGCATTCTTATTCTGAAAACTTAGTGTGATATTTCACATCTCATTACTCCAAGCAAGGCTAAAACTGAACACAACCTTATGATCTTCAAGAGACAAAGAACAGAAGCAATGCATTTTGTAAGATCACTTATTCAAAACAGTGCAGAATTTGCTCTAGTTTAACTAACCAAATCACTCTAAGTAAATAAAATTATGCAAACCATAGAGTATCAAAAACTTCAAATCACCAAATAAAATCTACATACAAATGCTATTATAAACATTCAAACAGGTACATGACACATATCTGAGAATTGAATTGATAATGTCCTGTGCCTTAGGTGATATTGTTTCTACACTTTGGTTATGAAATTCCAGAGGAGAATTCGGAAACACAAATAATACGAGTAGCAGTTACTTGAAATATTAAAGCCAGGGGCTAAATTTTGTTTTTTAAAATTCAATGGAAATATTTTGTTTCTTACACCTAAGTTTTCTAAAAATTTCAGTTTTCACTCAAAATCTAAATTATTAACTTCGACCGTTTCAGTCGTGCGTTAATAATGAGCTTTTTTCAAACAAAGTAGTTGTCAGAGCATATATTTATTTAAAATTAAGTGCATGAACGTACCTTTAAAAATTGCAGAGTTCATGTGCTGCTGCACACACTATTACAGCACTAAGCGCTATCTTCACACTCTTGAACGCATCCTGAGGGCCAAGAATGGTCACAATAACAATGCGTAAGACGTCAAAGAATGACCCGGGTCAATTTACTGAATGCAACTGTTCAATAAGATGACCTATTTATTCAAAAACAGTCATTTCAATTATTTTAAGAAATCTAAAACAATGTTACCATACAAAATAAATGATCGAGGAATCATATTATGGTAATAAGGCCAGTGCAAGAACTCAAAAATGAGGAATTCATAGAAATGCACAAGACGTCAACATGAACCACCCGGATGTGCGTACTCTTCATTAATACTGTGGAAGTAGAAAACTTTCTTTTAAACGGTTAACAATTTTATTTTGGAAAAATCATTTTATCCTTGTAACAAATTTTATACTCTTCATGACGCGCACTTGTGTTGATTGCAGTGCATTTTCATTTTGACATAGCAACGTCACTGTCATGATGATTTGATGGCGCATCAAATAATCATATTCCAAGTAGGGAATAACCAAACGATGTTGCAATAAACATAATGATGAAACGCAATTCTTGCTTTCAAATTAAAGGCCGAAATCTTTGATCCTAATTTGATATTACAAGCGTCTAATTTTTCAGGATAACATCCGAAGTACCGTTCTCACGTCTCACAACCAATCAATCAACGTACCGCATTGAACATCACTTTATCCGAAACCAGCTAGTCACTAGTCGAACCAAATGATAGAGGGCAATGTCTTCCTATTGTTGTTTAACGTTTGATAATATATGCATTGATAATTTGAAACAAAGATATAATTTCTATGACAATGCAATGTTAAGAGCACTCATATTAGAGCGCACTTACATTAAAATACGAGTCCAGGGACTTGCGGTGTGAGAAATTAATTTTGAGGGTAAAACGGCGGATTGAAATAATTCTGGGTCTAACTTAAAAGCGGCCCATGGTTGATCAATTTAATTGTCAACATAATTGACAATGATGAATATTGAAAATTTAATTGATCGTCTGTGGGCTTGATTGACGACCGTCAATTAATTGATTCCATGTATTGACGCAATCAAATCAGTTTGTTTTTTGTTGATAGTTCGTCAATATTTCATTCTTAGCTCTGAAAGTCGTAGTGTATAAACATGGGAATACTTGGAATTTCATTTTTGTGTACATGCAGATCTGGTACTTTTTGCATGCTGGAGGAAGCTGCTACATATATCTGTTTTTTTTATGTCTTATTATTATATAATATTTTTTGAATGCAGTTAAGTAATTTCATTACAAATTGTTAATCTACTTGCTTAAATTATCCTGAGAAGTAAAAACTTCGCATTTTTCAATACTTCGAAATTTTACTTCAATACTTGTAATTTTACTCATGGTGCTTCGTAATGTTTAAGGAGTGACCAGATGCAATAGTTACCAGTGCGCCGTTTTTGAGAACCCATCTAAGACCCTTCCCGAATTACCCTGACAAAAGGGTAATTTCTGAACTATAAGACGTACAATCTTGAAATTAGTACCAAATTAATGCTCGTGACGAGTACAACATTTTTATGTTTTTAAAAAATCTTTTCGCCCCTGTGGGGGGCAGGAAGCTCGGCTGTCGTGGCCCCTTAATAGTCGGCCGATGTTCTCTATAAGGCTCATGTTCATCTCGTTGAAATTTCTGAACTATTGCACCTAAAACTTTGAAATTGGTTTCATTTTAAACATCAATTCATTCTCCAACTGGGAGAGTATAATAAAAGTCACATTCGCTTCCTGGGGAGGCATGGTTAGAGGTTTCCCTACCCTATAAATGGTCGGCCGATTTTCTCTGTAAGGCTCATGTTCATCTCGTTGTAATTTCTGAACTATTGCACCTAAAAATTTGAAATTGGTTTCATTTTAAACATCAATTCATTCTCCAACTGTGAGAGTATAACAAAAGTCTCATACGCTTCCTGGGGATAAAAGAGAGCAAGGTTCTCCTAGCCCAAAAATCCGCGCTGACGAATGCCGTGATCACCGTGGTTATGATGCGCTGTCCAAGTCTGCTAGTCAGAGTCTTGCCGTTTTCAGCCCTGTACCTGTATCGTGCCTTCGAATCTCGGCTCTGGGTGATGTTTTTTCTCTTTTATAAAGTCATAGTTTCCATGTTTTTTGGTCACGTAGACTTTTGTGGGGCAATATTATAAGCATGGAAATGTCATAATTTCGTTGCATGATGTAAAACAGGTTTTCCGAGTCCCTTGATTGGAATACCAGTCCATGCAATGTAATAAACATATATTTTGAATGTCAANTCGACAAGCGACATGGGTATTACAATACCCATCCATGCGTGGCTTTTGAATAGCTTTATTAGGTTTCCTCAAAGAGTTACTGCAGAAATAGAGAGTTAGTCTCAAGTACTTAGTTGGAAAAGACCCCTCCTACAGAGTGAGGGGGTCTCTCACATTCCTTTCAGGGAGGAAGGAAATCTGTGACTGCTTTGGAAGGCTGGAGAAAAAAATTCTCGTGCCCTCCTGGGGGGCAGGCAGTAAGGTCGGCCGATAAGTCTCATTTTCCGCTGACTCTAATTTCTAAACTCTTCCACCTTCGAACTTCAAATAGCACGGATCATCGACGAAATTATAATTTCTTCATCATCCGAGACGAGTTGATCGCGTGTCCTTTTTGATTTCTGCCGCTCGTTTTCCCAAGCGCGTCGTTGTAACTATTTAAAATCCAGTTTTCTTCTTGTGTAGTGAGTAGGCTGTATTTCCAGCCCCACTATATAGGCCAACTGCCAAAAATCAGCTGGCCGTAAATAGTGAGGCTAAAATTTGGGCCGCACTATGCCTTTATTGTAACAAATTAGATTCATTTCATGCTTAAGAATAGAAAGTTGCAACTGTATATGGCTCCTCAGTTCCTGCGACGTAAACATATTTGGTTACAAATTACGCCATATTTATTAAGGGACAGTATTTTATGAAATTCTACAACTTTTCTAAAGGAATTGTGTCACAAAACGCTACTGGAATAAATAGAAACAAGGTTAGTCAAAAATGAGTTGTACTAATCGTAGCACAACGCGCACATCAAAAAACAAGTACAAACTTAAGCCTGCGCAATGAATTTCAGAGCTTAAAGGTTCAGTGATAAATATTATCGGAACATTAATCTTCATGACTCTAGGATTTAGTTTCATCTACCAAAAATCATACATCAAAACACATGTACAGAAAATAGGATAATAATGGTAATAATGCAAATGACCGTCGCCCTGCTTCATTGAACTGACGGCTTCGCTGCTCTTAATTGTCGACAGAAATAACTAGGATATAAATGATAATGACTTAGGAAATGGAAAAGTGAGTTAATTCCTGATCTTATAACAAGCTTTTCATAAAAATCAAGCTACAGTTTCAGAGCAACAACTCTTTCATCCTCTCAGGATTCGCATTAACAAACAACAGACAGACATGGGTACATGGGACAAAATAGAGGCACCGTAATTAATTGAAATTATTAATGAGTAACAAATAGCTAAAAAGATTCTACGCAGAGGTGAGATATGAACTTAATTATGGTTTCATAATCAACTGCACTTTACAGGCTAAGGAACAGAGATTTGCGATCTGAACATTTTCCTTTTCCCTACATTCTCAAGCAGTTTTCGTTTTGTATATGCTCGGGAAGCGGTTTGTATTCACGAGCCACTGATGGATGAACTTGCAACTAAAGACATTTGATATTCTTTCGCCATAAATATAAATTTCGATTGCACTACACTAACCTAACAAGAGCATTTTGGGATGTCAATAAGAAAAAAAACATGAGTGGGTATCACACATGCCTGAGATTTTCCTAACTTCATCCAGAAATGGTTCCCCCTTCAATGGGTCCCTGATATTCGCTATTTTCTCTGTTTCCAACGTTTCGATTCGAGCAAAAACTGTTGTAAATTGAAACTGGTGCACATACACCTGTGTGTAGTGAACTAGCAACTGGTATTTAAATTATGAATACCAGCCTTTTTCTCACTCACAACTTCTAACACTACCCAACACATCATTTCATTCTTTAATTGCAAAGCAATCCAAAGCTTAAATGTCTTGTACATGTAAAATGTGGCACCTACGTATGTATGTTTATCAATCGCAGACATTTTCGCATTATATCAGAGATAATGTGATTTTTTTCAAATATGAAACCCATAAGGACACTCATGTTTTTGTTTCTTATTGACATCCAAAAATGCTCTTGTTAGGCTAATGTAGTGCAATTATCATATCATCTCTTACGCTCTAGAGTGTATTATAAAAACCGAACCTAGGCCTCACATATTCTGGAAATATTTCTGTACTTGGGAACCGTTGTATGACAATCGTTTTCGTGTTTCTGTCTCAGATAGACTGTTTTGTGCCACTATTTCTCGTACAAAAATGTCCTAAAATTCAGGCCGTTATAAAAGGTATTTTCTAGGTATTTCTGAATTGGAATGTTAGTTTATACTGACTAGTTTACGCTGATTTTTGCGCACATGCTTACTTGTGTATATGTGTTCGTGTGCACGCTATGCGTGCGTAGATGGGTGAATGAGTCACTACGTAATACTTCATTTCACTTCATTATTATAAAGCATTTATAAAAATATGCGTATATATGTTGCGCGATCACCCACATATGATAAATCAGACGCTTATGACCCAATAATCTTTTCGATACAATATTTAATTAAACATCGTTACAATATTTCATTAGATATCGAAAGCCGCAACACACACTGAAAAAGTTATCGCGAATTTCCTTTGCTCATTATCCTATATTTCAGAACATCGTACAGCATTTTAAGGAACGCGTATGTATTGTGATTTCCTCGATGCATAAAAATGTATTTGTGTACGTTTACGTGTTAGGTGTATGTATGTGCGTAGGTATGTAGGTGCACGTATATGTGTACATATTTACATGTATATATGCACATGTATATGCACTAAACCGACAACTGCCATTTTTAGCTAGAAATAGTGGTCTCTTTCTGTTCACTCTCAATTTGTAACATTACTGAACTCGACATCTCTTTATTATTGTAAAGCATTCCCGTAAAAACTTTACATTTTTTGTGTGATCATCCATTTATATTTAAATTAAATGCTTATCAACTAATGATCGTTATGTTTAAATGATTTAATTAGAAATACAAAACTTGTTATCCTCGTGTTCCACATGCTTATATATATATATATATATATATATATANCAGGGGCGTAAAAAATTTTTCAATTACACAAAAATGTTGTACTCGTCACGAGCATTAATTTGGCACTAATTTCCAGATTGTACGTCTTATAGTTCAGAAATTACCCTTTTGTCAGGGTAATTCGGGAAGGGTCTTAGATGGGTTCTCAAAAACTGCGCACTGGTCTTGCATGTTGGAGACGAGGGTTCGTATCTCGGCACTGGCTCGGCGATGTTCCCCGTTGGGTATAAGGGAGAGCTCAAGCACAATACCCCACTCAACCCAGGTGTCGGAAATGGGTACCGGCTTCACGAGGGAACCGTCATGGTGTCCTATATATAGTGTTAGTTATAAGACATTTGAAAAAACAATGCTTAAGATCATATGTATCAGGCTTGATTGGAAATAAAGAATCCTAAGATGCCGATGTTTGTTTGTTAACATCCCCAAAATAACTTTTGTGGGTCGTTACTAATTAACGGATCATAATTGTTGCCAGAGGAAAAGAACGGAAGAGTGTTGCGTGTTTCGTACAACGCGCAAACTGTATCCTTGACTGAAGGATGTTTTTATGAATTTTTGACTCGATGAGATTGTAAAATCCCTAAAAATAAGACATGAAGCTTGTAGATCAGGTTGTTCAGACATTTCGTGTCGTTAAATTGTTTAGAGATAACACTGAAAAAATTAATAACATCGACTATTCACCGAGCGGTGATTTGTTGTTAACATCCAGCGATGATGATCAAATAGTCATATACGACTGTGAAAAGGGAACGTGAGTATTTTACAACTTTTCCCAGTAAAGAAATAAACAATTTAAGCTGCATCATCTTATTTGATTTATGCCTCTGCGCGTGTGGAATGATATAAAATGTTACTAATTCATACGTAAAAACTTACGTTACAAAATTTTTAAATAGAGTAGATAAGCTGGTGTTCATGTGGTTATAGTAGACACATGCTAGGATAGTAATGCTTTATTTGTAGTGCTAATTTGCTTTAGTATCACTAACAGTAGTAGTAAAACGATGTAATGATGATTAGAAATTGAAAAATATTATTTTAATCAGTCATTTACACCTGCAAATATTAAATGTAGTTATGGAAAACTTGTCTGGAACTATCAAATTTAAATATAATGACCCTACTAATATGCAGTTATTTAAGGTTTAATTTCAAATTTATGATTTAGAAATTAAATCCGCTCATAATAATTGTAAATAACGCATCATTTGAAGGCTGGATAGCCATGGTAATATTATCTATAATCTTGGTCCAATTGATGGGATATAGGAAGTGGCAAGGTGGATTGACACTATTGCTTTTCAAATAAATTTTTATTTAAAATTGTAAATAACATAAAAAAATAGTATGCAATATTGGTAGCTAATTTTGTTGTCCAAATTATGGCCTAAAATATTTTTACTTTGCAATTATAATTTTTCTGTTTAGGGGCCTTTTTGCTGTATGAAGTTGAACAGGAAGAAGAAGAATGGCAGTAGCAAGACCCTCTATTACAGCCTATTATTAACTCTAATGCACACAACCAAATGGCCCTTCAAGTTTCTTACCTGTAAAGCAGAAAGAATTTCTTGGTCAAAAATAAATCCTAACACACTGTTGGTTATCAGATTCTCTAAGTAACTGCCTGCTCAAGATCATTGTGTTAGATTCCTCTCATTCACTAGAAAAAATTTACTGCTTTAACAAGTCTGATTGCATTCTTCATCCAACCCTGCTAGAAAGCTCATACCAGAGCCATGTTTAGAATTATTGGTATGTTACTGGATTTTCCTACTGTTTAAAAACCACATTTAATTGGAAATTTCTTTCATGCTCATTTTTAGTACAATCCAAAACTAGATAATCTACTGTAACTTGTATTCCACAGGCACTCTGCATACACAAACTGTTATTCCTTCATTCTACCTCCATTTGTATCTTTACACTCTTAAAGGTTTTTTACCTTACCACAATCAGTTTTTGAATTTTAATACTAGCATGAGTAGTATAGCATGTCACTTGAGCCCCCCATTCATTTATGGTACTATGCACCACACTTGAAATCCCCATCCCATTTACGCCACTCCCATTTACGGTACTATAGCATGTCACTTGAGACCTTGGTGTTTCATCAAGTGACCTCCAGAAATCCTATATAGTTTTTGTGTTTGTGTTCCTCACCCAACAGAGAGCACCCCAACTAAGGAACACGAACACTTCACATTCCAAATCCACGATATGGATTCTAATTGATTATTTACATCCCTAATCCTAACTTACGTTTAGCTAACATTACACCACCTACCAAACCTGCTTTAGCTCTATCTTTAAAAGACCCTGAAGATTTAGCCAGTTTGAATGCTTCATCCTGAAGCTTTTTATCAAAAACATGCCTGTCTTTAGTATCCTTAAAAATTGAATTTGCCATATCATGAAATTGTGCAGCTTTATCAAGTTCTTTAACAGGTTTATCTCCCCTCAACAATCGCTCTTCCAGTTTTGTACCAGGACCAGTATAATTATGACCTGGCAAGTGTAATTCAGGAAGCTTACCTAAATTTAATAAATCGTTTATAAAACCACCACCTGTTTTATTAGAAACAAACTGAGACTGTCCTCCACTACAAACAGAACAAGTTCCTGTCAATCTTTAAAGTATCTCATCCTTTTTCTTTGGAAGCGCTTGTTCATGTAAGTACAACAAATGCTATGACTCCTTTGGATTACCTCCGCCTAAATGTATCGAAAAACGAATTGAATGGTATAATACAAGACAACATCAGCATGTAAATAGCAGTTTGTGTGGTCTCTATTCTTGTTCTTATATCATTTGTAGGAATAGAGGTCAGACACTATCCATCCGTTTTTGAGTAAAGTTGAAAAAGTTGAGAAGAAGACGAACAACAACAATCAGTACCAATTCCTAGAGCGCCTTTGCCGCTAATAATTGCTTTTAACAAGTGAAAATAAGCTGTATCTATGCTACGCAGATTCACACGGTATAAATAAAGCTTACAATCGTTAGTTTTCAAGGTAAAAAATTATTTCCTCCGACGCAGAAAGCATCAAGAGTGAAACTAAATATGAACAGCGTATAAAAATCAATCAAAATTTTGCTTTAAAAATTCGATTAAACCAGTGACTCGTAATATTTAACATTTCATTAAATTTTCATTGATGGACCTCTTGGTATTTTTATGGGCCTACAATAAATGACCAAAAGAAAACTTTAGAGTTATTTCAGAAAAGTTGCCGTTTAATTATACGGAGAATAAGTCACAGCAAGAGACAGAAATAATCACCCCACTTTTAAACTATAAATATAAATTTTGCTTGCTTTAAATCATGTACTTCTTGTAGTTTACGTGTAGTGGGGTGATTATTTCTGATGTCTTATATTATACCAATCAATTCGTTTTTCGACACATTTAAGCGGAGGTAATCCAAAGGAGTTGTAGCATTCATTGTACTTACATGAACAAGCGCTTCCAAAGAAAAAGGATAAGATACTTTATAGATTGACAGGAACTTGTTCTGTTTGTACTGGAGGACAGTCTCAGTTTGTTTCTAACAAAACAGGTGGTGGTTTTATAAACGATTTATTAAATTTAGGTAAGCTTCCTGAATTACACTTGCCAGGTCATAATTATACTGGTCCTGGTACAAAACTGGAAGAGCGATTATTGAGGGGAGATAAACCTGTTAAAGAACTTGATAAAGCTGCACAATTTCATGATATGGCAAATTCAATTTTTAAGGATACTAAAGACAGGCATGTTTTTGATAAAAAGCTTCAGGATGAAGCATTCAAACTGGCTAAATCTTCAGGGTCTTTTAAAGATAGAGCTGAAGCAGGTTTGGTAGGTGGTATAATGTTAGCTAAACGTTAGTTAGGATTAGGGATGTAAATAATCAATTAGAATTCCATATCGTGGATATGGAATGTGAAGTGTTTGTGTTCCTTAGTTGGGGTGCTCTCTGCTGGGTGAGGAACACAAACACGAAAACTATATAGGATTTCTGGAGGTCACGTGGATGAAACACCAAGGTCTCAAGTGACGTGCTGTAGTACCGTAAATAGGGTGGGAAGTTCAAGTGCGGTGCATAGTACCGTGAGTGAATGATGGGCTCAAGTGACATGCTATACTACTAGCATGATAAAACATCTTGCTCTTTTGGACAATCTTCATATGATACCAAGTTAAAATATATTTTTCCTCACGCAATGTTTCAATTTTCTCAATCCGAATTCTCTTTCTGGTCTTTCAATTCCTTTACTCCACTTCTTGCAATCCTACTCTGCTTCTTTACATCTATTGTGCTCCAAAACTAGTCTTCTACAGGTTTCCCAATTCTATCTCAAATAATCTTTTGGATATTGAACTTTCTTCTATGTCCTTCAACAGATTTTCTACTCAAGGAATTGCTCTCTGAAATTTGTTTTACTTACCTGTTATTTTGTGTTTGCTCAATTTTAATGTAATAATTCAAGATAGTCTTTATCATGCACTCAGAAAATAAACTTCATTCTTGATCCCCTCTAACATCTTTCATAGCTTTCCATTTATAGCCTATATTGCCAAATACCCCTCATAATTCTGAGTACCTCTAACTTTTCAAGGTCTCAGACCACAACATTCATATTCTACTTTACAATGGAAACGGCAACATATATCCATATTGCTCAACATTCCTTATCACTGCAGAGTTTTTGCCATTTTCTCATCTTTCACCTAAAACTGAGATATTGTCAGCTACAGTAAAAACATACCTATTGGTGCTTCTTGATTGTTCAGGAGCTAGTTTTAGAAAGTTTTTTGTGCAGCTTCAAGATATTGAGAGATCACTACACATTTTGAAATAATTAATAATGAAATTAGATGTTCTCAAATGTTTCTGATAAAGAAAAAATCTGGCTTATTATGCTCAGGCAAAATAAAAGATTAAAATTGAATGTAAGAGGTCACTATTTCTTTCAATTCTATTTAATTGGTAGCTTCAAATTTATACTATTTTGATGACTAATTTTTTTAAATTTAGTAAACTATTGTTATAATTTGGGTTCATCAGTTGTCAAATTACATCTTGTTTGAAATTATAGTACCATACAGAAATACCTTTTATTTATTTTATTTGCAGTTTATAACTGCATTAAAGAAGTTTCTTCAGTGCTTATGATGTATTGTCCAAATACAGTAAAAAAGTTATTTTAATTGCATTGCAAGTCTTATGAGTGCACTAGTGGTCAACTTGACTGTTTTTGTACTTCTAATGCATTATTTTGCAACAGTGTTAACCTGGTAAACTGTATTATATGCGCTTATTTATGGTCTTCCATTATACAAATTGAGATTCTTGTTTTGGGTTACATTGTTCCATTACTCGGATTGGTCAATCTGTGATGCTGTTTGATGGTGTAATATAGAAAAGACTAATATTACATTGATACCAGGGACTGTTGGATGCTTGTGTAAGGTTATTTTTGTTATAAAGTGCCTGTTTAAGGTATTAGAATCACCTTTTGCCAAAAATGATTTTTGCACACGCTCTTGCATCAAATGGATATATTGGTTGTACTAAATTTACTCTTGCTATGGCTGGATTTAGTCAAAAATTGTTTTAAACCATGGTGGAATGCATTTCAATACCTAGATGAACATGTCAGTCAATTTTACATATTGATTTCTATGTTTAGAGCAAGAGAGTGTGTACAAGGTTTGTGGATCATAGACACGTTTGCTTGGTGGTGGTCACTTGAGAGTTTCATAATGCGATTGACCTACCTGTGGTCACTAACTCAATTTTCACAACTATTGGATGAATATCAAATGAAGGCATATTCCATTTAATGTTTGCCAATTTCAATATTGAATTTTGAAATGTTTAAATAAGTAAAGGAACAAATTTCATTTCAACCCTCCCAATCTGAGTAAATCTGATGCTGAAAAGGGGGATAATTATGCTCCCCTTGACATACTGGTGGAATTAATTTAATTATCTGGGCTTTATTATCTATTTCTCTGCAATCTTGTGATATTTTTACATTCTTTGATGTTGAGTTATGTAATACTATTGATCTATTATTAGCATTAAATTATGTATCCCATGTGTCAAGCCGGTCATGCGTCCATGATTAGGAATGAGAAATTCTTTTTTAGGTATTCAATTTGTGTAAAAGTTCATAAAAATGATGAAGTAGTACGTTGTCTGTATGTGGAAAAGTTATATTAGTCTATGAATGGATGGTGACTATTTTAAATATCTCATGTGTTTTCCGTTAGTTTGTTATTTTCTTTAATATTAAGAGTGAATATGCATTTTAGGAGTGTGGTCAAAGAGGGTATCAAGTAGAAATAAGTTATTTTATTTGTGGTACCGATTTTGCTTTTGTTTTCAGATCAAAACGAACCCTGAACAGTAAGAAGTATGGAGTTGATCTCATACACTTCACCCATGGCAAAAATTCTGCAATATATGCATCTACAAAAATTGATGGTAAGCATCCTCTGGTGAAATAATTTCCAATTTTCCTAGGTGCAATGCTAAAGGGTTGTACTGTAGTTATGGATTTTTTTTCTATGGGTAATTAATAAATAGTAAATTTGATCTTTAAAGAATAACATTGGCATTCTGTATTCAATATTATTTCTGAATGTAGACTTGTGTAACACAAACTGGAAAACAAAAATTTCAAAGTTGAATTACTCAAAAATAATGCGTCAGCTCTGTTGATTTTTTTAATTTGTTAATTTTTTTAATTTTTTGACTTTTTATTCATTATTTTTTTTAATTTTTTTATTTCAATTTGTTCATTTTTTATTTTGTTGAATTTTGTTAATTTTTTTAATTTGTTTTAATTTAATTTATTTGTTTTTTCATTTTTTTGGATTTTGAAAATTTTTTCCAATTTATTCATTTTTTTCAACTTTTTCATTTATAAAATTTTTTTATATTTTATTATTTGTTTTATCTTTTATTATTTTTTACTCATATTTTTGTCTCATTTTTAATTTTTTTTTCACATTTTTATATTTTTTTCTGATTTTTTATATGTTAATTTTTCATTTTTTCATTGATTTATTTCTTCTATCTTTTTAATCTTTATTTATTTCAATTTTTTCTTTTTATTTCAATTTTTCTATTTACTCTTTTATTTATATTATTTTTAATAATTTTTAGTTTTCCTTTATTTTTCTTTCATTTTTTTAAACTTTGCATTGCATAAAAATTTGATTTTAAATTACAGTAAGTATTTCAGGAATCTTTCCATATCAAACAATGCTAATAAAACACATTTCTTCATACTTTAACCTTATATGCTTGGAAGTCTGCTAATTATTGAAACTGTGTAATCCATACAAATTTCTGCTCATTATTATGAAGGCGCCGTGACTTGCGGTATCGTGTCAACGAAGATAGTATATATAAGGTAACAAGCAGAATGGATAGGATAGGTTGGTATATGTTAGGTTAGAATATGTTATGTTAGAATCTCTTGGGGAATGTCTACCGATTTTTGTCACGGGTCCCCCTATATAGCGTATCAATGACATTGGTTAAGTTGAGTTAGGATAGGTAGGGTTAGGATAGGTGAAGTTAGGTTAGGATAGGATAGGTTAGGTTAGGATAGTTAGCATAGGTTACGTAATGTTGATGACATTTATTCATGGGTCAACGGTGTTTTATGTTTGACAAATTATCAGGAAAGCTTCAGTTAGCATAGCATAGGTTGGTGTATACATTTTATGATAGGCTAGGACTGAATTTTGACCAAATTTTTTTAACGAGTCCACATAGCTTAGCAATGACGTTGGTTAAAGTTCGGTTAGGATAGGATAAAATATGTAAGGTTAGGATAGGTTAAAGATATGTCATGTTAGGATAGGTTAAAGATATGTTAGGTTACGATGGGTTAGGTAATGTTGACTGAATTTTTTCACGGGACACGGTTTTGTATTTTTGACATATTATGGGGATGGGTTCGGTTATGATATGTTAGTTTTGGGTAACATGGGTTGGATAATGTTGACAGAATTTTTTCACGGGTCCACGGTTTTTTACGTTTGACATATTATCAGGATCGGTTTGGTTAGGTGATGATGTTAGGTTAGGATAGGTTATGTTAGCACAAGTTCAATAATGTTGATGGAGTTTTTTCACGGGTCCACGTTTTTTGTTTGACATTATTAGGATTGGTTTAGTTATTATAGGTTTGGGTAGGATTGGTTGGAATATGTTAGATAAGAGTAGGTAGGGTTAGAATATGTCATGTTAGAATTGGTAAGGTAATGTTGAATGTTGACCGAATTTTATCACGGGTCCACCTAGCTGAATGATGACATTGGTTTAAGTTAGGGTTAGATATGCTAGAATAGGATAGGTTAAGATAGGTTAGGTGATGTTGACAGAATTTTTATCATGGGTTCATGGTTTTTTATGTCTGACATATTATCAAGAACGGTTTGGATAGGATAGGTTAGAATGTGTTTGGATGGGTTTGGTTAGAATAGGTTAGGTTGGAATTGGTAAGCCAATGATGACCGGCTCTACCTAGCTTAACTGTGGGATTGTCCGTGGAATTTCCACGGGTCCTATTAGTTATTTCTGAATGCAGACTTGTGTAACACAAACTGTACTTAGTTTTCATGTTAGGTTGTTTTGCATGCAATTGCAATTTTGTGCAAATAAATTAAATTTTAAGTCAATACTTGTTGCTTAGTGCTTCTTTGCTGGTCTCAATTTTTCTTTTATGAAAGTTAGTGGAACATGTTATGTACAAAATCCCTTTCTTCCTGACCTTCTCTGGATTGAACATAATCTCTAAATATTTCACAATGCCTGTTTCTTTTGCAGATACCATCCGCTATTTATCTCTTCATGACAACAAGTTCATACGGTACTTTCCCGGTCACACAAAGAGGTTGGTAAAAATGTTTCAAAAAAATTTTATGCAGCTCATTATAAGTTCTGGAATGGTTTATTTATCCTGAAGCAATTAATATTTTGAGTCATGATTTTTTAAACTAATTATCTTGTGGCACTAATTATGATCCTCAAAAATTAGTGATTTCTGTATTAAAAATATTGTATCTTGAGTAAATTGAGAGAAACTTTTCATAATGGATTCTTATTTTTAATCAAGTAAAATTAATGTTTTGAGTTCATTTTCAATCCAAATAAGAGCAAATTCATATTTTTATTTTATGTGTAGATTTAAGTAGTGAAAGCAGGATTAGCTGTAATGTTTTTGGATTTCCATGAAACCAATTGTTCATAGTCTTGTGAAACTTCATATTCTGTGGCTGAAATTAAGGTAGTGATGAGATTCAGTGATGTTTCTAAGGTTGCATCTATTATCTATAATCCAAACACCTCATGCATTGCAAGAATATTAAGAAGTTAATTTATCATGCATGAAATGATGTGCTTTTCCTCATGAGAGAACATGACTGTGTCTACTATAAATGTAGAGGACTTGAACTTCAGCTCAGTTTTATGTTCAGTAAAAATATCATTTTATTTGTGTTTGACCGAATCTATGTTAACAAAATTTAGAGAGCTTAGTGCCTTGTAATTTTTTTGCATTTTCTCATTAAGATTTCAATTAGTGAATGCACAATCTTGGATTTAAGAAAATAATCTTGCAGTTTTGATTCAATTGAAGGTTGCATCTTCTTAGCATCACTTTGTGGGCTGTCCTTGTACATCCACTTCAACACCAATGTCTTCAATTCTGTCTCATTTGAGTGTTCTTGCTGTTCTGCAAATAGTAATCTAGAAAAATTTGAGTTGCATTTTCTGTGCCGTTTTTTTGTAAATGTTCATTGCTTCTCGTTTTGCTTGTTGATCTGACAGTTTAGCAATGGAGGGATGGAGCTCGATATTTCAGAATTAGTATAGCCAGAGATGAGAGTTTGTTGGACCTCTTGCACAGCTTTAGTTTATGGTCAGCACGAGAAGTGATTTATTGTATTTCATTGCTATTCTTCTTAAAGCTTTACCTTCAATTGTAAAAATACATCTATATATGCTTATTTTGCAGTGGCTCTCTCGATAACTTGCGTCTTTCTTTTATTAAGAGTATAGAGCAATTTGTTATCTGTGGGGACAACACACCATTTACTTTTTTTTTTTGTGCTTTATTTTTGATTATTTTAGGCCTTTTGTTATAAAAAATTAAGCTCTGTTGCTGCATATATCAGTCCTTAAAAATTTGGTTTCTTGCAGGGTTGGAACGCTGAGCATGAGCCCCATAGATGACTCCTTCATCTCAGGCTCAGCAGACAAAACTCTGAGGTTGTGGGACCTACGCTCGCCCAACTGCCAGGGCACGATGCATGCGGGGGGACGGCCTGTAGCTGCCTTTGATCCTGAGGGCCTCATCTTTGCTGCAGGCATCAATTCTGAGCATATTAAGCTTTATGATCTGAGGTTTGTTAGTAAAGTTTGTATTGTAATTGAAAGGTAACATTTTTTGACTACGGTTTATTTATGAGGAAGCTAAATCTGGATATATTCATTGGTGACAATACGAAGCAGTGGTAAATATTTAAATGTAGGTTTGTGGAATGATTCAATTCTAAATGACACATCGGATCTATACAATGAAAAATTTTTTGACTTGAATATTCCGCTTATAAAAACAGTGTTTTCTCAAGGACGTGAATGCAGCAATATTATTGTTCAAATTTCGTTGTTCTGTTTTTCATTGTGGTTTTTGAATTATATACAGCTCTTACTGTTCACCTGCGTTGGAGAGCTTAAGGACGATTCCTTGTGAACTAAACCTTCATTATTTCTCCTCGGGAGGATACGGCAATAATATCTATGGCAATTGGCACTCCCAGGAGGAAAATATGAGGTCCCGAGCTGGGAGGTAGGCCTTCTTTTTTGTTAAAATAAAATATGTTCTTTGTTTTGTTGAGGACCATCTGTTTTTGCTTAATTGCTGTTCTGTTTTTCAGCACCTCTGACTTGCTTCTTCAAATTTTATCATGTTTCATGAACTTCTTTCTCAGAGAAAATTGCTGTTACTATGCACGTTGTGCATAGATTCTTCATTCTCTTAACTCCATACTTAATGATCTTTGTTGCAATTAGGGAGCCTTAAACTAACGTCTAATCCAACCTAACCTTAATTATTTTTATAGATCATTTTTCAAAGGACCCTTCAGCACGTTCGAGCTTAACCAGGAAAAGGAGTGCGACTGGACAGGTCTCAAATTCAGCCCTGATGGCAAGACCATTCTGGTGTCTACAAACGGCTCTGTAATTCGTCTTGTG
This sequence comes from Platorchestia sp. MABIK, assembly GCA_014220935.1. Classification (NCBI taxonomy): domain Eukaryota; kingdom Metazoa; phylum Arthropoda; class Malacostraca; order Amphipoda; family Talitridae; genus Platorchestia; species Platorchestia sp. MABIK. The sequence goes on along the minus strand of JACJUY010000591.1, from coordinate 216,214 downwards.
GACGCCTATACGGGAACACCATTGAAGACATTCGCTGTGAGTCTCAAGTTAGGTTACCTGTGTGATACTCGGTTGTTGATGTGCTTATAACGTGTGTAAGCATTTGAGAACTTGTTTCAAATTCTTCAAATAATGTTATAGAAAATTATGGTTAAAAAATATTCTAGAAGAATGTGGTTGGACACGATTATTGCGGGCAAAGTGTGGTATTCATGAATAACAGTGTTTGGATAATTTTACCCTCTAAATCAAGTGCTAAAAAAGCGGGTGTACTGTATCTCGTATGCCAGTTGAGTACTACAGCGTATTTCCCCCACCAGGGCCACATGAACAACAAGGGCATCCCCCTGGAGGCGTCGTTCAGCCCCGACTCGCAGTTCGTGTTCAGCGGCTCGACGGATGGCCACGTGCACGTGTGGCACGCAGAGAAGGGCTACAAAGTGTCCACCCTGAACGGCGACCACACGGGGCCTGTGCAGTGCATTCAGTTCAACCCCAAGTACATGATGCTTGCCTCCGCCTGCTCCCACATGGCCTTCTGGCTCCCTGCGTTGGACCAGTGAAGAGAGCAGCTCCCGGCTGTGTTTGTCGGTCTTGTTCTTAGGTTTGGTGGTTGGATGCCTTCTTTGGGGGGAATTCTTCCATTTTGAATTTGCCTTCACAACTGATTTCTATGGTTGGACTGATTGTTTCTAGCTTAAATATCAGCATTTGTTGTTTTGAGGAGAGTTGAATCTCCCGGTTTATTTATTTGTGATTGTTTAGTGTTTTTGCTAAGGCTAATGCTTAGCTTATTACAAGCGCTAAACTCGTACTGCACTGTACACCAGAGCCGCAACAGTGCACTCAAAATTTAAATTAAATTCTCTTACCGATAATAAATTTTATGTTTTCATTAATGATTTGCATGCATATGCATTAGTCTAATATAAAATGTTTCATTTTAGTTCGCCATTCACGTGGTGTCTCAAGCTAGTACCGAAAAAACGGTGTGGGTTTTCGTTTTAGTGGTTACTCTTCTCTCAAAGCGTGTTGAAGTATAATTATGAATGGCATCATCAAACCTCCGTTTTGCTGATCTTCCATCCAATAGTCAAGTACTTCAGTGGAAACTATTTTTGTGAAGAAACGCTCTACTTTGCTGTTCTTAGTTCACTGGTTCATGAAGCATAGTCAATCAAGTATAGGGCTAAACTTGTTGGTTAACATATGTGAAGCGTCCGTACTCGGTGTCGTGTGTGGCAAACCAAGGCTTATCGGGCAGCTACGGTCTTGGTGTAGTTTATGTTAAATTTACTGTTCTTCATTGACTGTCTTTCCTGTAGTGATGCCCGATTTGTCCCGGGAGAGCTGCTCACTTGAGTGACGTTCTCATGCGTTTCTCACTTCATCTGATGACTGGTTTGCTGACCTCGGGTCTACCGCTGCAAGACATGCCAGTTGTGGTTTCAGGATTCATTTCGTAGTGTTGGTTGATGGACGGTACGTGTTCAAATGTTCTGAGGATTCTTTTGAGGTGTTGCTCTTATGTCAAGGTGTTTTTGTTTTATCAGTTTTTATTTAAAATTAATATTTTGTTGCCACAGGGTTTCGATGTAACATATGACGTGATCAAATTTCATGTGCGTTAGTTTCGTCTGTTCCAACTTTCTTGAGGATGTTGGTTACATGAAAAGGATAATACGAGTATTTTGAGTTTTTTTCAGGTGTGCTTTGATTTGTGTTTTGTAACTAAGAGGCATTTTAGTCGCATAATGTAAGTTAATTTTGTGTCTGTATGAATGTTTCCGATGTAAGTCGAGCCTCATTTTTTTTTTCGGGCGAAATTCGATGTTACTTTGAGCTTGGAGAAATTTGCAAACTGTACAATAGTTCGCTGTAGTGCTTGAGGAACAAAGTTCATCATTGTAAAATTCTTCATATTTCACTCTGTATAGAGTTCATTCTTTGTAAATTACGTTTTCATTTAGCATCTCGAAAAGTATTATTGCTCATTGTAAATACATCACTCGGCACTAAATCTACTACCACTGCCTTTTCAAGTTGTTTTTATTGTTCCATGGTGCTGTTGTAGCGGCATTTTCATGTTCTCCATGTGCGGTATCTCACTCAAGCCTGACCACAGTTAGCGGACTCGGTAACAGATTAAAGTGGAAAATCACATGAATAATCAATGAACTTCGAAGGTTATAGCAAAGAAGAACTTTAGAATCATTTTAATGAAACGTTTCAAGCCTCGGCTAATCATCAGTCATATCTGCAAGTACAAAATATACCAGCATTGAATAAAAACACGACAAAATCATAAAATTGCTCATCCTTCATGCGTTCAAACAAGAGTCTAAATAAAAATGACATGACATAAAAACTGATTGAATCTAAAAATAAAAAATTCACTAACCAGAATCGTAAATGTGAGTTAGAACGGAAAATAAGAATACGAGAGTACAATTGAAATGCGGAACGGTCATAAAGTCAGCTTACTAGCAAAAAATACAATATAATTAAAAAGAGAGGCAGAGGGGGGGAAAAGAGAGAGAGGAAGAGAAAAGAGAAAAAAGAGAAAAAAAATAATTATGTATACATTGAATCTTTTTCACTAAGAACCTATAATTTTTAAGGGGTAAGCACTCTGCATTTCATTGAGGGCCGGTTTCAATTTGTGTATATAGAGACTCTAGCATGCGCAGTTCACAAGAATTCGAAGCATAATCTAAGATTTTAAATCACTCGTTACTGATAATTTGTTCACATGGACCCATACAGTGCTGCCTTATGTTGGAATGGGAAGGTGATTTTTATGATTTTGTCGTGTTTTTATTCAATGCATGTATATTTTGTACTTGCAGATATGACTGATGATGAGCTGAGGCTTGAAACGTTTCATTAAAATGATTTTAAAGTTCTTCTTTGCTATAACCTTCGTAGTTAAACTGCTCAGCAGAAAAGATATTCCTAATCAATAAACGCAAAACCAACTGTCATGGCCTACGAGAAATAGTAAGCTAAAATGTCAGATGTGAGTCGTCACCCACGAAGTAGTACTCTGGAGGTGCTCCCTCAGAAGCAAGTGAGAACATGCGTTCCTTTACATGGAACGAGGATGTGAAGAACGAAGTTTCGAGAACATACCAGGGTTCAGGTACGAGTTTTAGAACGAAGAACGAAGATACGAGGACACACCAGGGTTCAAGTACGAGTTTTCAGCTCACCAGATTTCAGATGGAACATCACGAAATGTAGGAGCCTGATGCAGGAGCAATCATGAGTTCTAACCCTTGAAATACACCTTGGCAACGATGTACTCTCCCCCGACACACACAGGCATGCGCTGGCTCTGAAATGTCCTCCAGGGCATCCTGGGGGCTTAGTGCCCTTTGGGATATGAAGGATTCATGAGCTACATTAAGGAGAGGGAGGGAAGATTGCTTGTACTGATGTTTGTACTCGTCAGTGTATTTTGTTCACCAATGCTCTAGCTCTTGTAATATTCTCCTGCGCTTATTTATTTTTTGGTGCTGAACACTCACACAACCTGCATAGTTTTCCAACATCCTCTGAGGAGACGGAGGCACCTGGAGCTCAACTCACTTTTTTCATGTCTGGGAGTAGCATCGAAAATAAGTTCTAACCACCTATAAAAGATTGGATGTTTTACCAGGTGGTCAATAAGTTTAAACAGCTTTGACATAGTGACGCTGATATGCGCGAGATGCTCAATGTGGGTTGACTCTCGAAGGGTTTAAACATGTAAAAATGAAAACTTGGATTACTCGCTCCTGCTACAAGAAGTGAATACGATTATATTTTTAGAACTTTTATATCAGATTTTAGATTATAATTATTAGAGGAGCGTTACCATTGATTCAGCACATTGCGTGTGATTCCTTATCTCAGCTTCAATGTTTTCAAGGCTAATAAAATACATGATGCAATTGCGATAAAATCAGCGAACGCATTAATCTTCGTTTAAAATTGAAATGTAGAACAAGGATTCGTACACATATTGTAAGAGTTCTGAAACTTTCAAGTTGTGTGATTAATATTATGCATGTGATGAAATAATATTAGCATTAACCTCAACTAGCACACACAGTCTACAAAGCCACGGCTTTATTTCTGGCAGCACAAAAAAGGATGCTTTATTCCAATCAATCAAGCCTGATACAAATCATCTTGTACATTAGTTTTTCAATTGCCTTATAACTAACACCAGGACGCCATGACGGTTACCCCCGGTCAAGCCGGTACCCATTTCCGACACCTGAGTAGAGAGGGGAATTGTGTTTGAGTTCCCCCTTTACCCAACGGAGAGAAATCACCGCGCAGCGCCGGGATTCGAACTGCCGACACCTCGGAAGGGGCGCGTCCTTAACCACTCGGCCAAGGCGACCACAAATGCCGCTCTGTACGGAGCAAAATAAGAATTCGACAGAAGTGCGGGTCTGGACACTGCGTGGTTACTCGACGGGGGCGACCGCAAGCTTGTGCGAGTTAAGAAGAACGGCTGCAATAAATGGAACAAGTGCAACAAATGGAACAGCTGCAGAAAATGTTGCAGGTGCAGTAGCTGCAACAAATGTTACAGTTGCTGCTTGTAGCTGCTGCAGCAAGATGTTACTGATTGTTTTTACGCGATGCGTTCACTACTCTGATAGCTCTGAATTGGTCACAAAGTCTGACTGAATCAATTTGCGGTGAAGAAATCATCATTTAATTAAGCTAGAATAAGATAGGCTGTTTTCATTCAATTGCTCTTAAATACCCAGATAAAATCAATGTGTTTTTTCAAAAGTACAAGAATTGTTTGGGTGATTCAGAGACATTTGTACGTTGGTTGTTAGAAAGCTACAATTAACGAATGTTCACAAAATTGCTCACTAATTCATGAGTATGTTGAATAAATAATAGAAAATCATATTTCTAACTTCGCGCGCCCTTCTAAGCTTCAGGTAGGCAAAACTATTTGGTATCCTTCTCACTCTCAGATTGACATGCTCTTAACATTCAAACGTCTTATAAACGAAAGTAAATTACTCCTCAAAGTTACTTGTCAAATCGATCGCATGCAGTCAGCATAGAATACAAATTGTCCTCATTCATTCGAAACAGTTTTGGTGTTCCCCAAGGATCCATTCGTGGTCCGCTCCTGTTTTCTATTTTCAATAATGATTTCCCTCCGATGCCTTCTAGCACACGGATCTCAATGTGTGCAGATGATGTGCAAATTGCAATAACAAGTTCTGTATCGGAAATACCACAGACGCGAATTAAAGCCGAAACTATACTGATTAGAATGAAATCATGGTACGACCGAAATGGTCTCAAAGTGAATGCTAGTAAAACGCAATGCATTTTTTTCGGATCCAAAGATGCAATCAAAAAAACTTCAGATGTTACTCTTACAGTAGGAACTGATAAAATCAAAACATCAGAAAAAGTTGAAAATCTTGGTATCAGGTTCGATAGCAACATATCCTTCAAATCAAACATTGAGAATACTTGCAACAAAATTTACGGAACTTTTATGCATTTTCATCATATAAAGAGTATGTTCGACAAAAAATCCAGATTATTGGCCATTCAATCCCTGGTGTTATCGCGCATTGACTACTGCAGCCTAGTATGGGGAGACTTACCTCAATGCCTTCAAAGGGATTTACAAAAATGCATGAATTTCGCAGCCAAAGTGGTGTGCAACAGTATATTAAAAAAAAGTGATCACGTAGCCCCTCTTCTTAATAGACTCGGCTGGACTCCTATTCAAGAAAGGCTCCTCGTGCAAAGGGCCCAATACGTATTCTCCTTGTTATATCTTCCTCGAAGTAATGCTGAGATAATGCGTTTCCATCCACCCACTGTAGCAAACCTAAAGCCGAACAGAAACAATAATGTCTTAGTTGACTATCGTTCATCTCACGTAGGGCAGAAGGCTCTGTCAATATCAGGCGCCTTACTGTGGGCCAATCTTCCCCTGAGTATCAAAATCCCTCAAAGACTGAGAGAATTTAAAACCAAAATAGCTCGTCATTTTGCGTCTCAACAATAATTCTTAGTTACAGAACATACTTAATAAGTATTTACGAATCTCATTTGCTTAATATCTCCATTGCTGAACAATCTCCCTTGCTTATTGTCTTATAATTCAACACATTACACAACAGTTTCGAAGTATGCGTAGGTTTTAGGATTTGATCTTCTATACGTTGGGATTTGCAAACATGCTTACTTGTATATGCGTGTACGTGCATGGGTGTATCTGTGCATATGTGCGCATATACCTGTGTGCACTGGACTAGCATGTGAACTATAAATACTGTGTATGTGCATGTTTGTGCGAATTTGTATGCACATATACATATATTTTCGCACTAAACGGGCAGTTAGAATTTGGATGTGAAATACCGCTTTTTTTCTGTTCCCTCTTAACTTGCAACATAACCTAACACGTCATCTCTCTTTATTATTGTAAAGCACTCACAATAAAGTAAAAACTTGTTGCGGGATCACTCATATATGTTTTACTAAGATGCTCATCAACTACTGACCGTTGTGTTCAAAATAAATTCTTAATTCGGAAAACAAAACTTGTAATTTTTATGTCACTCATGCTTGTATACTGGTATCCGTGTGCATGTGTGTGTCTATGTGTGCGTACGCACGTATATCTGTGTGCACTGAACTAGCAACTAGCAGATGAACTGTAAATACCGCCCTATCTTCCTCGCAACTCGTAACACTCCACCAACTCCTCATTTTCCTTTTATTACTTTAAAACATTCGCAATAAATTGCATTTCTTAGTGTGATCACCCATGTATGTTCGAATAAGATGTTTATAAAATAATGCCCGTTATGTTAAAATTTTTTAATTAGAAAAACCAGATTTGTAATTCTCATAATTTTCGTGCTTGTACCCTGGCATCTGTGTGCATGTGTGTTTTTGTGTGTGTATGCGCACATTTGTATATGTTTGTACAGTCATGCATCTACCCACAACAGTTCTTGCAAAATCTCTTATCGATCGACTGCATTTGCCTTGTAAACTTAATTGGTTTTTGGGTTATAGCGTGCTCATTTAAGCAATCAGTTAACTGTAATTTTTCATAGATGTATTTTTTAATTTTTTGTTTTTGTCCATGCTCGCTCGAAATGATATTTTTGAATTTCTGTCACAATTAAGGCGCAACTATAATCTTATTCCATGATTTCATGAAATCCAAAGCTGATATGTCAATGTACGTGCAAACTGTCACTAGTGTTTTCACCCAACAAAGTTTTTATCTTTATTGCTTCCATGAATTAACAAATACTATTCAATTTCAATTAAGCAGTTATAGGATGAATTTTTAAGCTTTTCTCTCCGTTTGTACATGCATTAAACTGGACCGTCGTGGCACCTATTTTATGTTTCTCAATTAAAGACATTTGCATCATGTTTCGAAAATAATGTAACTTTTTCTAATTTGGTAACTTTATAGAACACTAATGTGTTCTTCTATTTTTCACGTCTTAAAATGTTCTTGTTAGTCTTGTGTGATGAAAAATCATTGTACGATCTTGAGAATGTTGTGAGAACCCTATCTTGGTCGTCACTTGCACGTATCACCCCAATTATGTTGTGCATTTCTTGGTAACCGTTGTAGATAATCATTTTCATGTGTCTGATTCATGTAGACTGTTTTGTGGCAATATTATTAGCATGGAAATATCATAATTTCGTTGCGTGATAAAAGACGTTTTATCCGAGTCTCTTGATTGGAATACTAGTCTATACGCAGGAATAAAAAAAAATAGTTGCGAATGTCAACCTTGATGCCTTGGACGCATAATTATTTTGATCCACCCGTTTCACTTTACTTTCAACAAATTACTTATACCGCAAGTCGCTGAGTTCCTATTTCACTGCAAGTGTGCTCCAAAACGAGTATTCTGAACTATACATTGTGATGCGAATCGTGTTTTCTTTAGAATTGTAGTTACATATATCATCAAATTTAAATTAAGCAACACTAGGAATACATTGGCCTTAATCATTTATTTAAACTAGTGACATGGGTATTACAATACTCATGTGTGTGTATCATATAAGTGTATTTTCCTTACTTTGAGATACTTTAAAACACCAATGATGCTCTGTACCATCACTATTGGAAATAAACTGTCTTTCTTCTTCTTCTTCTTTCTAAGTTGAGGTATTTGAATGCGATTTTCGCTTTCATTTCAATGTAACATTGAAGACAAACTTTTGCATTTTTCAACTAAGCGTTGCGAGGATTGTGTTCTCATATTTACTTTAAGTTAAATGCACTGTGAAAATTAGATTACGCAACGAAGGGAACTTATCTATGTTGTGCTTTTCTGTCAATCATTTTTTGTTTCAACATCTAGCAAGGGTATTACGATACCGATATGTTATTGTCAGTTAAAGATTTTAAAAATCAATGTTTCAAAATTTTATGTTTCTACTCTATTGAAAATAAACTGTTTCTTTTCAACGACACACCAGTATTTTCGGAAGGTAAATATCGTAATTTTACAACAGCATTCGCCCGCAATACTTCTCAGACGTTAAATTCTGATGTGCGATTGCATGAGGATAATGACGCTGTCTGAGTTTGTACATTCGAGACTCGTGTCTGAGACGTGCGACACTGCACTGTCTGGTCTGCCAGCACCTGGCAACTGGCGTGGGAGCGTCTGGGCCGGTCGGTGCGTCATGGCGTCGCTCGGTGAGGGGAGTTGTGAACCTATGAAGAGGCAAGAAAGAAGAAGAAAAGAATTATAATCTTATGTTACCAATAATGTTGGTGAACAAAATGTAAAACAAAAATTAATTTTTCAAGGCCCTAGTGTAAAGGCTCTTAGTTAAAAATTATATTACGCTAATATTGAAGAAAGTGATAACAAATCAATTGTCATCTCACTTGGACGAGTCAAATTTGTTTCATCGAAATTAAAATGCCTATAGGTGGAACACTAGCACTCAAGACGCCCTGCTTAATATCATTGAAAAAGTATACAGTTAAATAAATAAAAAAGAATGTAACTCTCTAGCTGCTACTCGATCTCTCTAAAGCTTTCGATAGCGTCAAACATGATCAACTTTTACGAAAAATATTGAAATTAGAAGTAGACACGTAATGGTTTGAAAGTTACTTATCAAATCGATCTCATGTAGTCCGCTTATGGAACAAATTTTCCCCATTCATTCAGAATAATTTTCGTGTTCCTCAAGGATCCATTCTTGGTCCGCTGTTGTCTTCTATTTTCATTAACGATTTCCCTCCACTGCCTTCTAACGCACGAATCTCTATGTTTGCAGATGACATTCAAATTGCAAAAACAGTTCTGTATCGGAAACACCACAGACGCAAATTAAAGCTGAAACCCTATCAAGTAGCCTGAAATCATGCCATGACCAAAATGGTCTAAAAACTAAATGCGAGCAAAACGCAATGCATTTTTTTGGATTTAAAGACGAAATTAAAAAAATGCCAAAACTTAGTCTTACGGTAGGGAATGATGAAGTTAGGCCATCAGAAAAAGTTAAAATCTAGGTATTTGGTTCGATAGAAACATGTCCTTCAAATCTCACGTCGAGAAAACTTGTAACAAAGTTTTCGTAACTTTAATGTTTTTTCATCGTGTGAAAAGTATGCTCGATGAAAAATTCAAATTATTGGCCATTCAATCTTTAGTCTTATCGCGTATTGACTATTGCATGCAGCCTAGTGTGGGGAGATATACCTCAATATCTTTAAAGAGAGTTACAAAAATGCATGAATTTCGCTGCCAACAGTAAATTCAAAAGGAGTGATCACGTAACTCTTCTCCTAAATAAACTCAGCTGGACTCCTATTCGAGAAAGGTTCCTTATGCACAAAGTCCATACGTATTCTCCACTTTATACCTTCCTCAGAGCAATGCTGAAATAGTGAAATTTAAACAATTTAAACTATTTAAACAATTTAAATAATTTATTTACCACAGGTGATACAGAGGTAGAATGTTTCTTAAGTCTAGTACAATGGTCAAATTTGAGTATAGCTACCTGTGGGCCCGAATAAGTTCAGCGACTTCTGGGGCATCCTTCCATCAACGTTATTCTAAGTCGTACAATAATGCGCTAATAAGGATGAGAACAATGTTTAACCTAAAATCACTTAACCTAGTTTCGCATTAGACTGATCAATGAGATAAGTTATTCGATATTATTTACTTCATTTTAGAACATAGATCATTTGGAGTATATTTAACAGTATAAGCGATAAATGATTTAAGAGCAGACTGAAGATCGGCGATATTACCCCTGGCAAATTACATTATTAGGACCAGTCATGTAGGAGATAAGATTAGACTTGGTGGTCTTACACGACTAGTATTGTGATAGGAAGTGAGACTCAAGATTTCTTTTGAATACCTTGTAGGAATTACTTTCACGGATCTCCGCAGGTATTGAGTTCCAAGTCTTAGTTCCAACAAAGAGGATGCTGTGTTGCGACCGGGCCTTTGAGTAATAAGGAAGCATGAATTTATCTCTATTCCGGGTTAAATGGTCGTGGTGACCAGTTTGTGCAGTTAATAATTGTTTCAGGCTATTGTCGCCATCAATTGTTAATGTTTTGTAAATAAAATTACAAATGGAGATTTTGTATAGATCCGAAAGTTTAAGTATTCGTAAATTTTTGAATGAGTCATTTGTGTGAGCATTATATTCTAGATTCTTTACCTCTCTGATGGCTCTTTTTTGCAGAGTAAAAATCAATTTGGTTTCATTTTTGTCAGTTCCGTGCCATGCTTCTATTCCGTATTGCAAGTATGATGAAATGAGCGTTTGGTAGAGCATTTGTAAAGCTATTTCAGGCAGGAAATTTTTAACTTTATTTAGGATTCCGATGGATTTTGACAATTTAGAACTAATTTGAGCGATGTGCTCTCTGAAGGTCAGAAATTCAATCCCTCCACCGTCATCAACCTAAAGCCGAATAGAAACAATAATGTCTTAGTCAATTATCGTTCATCTGACGTTGGGCAGAAGACTCTGTCAATATCAGGCGCCTTTCTGTGGAACAAACTTCTCCAGAGTACCAAAATCCCAATCCCTCAAACATTGAGAGAATTTTAAAATAAAATAGCTCGTCATCTTGCGACTCCACTTCAATTGTAAGCTGCAGTACATGCTGAAAAAGTAGTTACGAATTTATATCGCTAATTATCCTATATATCAGTACATTATTCTACATACACTACATTTTTGTAGAATGCGTATGCAATGTGATTGCTCGTATGCTAATATTTACGTACATATATATGTGTGTATGTATGTGGGTATGTGTGTGTATGTCCATATATATGTATAATATATACATACATATAAATGCAAACAGCAGTTTCTGTAAAATTACTAATCAGGCGACTTGCATTTGTCCTATAAATACCGTATTTCAAAAATTTATATTTCTAAAATTTCTTTATTACCCATCAACTTGTCATGTTACCAACCTCGTCACCTCCTAATATTATTTTCAAGCATTTAAATGAGATATATCATAATTTTGGTGCATGGTTTCAGGCATACTCTTAGAGGCTGTGAACTCAATTAAACATTGTTCTCGCTTCAAGAGATGTTTTGAATATCTGCCGTTTTGCTTGTTAGTTATGTGTATAATTTATCCACAAACACTTTCAATATTATTTCCTGATTTCAAGAAGGCATAAGCTCATATGTCAATGTACGTGGATACTGTCATAAGTGTTTTCACCCAACAGAGTTCATTCTCTTTATCTTTATTGCATTCATAAATAAATAAACACTTTTCAACTTCAATCAACAAGCTGTGGGATACATTTTTATGTTTTTTTTCTCTCAGTCTTTGTACAAGCATTGAAATGGACCGTCATGGCACCTATGCATGGTTATCAATTAAAGGCATTTGCATCAAAACAATTAGAAAAATAATGATATTTTATCTAAAGTGTTAACCATATAGGACATCAATAATTTCATCTGTTATTCACGTCCTAAAATGTTCTTGTTACCCTTGTGGGGTGCTATTCATCATTTCTTACGCTCGTGAATATGTTACGATAGCCTTTAAAGGGGGTCTAATTCATGTATTACTCTAATTGTGTTGTACACATCTAGGTTGCCGTTGTAGAAAAATCATTTTCATGTTTTTGACTTGAGTACTTTTTTGTGCAACAATTATTAGCATGGAAATAACATATATTCGTGGCTTGATAAAAAACACATTTTCTCCGATGTCCTTAATTGGTTCACATGTAGAAGTGAAAATAAAGTTTTGAATGTTGACTTTGTAGTCTTAGACGCAGAATTCTATTAATCCACCAATTTTACTTTTAAAACTAACTGCTTATACCGCAAGTCCCTGAGTTAGTATTTCAATGTAAGTGTGCAGTAATAAGAGTGTTTTAAACAATGCATCGTCACTGAAATTATGTGTTCTTTTTAAATTGTAGTTACATATATTACCAAAGCTAGATTAAGTTACAATTGGAATACATTGCTCTGAATCATTTGTTTCAACTAGTGACATGGGTATTACAATAACGATGTGTGTGTATTAACTAAGGATCCTTACTTTGAGATATTTTAAAAATCAATGATGTGTTTTTTGTATCCACTTTATTGGAAGTAAACTGTTTTTTATAAATTAAATAATTGTAATGCCAATGATTGAAACTGGAGAGAAAACGAAAAATGTTTTTTTTAGTTATTTTAATCCAAGGTAGGAGACTATTTACAAACCCGAGTGACTAAAAAAATGTCAATACGTTAAAAATCAAAGAACGCCATAAAGTACTCGACAATCTCTGCACTGACGTATGTTCTTCACGATTTCATTTTTTCATCAATAGATTTATTCAAAAATTAACAAGTTGTCATAAATGATCGTTTTTATCTACCAGAACCAATTAATTTTCAGCAATTTGAAACGACCTTCTCGTTGAAATAAACTTTCAAGAAGATAGTAAAAAGTATGTACTATTTAAAGAAAATGCGTGTAATATACTTAGCGACCAATTACAGATCACCTTGTTTAATATAGCAGACAGAGGAGATTTGCAAAAAATGATACGGAGAATCGTAAATCACAAAATAAATTTCTATAACACTTATTTATACTCACAAAAAACGACAAAAGAATAAACCTTAAGATTAGAACAACTTTCTAAGCCCTGGCGCAACTCAACGTATCAGAATAGATAAGATAAAAGATTCCTAATTTTTAGCTCTGAAGTGTGTTGGCATGAATTTGGGGAGATTCTGAGTGGAACACCTTTAAATACAGAGCAGTAGCATATTCACAAAGCGTGAGATGGTATTTTTCTTTGAAGTTCTCTGTCAATATTCGAAGGAATTTCTCAAATTTCTAATATAAACGGTCGCTTCGATTACTTTTCCCTAGTTGGTTATTAGTTTATGAAAGTTACTGCCTAATTATTAACCAATGAGTTACCTATGGTTCATGAAATTGATGATTTCTCGCGTGCATGAGAGACAAACCACAAAACAAGACCATGATGTTAAGAAAGTTTACAGTATTCAGGATTGAAAAAATAATAATTCATGCATGAAGAGCAGCAAAACGTTGAAAACTTTGAGGTTTACCATCCAGTAGTTCCTTCAAATTTAGCATTTTGGCTGAAGCTAACGATAACATTATGGATAATATTGTTGCCGTTGAAGGGTGACAAGGGGATTCAAAAGATGTAACTCGAAAAATAAAAATTATTACCGTGTGCACGGTCACCGATTTTACATTTACTCATGGTACAAGCATACACACATAGATATAAATTGATGTAAGTAAAACATGTCTGTACATATAATCATACGTCAATAGTATAAAATTAAAATAAATTCAATTGGTATTCTCGTATCAAAATTTTGCTGAACAGTCTAGTCGATTCGCAAGCTTTAATTCAAAAATTTTACACGTACAACGAACGTTGTTTACCCAGAGAATTCATAATACTAAGTTTTAAAAATTGAAGTAGTTCTCAGCGAAGCATGTCACGAGAAGGAGAAGGAAGATAAATATTATGTGAATAAATTTTTACCCTCCATTGTGAATGATGGAGCGACTTGGACGTCATCAAAGCTGGTCGAAGGAAGCATTTTCGCACCGAGGATATTTTTTATTACCTGAGTATCGTCTTGGTCTTGGTGATTACGTAAAAGTTCATACCATATGAGACGTGGGAAGAAACTTGAGAAAACTAGAAGCACATTGAATGACTAGACGATATACTATACTATACTATACGAGTTTTAATTACAAAAAACAAACTGGACTATTCTTGGGGAAGCTCAATCACAAAATAAGAAGAAAAATCAATGTCTTAATGAAAACATTCTCGCCAGTGTTTCGGAATTCATAGATTCCATCATCAGCGCTGGAAAAACATGAAAAAGCAATAACGAAGTTAGAAATTAAAAATACGAGCTGATTTCAGAAACAGCTGAACTAAATTGAAAAAAAACACAAATGAAGTTTCAAAGTTCTGATCCTATACACAAGCAGCAAAAAAAACATTGACGCACACACGCACACATACGCAAACACCCAAATACACACTCAGACCAGCAAGTCGCAAGTTAGGGAGTAGAGGCAATGAATTATCTAGTTGAAGTGCACTCACTATTTGAATGAGGTGTGTTTTTGAAAATGTACAATGATTCTAAAATGCAAAGATCCTGTTCATTATTTGCTCTGCTATGTCTTTAAAAAATTGATAATTTTTGAAGGGTGAATGGAATTATTACAATGGTCTCTAACAGCGGATTGAGAGGGACAAGCAATGGGTGACCTGTTCTATGAGAAAACCCTCGATGTTGGCTGCGACGAATGAATAGTTGGAGGGTAGTTTTTCTAACGTACGACTGCTGCAATAGCATACATACATATGTACATACATCGCAACTTTTGAAGCTTTCGTATTGACACTCTTTCCCATTAAAAAGAAAGTTATTTTACAAATGTTCCTAAAATAAACCTGCACGTCAAAAGCAGTCAAAAAGCTTTCTACTAAAACCAAAAACTCATGTTTGAAATTACTGGTTAAGTAACCAAAAAGTGGTAATCCAATGAATATTTTCTGCTTAGGTGCAGGAGAGGGGAAATTTTTAATTATATGATTAATAAGAAATTTTGGGTAATTATTGCGTAAGATCCAAATTATAGGTAATCTGAGAAACGGATTGAATGCAAACTGAGACCAGTTTGTATGATAGAGATTATGCCTACAATGCAAAAATAGTACAAAAAGTACAAAAGTTGTTGGCATGCTGGTATTAATCTTCAAAATCTAAAAGAAACCGTTCGTGTAACAGCACCCTTGACATGTTTGATTATATATACACATAAAATCTCAAACAAATATCGTGATCAGTGGAAACTTTCCATGGTTAAATCATCGTACAAATTTAGTGATATCTATAAATCCCCAAATTAGAGACCAATCAGTATCCTACCTGTCACGTCCAAAATATAACAAAAAGGAACAACAAGCCATGTAGCTTTGTATTTCATAAATAAATTACACTTACTTCATTGTAATCAATATAATTACAGGAAGAACACCAGAACTCATTTGCTTAACTTAACAGAACGAAGCACAACGATCTCCATAAAGAAATTTAACTCTCCTACTTCTACTTGATCTCTCCAAAGCGTTCGACAGTGTTGAGCTTAAAAAACTGCTGCAAAAAATATCAAACCTCAAACTAGACACATGAGTTTGGGAGCTACTTACTGAACAGCTCTCATGTGGTGGGCTTAAATAACAAAACATCCCCATTCATGCTACAATACTTTGCTTAAATAACAAAACATCCCCATTCATGCTACAATACTTTGCAGTATTCAAGGTTAAATCCTTGGCCCGCTTTTATTTTCATTAATGATTTCCCCTCCATGCCAGCATACATAAAAATCTCAATATATACTGATGATGTCTAATTGCATTGACAAGTTATAACAGAAATCAACGCTGAAAACCTTTTAAAGAATCTTAAGTCGGGCTGTGTTCAAAATGGTATTAAACTTTTAAGAAATAAAGCGCAATGCACTTTTTGGGATCAAATTATGCAACCAGAAAACCGCTAAAAGTCACGTCGAAGTTTGGAGATGATATAACCGAGCTTGCCGACAAAGTGAAAAACTTTAGGGTTCAGTTTGACAAAAACATGACTTCCAAACCCTGCGTGAAAACAATATGAAATAAAATTATTAGAACCTTAATGTTTTTTTCATCGTTTCGAGAATACACTTGATGAAAAAGCTAGATTATTCGTGATTCAAGCTTTGGTGTTTTCGAGTTTGAATCATTGGAGACATACCTCAATATCTTTAAAAAGAATTGCCAAAATGTATGGTGTCCAAAGGTAATTGTGAGAAACGTTCTCAAACAACTTCTCTCCTAAAAAAAACTCGACTGGACCCCATTACCAACCAGGTAGATTCTACATATAGAATGACTGACATGTGTTCTCGTTTCTCTACCTCCCTCAGGGTGATGTACGTGTTGTAAAATTTCTTCCATATAATATTCCGAACAAAAAATAAAATCGGAGGAATGATGTCTTAGTGTTCGTTCACCTGATATGGAACAAATACTTTCTCAGTTTCTGGAGCGCTATTGCGGAGTAATCTCTCCCATCGTATTAAAAAACTCCAATTGTAAGAGAATTCAAGGCAAACGTGTTAGACCATTTCTCATCTCTGGCATTGAGAATAATTTACTGTAAGATCTCGTCGTTCCAAGTTGCATAACTATCAAACTAAACGATCGCCCGTTTGCTTTAAATCTGCTCACTGCTATTTCGAGGTCAGCATTTTGAACTCAGTGAAGCTGAAGTACCTAGGCTTGATTTAATAATTTTTTTACTGATTAATACAGAGTGGCTCAAAAAGAACGCATAAATTTCAAACTAGTATAATAGGTTTCATATAATTGTGCTAGTTACAATTGTGACTAGTATAAACATATTTGTTATAATTACTATATAATTTTACAGTTATTCTAGTTAAAATTATAACTTGTATAATTGGCTACCATAATTGGCCATTCCACTCCCACCACTGATACAAAGCGAGTCAAATTCATACGTTCTTTTTGCGCCACCTTATGTGATGACGTTTCCTTCGGTAGCTGTAGCGTAGTGGATTTCCGCTTTTTGCATCGAATTTTCTACTAATCCTACTGCGATGACCTCAAATTTAGGCCTGTATAGCTCAGTCGATTATGAAACTACAATTAGATTCATTCGTAATATATTTGTGAAAATTTTGTTCATTGTTTCATTGTTACTTCTGAACGATACCAATCTATTACCGTGTCTTTATTTTATCTCATGTACTAATGTCTGTATGCTATTATTCTACCAAGAAAAACCTAAAAATGTTTTGATTGCTCTTAGATTGTAACTTGATCATTCCAATAATTCCATTAAAAAATTTGAAACAAACTCATTTTGTATTTTTTGTTCCATTTTTTCTTCTTTTTTATTTCAAGTACACTGCATTATGCAGTCGTCAGCTTGATTTAGCTGAATGCATTATTTCATTTTAATGAAAAAAACTGATAATTAAAAATCATAACGATTACATTCACTCAACGCTTTATGGCTAGTTTGTGTTGAATTGTTAATCAAAAGTAACACTGTATTTCATTAAATAAAAAATTACTACACTGGCTCACTGCTTTAAAAAGATATTTATCTCTACCCGATTGAGAGTCGTACGTTTCTGCATTCAAAAATACAAATAAATAAATGTGAATAAATCAAAAATAGACCTAATCTGGGCTTGGGATTTATAAACCAATCACCTCAAGTATCTTTTTGCACATCGGATTAAGAACATACGATGAAATTTACTTCTGAGTGTATTTTGTTTATATGTTTTAGGCGCTCGTGATGTACAACGTTTTCTGTAAATTACGTTTAGAATGTCTTCTGTAAATTTTTTTTGGCCGACCTCTTCTCATTAGTAAACAATTTTGTTACATAGGTCGCAGTCGATTAAACCACAGCCATAGGCATTGAAATACCTTTGTTTTACTTCCACAAATTGAATACCATTAATTTTTTAATTTGAAGCTTTTAAAATCGAATATGTTAATTTCCCTATTTACTTTCTAGAAATATTTCGTTTTGTTCACGGTTCTTTTAACGGGGAAAGGTTTTTGTTAGCCTTGTGCGACAGCTTTTTCTCGTTGCTGATTCTAAGAAATCAAATGGACCAGTATTATTTTGGTTGACAGAAACAATTTTTTTGTTTTGTGTTAAAGTAGTTTCACCCAGCCGGTTACTCAGTACGCACTTGTCGATATGTATTCACAAAAAACAAGTTTCAAATTCCAAAATGCTGACTTTTTAGTTTTACTTCCTTTAATTCAACCCACTATGCATATTTTGAACAATATCGACGATTGCCGAGGAAGCCTTAGCTCATGTGTGAATGTAAAGGAGGCTGGCCTCCAGCGCGTTTTTCAGTAGCACTTACGGTATTTATATGCTGTATTCTTCGTTTCTTGAGTACGATATCCAAGAAGATAGATTTTAGTTTTGTTTCTCTCGATTACACATGCAACTCCTGGCACAATTACTATCTACTTCTTACGGTTTGTCTATCAATGTAGGACTTGTAGAAAAACTGAAGCTTTTCTTCGATTTACTTTTGGCTAGCAATTTTTAACGCAAATAACTCCCATGATAATTAATTAAAACGTTACTAAAAATTGATTTAAATGAAAGGCGCAACCATTCGGTGTACTGTACAGTAAAATTTTCTTCTCTCATACACCGAAGAATAAGCAACCTCTGCAGTCTTTGCCATAGCATCAGGGTCGTTGCCTACCAGCCTTCCACCGCACTTGACCACCTGTACTTCTCTTCATTAATTAAGCCTGCAGCATCTGATCTACTTCTGAGTGTGGCCGATGTCGTGGCTACTGTCTCCTGCTCGTCATCGTTCTCCTACGTCGAGAGGGCGTAAACTAACGGTACCATGATCGGCTAGTCTTCTCTGCCGACCTTCTGCCTCCCTGCGCTTCGCTTCTGCTTCACCACTCGATTTCGGCTGCTTAACTGATGTGAGTCACCGTAATGGTTAGCGCCACATTTTTACGTAGTGACGTCAGTAGCAGTTCCTAAGAACCCGCCTTACTTACCTTAAATAAATTGGGAGATTAATTGTGTAACGTTGCCGCAAATCAATTCTTGTTTTACTATAGTTCGGCAATTGTTTCGGCAAATTTCTAATTATTTCATTTCGTGTTCTAGGTTTAGAGTACTGAAATCCATGTCTTTATATTTAATTACTATAATTTAATTGATGTAGGATTTAGCATATTTACCGCAGCCTTGAATTAGTCTGCTAACAGCAAATCCTAGAAATTGATTAATAACTACTTAAGCTGAACTCTCTAGCCCTGCAAAATTTTCTGCAAGACTAGGCTTTCACCCAATACCTAATTCTCACGTCGCCATTCTTCTATTACTTACGTGGTCTTTCTGACCCGTCAAATTTTGCGGCGTGAGCTAAATTTATATTGACCCCACATTTTAATTCATAAATTTTTGAGCAGTCGTTATAGACTCCATATTTTCTTATTACTAAATATTTGTTCTCCCTGACAGTGATCGTGGCGCGGTGCTGGAGGGGCGCTATGGGCGTGCTGGTGTCCCAGCTCTCCCGTCTTCCAGCCCACTCGCGGGATGGAAAACTAGTCATTCATTCATTCATTCATTCATTCAATGAAATAAACTAACCTTAAGTTTTCGACTCTTTCCTATCCCTGCGTCAGTGCCATGCTTCGTTTTTGTCAGGACTTTTATGCTAAGAAAAATTTAAAACCCAAATTGATCGTGGTGTATTTCGTGTTTAAACACTTTTGGAAATAAACTGTTTTTCTTTTAAATTGTTTCTTTTTCTTTTGACCCAAGTTTATCGCTAGATTTTTTACATCCTCTGTCATGGCATATCGTCTCCGAATAGCATACATTAATATCATTTCCGAATTCATGGCAAACATTCATATAATTTCCTGACGCCCGAATTATCATAGTTTCAATATTTTGCTAATTTCATCTTGAATCCAAAAATAATTCACTGTGTTCTTCTTTCATTAAAGCTTACGCCGCGTAAGTCATCCCGGTATTTCAAGCTATTTAAGCGTTCGCTTTTGTAAGTAGTTGTTCAACAAGAAACTTGTTGATGCGATTGATCTAGTTATCTGCCCACGTAGAAATTCAGTTTAGTGGCATTGAAGGGAAATAATTTGTGTCAATAAAAAACAACAGTTGACATGAATAGAAAGGCCAAAATCCTTACTCATTAAGGATGGCATTTGATTTTCTGAGAGCACTACATATGGGAGAGGTACACAAGACTATGCCTACTAGTGTGTTCCACACTATTGTGAACTCAAATGAGAGCGTGCTAAAGCCTAACGCGTCTCGTGAGTTCGAGCTTTCTGCAAAAGCTGCTTCAGCTCCACGTTTTCAAACACTTAGGAAATTAAAGCAGCACCAAAAGAGTGGCAACTTGTTACCTGCGTCATTGCGTGTTTTTTCGGTGCCTTGATTATTAGCTTTATTCTTACTCGCCCACTGATTTCATAGTAGTTTTTTGAATCATCCGTAATACTTGACGCTTCTCTAATTTTGCAGATCCAAGAGACTGATAAGCTTGTTATTTGATGATTTACTTATGTCAATAGAGTTATTTAATTGATCATTGGCTACAATTGCTAGTATCACGTCCGGCTACAGTTCTTTCATAACGGACGCGGAATAACCTGTGTTTAGTCAGAGTATTTACTTTTCATTTTACATATCACTATTCTTGTTTAACATATCACTATTCTTTCACAGCACAAAAACATTTATGTTTAAGATATCAGTGTATAAGAACGGACAGAAACTTGAATACGTGTAAACGTGTCTATATTATAAATACTGAATGCGTGTCTGTTTTCAAGGCAATGGAGAAAACAACAACAACAAATACCTCGGGGTATCTTCAGGTTTAAAATCTTCAAATTTTCCAACAGATTATTCTTAGTGATAGCATCGCGCCAGACGCAGCGGACTTCCCACTGACTGACAGCAGATAAGTCGCTGGATGATCTTAAAAGCACGGAACGAAGTGACAGTTCAACTCAGTCCATCATGTTCAGCTCGCTAGTTCTGTTCACTTTGGTGGCGGTGGCCGCGGCCTCTGCGTCCTACAACAAGTAAGGTCACGGTGACATACGTTAGGGGGATTTTCCTGTTTTTATTCGTGATCAAACAGGAGCTTCTCCTATGACGCGACCTGGAATAACACGAAATTCATTTACGACGAAGACAATTTTTGAAATTTTGTCGCTTGATTGAGTCCATTGATTTTAAATTTTCTTTATCTCTATCATAATTTATCTATTTGATAAATCTTTTTATTTTAACATTAACACACATCTAATGAAAGTTTGCTGGTAACGAATGATTTGTACGTAATATCGTACGCCAAATTTGGCACAACTTTTACTCTTAACTTTTACTACGTGGAAAAAAGGTGTTGCAGAGTTGAAACTGGATTGAAAAGAGTATTCAAGGCCTGATGATCAACTAGATCTTAACGTTTTACTGGAATTGCGAAAGTATGACCTACTCAAAGTATTAATGCCTTGTGTTCATTTCTTAAATGTCGCTCTTATTGTGAGAAGGACTATGAATTTATCACTTAATTACGATAATAGTTTGAATGTCAACGACTTTCATTTCACTGTGCAATCCGAAAAAACAACAAGTAAGAAATCGTTACTTGAAGTTGCAACCTGATTGGTTTACTTAATTTAGAAAGGGCAACCGGACCCATTGAAAACCTTATTGCGAAATGCGTCCTACGTGACGTGTTTTGGAGCTCTATTTTTCTTCCTTTCTTCCTTCTAGCAGCGCAAATAGAACATAAGCACTTTTTTCGATACGAGGCTGGCCAGGGATTTTAAGATAATCAAAGCTGAGTTCTACTACATATACATAGGACATTAAAGTGCTAATATTTGAAAGCTTAAACGGATGCTCCATTTCATGCTTGTTAGCTCATTGTTTAATTCAAGTTGAGCACTATAATGGAGAAAATGATGGTGTCAATTGCATTGGTGAGCCTGCAGATTCTTTACAATGTCTGAAAGTAACGTAGCTTGCAAAGTTGCTGAGGCTTTAAACGTTCTTCGAAACCTCAGGTAGTCATTCCAATGCTAATAAGGCGAGTAAAGTAATGAAGTAAAAGGGCTGCAGCCATTGGGCCTGTGATTTATTGGGAAACTGCCCTTTCCAGTTTCCAGGTATGGCGCCTGGAAGTGACCCAGGAGCAGAAGGCTCCCGTCAACCACATCCTGCAGAAGCACAACATGGATGTGTGGGGACAGGGCAAGGACTGGATTGATGTGATGGTGGACCCCGAGCTGCGTCACGGCGTCATGTCTTCGCTGGTGACTCAGGGCATCCACAGCAGAATTGTGATCGACAACGTGCAGACGTAAGTAACGATAATGCATGCTGAAGTATAAAGTATAATAATGCATGCTGAAGTATAAGGTATAAAGCATTCTTTTACAGGACCACTCTTCGTATAAGATTTTACATCAAAGCCCTTCGAATACATATCATTGTGATTTAGACGCTAAATATGATTTTCGTGTTAGATGAAAGTTAATTTGTTTTCAATTTGATTACATGAGTCGTACGTATGTTTTTTTTAATTTCTCTACGAACGAGAAGCTTTTACACTTTTAATGTTTTATCAGATTTAGATGATAACTATGCTATATATGAGGTATGTTATCCAGCTTCTGAGGCCAAAACTTACAGTACTAAAGCTCTGTTAGGATTATCTGCTCAAACCGAATCAGGAACCTCGTGGTGACCTCCAAATTTTACCTCATAGGATAAATATAATTCGTATTTATTTTCGAGCGTGCTTCATAACGTGCTTCACATTTTAATGAGCGACTGAACTGAAGTTGCTCTACAGTCAGAGAAAAAATTGCAAAGTTCTCTGCTCTAAATGCTTCATGATTGACTATCTCTCTGGCTGCTGTAGTACATTTCCTCTGTATTGCGCACGCGTGCAATGACAGCAAGGAAACAACCTATGTTCCAGACACGTCGAGAGGGACTTCCGAAGCCTCGCCAGCCGAGCTAATTCTTCATTCGCGTTCGACCAGTACAACACTTTTGAGGACGTGAGTTGGAGGGGTAGGAATACCGTCTTAATATGTGACGGCAGAGTGATGTAGTAGGCATATACCCGTATTTCAACGTTCTTATCTGACGACAAATAGAGAATTATCGCCCCTTTATAGTGAATTACTCTGCATGTCTATTATTATTAAAATATTATGGGCGTTAGAAAATGTTTGATTTAAGTCAAGCCTCTAATTATTCAAAAATGTCTTCACCAGATCGAAGCGTACTTGGCTGGCCTGGCTGAGACCGACGACCGCACGAGCCTGAGGTCGCTGGGCCAGTCTGTGGAAGGCCGCGACCTCTGGCAGCTGACCATCTCCGTGGGAGCTGGCAAGCAGGGCATCTGGTTCGACTGCGGCATCCACTCCAGGGAGTGAGTTTAAGTTTGCACGAAAATTTTTGTGCTTCCTTTTTATTAAATTAGTTAGATAATGTCGCATAAGCTCCTTGAAGTTTCTTATATTTTTTTCCATATTTTTAGAAAACTCGATAGAAGATGAGTTGTTCACTGTGAAATCCGAACATAAGATTTTGTTGAAGCTATATCTAATTTAAATGATGTTGCACACTACAATGGCGTGAACAATTTTGGAATTTTGTTATTTTTATTTTCGCTTTCTGGGTGCAAAATCATCAAATTTTCTCAAAAATTGCCAGATGGATCACTCAAGCCACATGTATGTGGGGCATCAACTTTCTGCTGAGCAACTACGGCTCAGACGACAAAGTGACGAAGTTTTTGGATTCCTACGACGTACACATACTGCCTGTATACAACCCAGACGGTTACGCTTATACCGCTGTAAGTCTTTCTTACGCGCTGTGCCATAGTTGGTACAATTTTGTGGCACTCACACCAAAACATCGTTTAAAATGAATCTGAGTTTTTTAAACGTAGCTGGTGTTGATAGCTGTAGGTAAAACTGTAAAAGTAGTTACGTCACAGCTCTGATGTATTACTGTTACAACTAGGCTCTGGGACTGATCAATTAAAGGTTCTAATTTGACATTTTCTGAGTTAAATCATAGTCTAACCAGACTAAAGTTAGTAGGTTAACTTAAAAAACATGGTGATACTTTCAAAATTAAGTTTGTTTATCCAGGTTGGTATTCATGAATGGAAATTTTGAAGGGAAATTGCTATATTAGGAATACGTAAATTTACATGAATAAAGTGAGCACATCAAATGCACTTGAATTACTTCGGGAACTTGGTGGTTGATATATTGGGCTCGCCTTATATCTGAAGCGTCATGCATTCAATATCCTGCAGTAGATCGAATTCAGGATTTCTTCCCTGAAGAAAAAAAGAAGTTTGTCATAATCCTCCTTGCGACTGGTGAAATGGGTTTTAGCTCGACCACTGGTGACTGTCATAGCTCCATGGCATTAATTGCAAGGTTGTTAGAAAAACCAGTGAACAATATGACTCGTGTCGACTTGATTTGAATGTAAAATCCCTTGACATTATAGGGAGTTGCATGAATGTGAACTGTATCGAACTAGTGACCATGGCAATCCAATAATTGCTAAAAATGATGTCCTTACGCTGATCGGTCAAACGAGAATAGATGATGTGAATATTTCTGCAGGCCCGAGAGCTGCTGATCACTGCCTAGAACGTTTATCCCTTAGTCGTCATCCTATAATACAAAACTTATACGTCATAAGAGTTAACTAGAATTAACACACAGAAGATTGATTAGCTTAATGATAGCGTCGTTTCTTTTATATCAGCTAAGCTGCTGAAGTAAGGTAAGGCGACGTCGATAACAGTTGGTAAATTAATTTTATGAGCGTTAAATCAGTTCGTTAAACTCAATTATGAACAGCAGCCTGTAGAACTAGAGCTTGAGATGAGGTATTCGGCTAAATATGTGCTCAGAGTCAAGTCCGTGAGATTTTCATCTATCTTTTACTCAGTCTAATCGTCTTTGGAGGAAAAACCGCCAACAAACGGAACTGGATTTTTGCATTGGCATCGACCTCAACCGAAACTTCGATGACCACTTCGAAGAAGCGGGATCGTCTAACTATCCTTGCTCTCAGACCTATGCAGGTATGTGAAATTCGGTTGTTTGATAGGGATTCTAAGAAATTGAATTTCAAATTTTAAAGTAGCTATTTAATTTTCAAGTGGGCATTCAGGAATCAGCAAATAATAGACTGCACAAAATTGATAAAATATAGGAAAACCACACTTAAGGCGACTTCATTACTGAGAATTATTTTTTAACTCCCCTCTGTTTCTTAACTCGTTCTTATTTTAGCTCCTTGCTTTGCATGGGGGTCTAAAATGCAAGAATGTTAATGTCAAGAGTCATCCAAATATCCAAAACGAAACTCTGATGCGAGAGAGCTGGAACACCTTTTATGTGCAATGTTTCCAGAGATTTATTTTATCATATAAACATTGTAAATTAGTAGTATACTGCACCAACTTCAGTGGTACAGTTCATGACAAAGATTTCACCCGTAGGCCCGAGCGCAGCATCCGAGCTAGAAACGCAAGCTGCACAAGCGGCACTGAAGGCACTACTCCCTAAGGCCGTGTTCAGCCTCCACTCCTACAGCCAGCTGTGGATGTACCCCTTCGGCTACACGGGCCAGCAGCCAGCAGACGCTGAAGAACTGGTGAGCCACTCGGTCTTGTCCAACCTTGAGTTATGCCGCGTTGTTGGCTTTAAGCAGTCAGTTGAGTGAAACATTTAAAAATGAAATATTTATTCATTTAGTTATTATAATTTTACAAAACGCAGTGCTTTTTTATTTCCAAAATGGAAACTTGTGAAAAAATATTACTCTGTTTTTTGTCAACATCTTGTCAGTGTTTAATTAATTTACTGTCGTTCTTCGATTCACTTCTGCGAAATTCTTTGTTTCATGTTGTTTGTTTGTTTTTGTCGTGTGGAATTAGGGCGCGGGATTTTGAATGTTGGCATACTGGAAAATTCAATGGCATAAATTCTTTGTTTTCAAAGGGATTCCTTTTTTTTTTCTTTTTTTTTTCTTAAAGCACTGATATTTGAATTTATTCGAGCGATGTGGAGTTGAATAAAGCCATGTAATATTGAAAGCTAAATAGCGCCAGTCAACATGGAATTTAAAAAACTGACCGAAAACTCCTTCCTTCACCGGGAGCTTCAACTGAAGTAATTTTTACACTATTCGTCTTGAGTCCCGATATGCATGACGCCTACGGCCGTACATGTGTTCATTGATGCCATCATAGAGCCATGTAGAAGGATGGGACTTAGTCCAAATGACGACCCAAAAGTTTTTATTCTTTATTCAGGGTTCATAATGGGCTCTTTATGGATTTGACCTCCAAAACCAGGATGCAATATCTTCACTTCTCTTCCAGCACAGAGTGGCAGGGATTGGAGTTGAAGCGCTGAAGGCGGTGCACGGAGTGGAGTACGACTACGGATCTATATGCTCCATCCTCTGTGAGTTCAAAGCTTCAACGAGGTCCATATTGCGTTGTGAGGGATGTATGGCAAAACTGTGCGTGTGTTTGTTTGTTGCAGATCCTTTTCATAATGTAAAGTAAACAATATAAATGCAAACAATAAATTTCATCACATACCTTTTCAGTTCCGGGAAAATAGACTCCCATTAAAGAAATTTATTTGAAAATCTATTCATCGTGTGCGAAAATTTATTAAGTTGGAGCTTATTTCAAGCTCACACAGTTTTACAAAAAATCAAGAAAATACCCAAAAAATTCATTTTTTATTCCGGTTTTTATACACTTTGTGAGTACTCGAATAAAAGAGTCTCACACACACCACTCAGTCCATGAATAGGAACAAAGAACAATAAGAGTGAATTTAGAGTCAGAGCGAATGAGTTTTCAAATTGAGAAGCTCGTCAAGCAACATTTCATGTCTGCCTTGGATGGATAGCATGTTGTACTTATGTCTATTTATTACATACTGGATAAATGTACACAAAATTTAAAAAAAACATTGTATTTAGCGAGAGCAAAAATCATCGAACAGGTAGAGAAGAAGAAAAAACAAAGTTAGGAGTACAAGGTTCACGGTGACCCTTAAAATAAGCCCATTTGGATTAAAAAAGCAATTACTTATAATGTATTGTGTGGCAGATCCGGCAGCTGGCAATACCATCGACTACAGCTACGCTCTGGGCATCACGTACTCGTATACCCTAGAGCTGAGAGATGAGGGGAAGTATGGGTTCCTGCTGCCTGCTGATCAAATCGTCCCTACTGCCGAGGAGACTTGGGCGGGCATCATCGCAGCCGTCTTGGCGATGCCCTAATGTTGCCACCTTGCAATCAGGAACTCTACGAATTAGCTACTTAGCTCACGTGAAATTGGCAGCGTTGGTTTTACGCATGACGTCCCTGCTAAGATACATTTACCGAAGACATCATGTTTCACAACAAGATTGTTTTTAATTTAAATTGAATATCTATGGTTGGAAGATAATGTATCAGCCAATGTAGCTTTATGATTCCAGTCAGAAAAGTTTCTGTCGAAGTTTTAGTGAAAAATTATACTCAAATCATTTTCTTTACACTGGAAACTAACAATAATGTATAACTAAACTGAGTCACGGGAAATTTACGAGCTCAATTCGTTGTATACCAACCAAACATGTTCTGTCAGCATTTGCATGTTTTTCTCAGAATAAAAGTGAAAAATGAAGCCTTTCTTATTGAAACCAGCGTATTTTACCATATTTTGAAGCAATTTTTAATTTCATAACCTTTTCCAGGAAAAAGCCATTTGCTCCTCCGGGCCAATTCTATATGAACTCAATACTTCATAAAATTTAACTGATGTTCAAAAAAATAAAAAAAATTTTCTGCAAACTGAATTTACTTAGGTTGAAAATAAATTTAAACCATGTGATATTTTTCAGCGAACATTCCGCATATCGTATTGAGCTTCCTCCATAAAAGGGAAAATCTGCAAATTAAAGTTCATATATCAACAGTGAGTCGTGTCGCCTTCACAGTAAGATGAAACAAGTATTTGGAAAGCTAAAAAATATTATTTAAGAATGGTTTGTGAAAAAATTAAACGCTGAAACACACTTGATAAGTAAAACTGTACACTTACACACACCACCGTTTAATAAAAATATAATACTTATTAGCAAAAATACTTTTAACAACTAATTTCGCGAATGTATAATAAAAAAGTATCTGAACACCTTAAACATCAAAAACAAGACTTAGGTATGTGATTTCTGCAAGTTTCAAAACCTAAGTATACAAAAAAATATTCGAAAAACTTGAACTGAATTATAATGATATGAGGGGATTTTTTAGTTACTCCTAAATTAGAAGCTTGTCTGAGAGTGCACCAAGATGTCAAAGCTAAGAAGTTTATCAAAAGATATGAAAGATTACGTTACTTCTGTGTGTTCTGTAAAATTAAACTATCGGAATGTTTAGAAGAAGTAATACGGCCTATAAAGCGCTATAGGTTCAGAGAAGAAACGGAAGTCGACAGGGACCGCAGAATATTTCCCAAGATCTATTGTACTATGAGAGATTTTAAAACGAAGTTTGAGAAACGTGTGGCATGAGGCTAATGCATATTCGTTTGTTATTTGAAATCAATTTCAAAAATATCTTACAGCTGCTGGAACACATGCCTAACACAGAACAATCAGTAATGAACTTCAGAGGCAGGAATTCGAATCCCGGCCTCATCAAAGGATCTCATCACTGACGCAACACCACTCAAAAGCAAGAATGTAGTCTTCAAAAAATTAATTTAGAGCATGATGGTGATGACGATTTCGTGAAACAAATTTTTGACACTATGAAAGCAAATTAGAGCTTTTTCGCCGTAATGAAGTCACTCACATTTGGAAAAAAGATGGAACAGCACACACTCAGAAAAACAGCATCCCTGCTGGGAAATGTGTCCGAGGTGCACAATGATATGGGTTGCATTGAATTTGATGATCCGAGATAGATTTTTAAACAATAGAAGGAATTATGAATCAAGATAAACATCGGAAGAATTTACAATATATTTAAAAAACATACCCAAGAAGTTGAATGCTGGATCTGAAGGGCGGTTTCAACAGGACGATGATCCTCAACATACCTCTTAGGGAATTCGTGAATGGTTTCAACGCAGCAGTATCAAGGTAATGATGTAGTCCAGTCAATTTCCGAGTTCAAATTCAATGGGAACTTGTGGAGAAAACTGAAAATACAAATCCTCTGCAGACGACCGATTAACCTAAACGAATGGAACGTGGTTACCGGAGAAAAGGCAGTTAAGATTCCACTTAATTATATCTTGCAAGGATTTAGAAAAACTCACAGGAGCCGCCTAAGAGCTTTAATTGCAAATGGAAATACTGCAATTAAATACTAAAGAGATTCAAGTGTTCAAATACTTCTACTACCACAGTTTTGTTAAATTGCGTACAAGTTCTATACGCATAGCATAAGCATAAATCTCGTTTTTGTTTAGTAATGTCTGTTTGTGTGAATCTGATGTAGTTTTTGTATTTAAGTGAATCTTCAACGCATACGTCAAAATGAATGTTTTTTTTCTGTACAAATACTTGTCTATCTCTCTGGATGTCTATTTGAGAATTAATTAGGCACATTTGAGTCGGGATCAACAGACTTCAAACTACTAGAAACCATCAGATGTCTTTTGGTCTCCGGCTATATGTTGTGAATCGCTACATGCGCAGATGTTATCAGCCCTGAACAAGTTAGCCTAAACATTCAGCTGTAAAGTATTACGCAGGCGTAAATAATCTAAATTACGGATTTCGACCACAAATCTTCGAAGCTCATGTTTAAGAAACTACAAGTATATTCTTTCAGATTTTGGATCAGAAATTCACTACACAATTACAGAAATTATTAATTTTTTATATTTTTTATTTACTCTCCCGTAAGTTTACTGTTCAGATTCTTCAAGCCTTATTTGAGGCTTGAAGATCCAAACAAACACACGCAGCAATATTGTGTGTTTAAAATTTGCTTACGTGCTGGAATATCGAAATTATGAGCACTGTCAACTAAAAAATACAAGCACCAGAAGAAATGTGCGTTGGTTTTTTCAATGGATTATTATCTCCTCTCAAAGTGGCTACAGTTCGAGTTCAAGTTGAAGTTTGTTCCAATTTTACGACGAAAATGAACCATATACGAGACGTTTGTCTTTTCAACAAAATATCAGTGTGCACAGGTTTATTACTCACCAGTGTATACGGGATTCGAAGAAATGACGGGATTCGATGTTTACCTAAAATAAATATTTCAGATGTGGATTAAAAATAAATGGATCCAACTCAATTGAACTCGAGATTATAATATACTTAATCTTGTGCGCTGGTGAAACTCGTATTACAGATACATACTGTCATTAAGCATCCTTGAGAGCGTGACACAGGGACGGACCAACTGACCTTCAACAAGCATGGCTTTCCCATGATTTCCCAGGCTTTGCTATTCTTTCCTAAGTCTCAACTGCTAGCATTCCATACAACCTAACCTAACCTAACATAACCTAACCTATCCTACCCTAACCTAACAATACACGTGATGTTCAATCCGACTCCGAATCTGACGGATTGATGCACCGAAAACTGTGTACTTGATGAAGCTTAAATCACTGATACGCTCATCACACACTTTCATTATACAATACCTCGTTATTTGGTTCGTTATTAGTCCATTATTTCTTTAAGCCGATTGTTTATTACTCTGAGAGCACTACCTGATAGCATAGAAGCCTCATCAATGATGATTAGAGACGCTCTTTATTTTCTCAGATCCCGGTGAGGGTATTCTCATGCTTGATGTTGAGGTTTCCAGCAACGGGACAGGAAGCTTGAACCCACTGTGAGCAGTTCGTCCACTTTTTAGTAGATCATTAGCGATTCCTGTTGTAGCATAAGTTAAAATACATTTGATATTAAAATATAAAATTAAAAAGTTGTTATTAAATTTTAAGTTTTAATTTTATTTTTTATTTTTTATTTTTTATTAAAATATTCAATTCAAGTATTTTCATGAAATTTTATTTTTAATTTTATTTTTACTTGTTATTTTTCATATTTTTTGTAATTCTTATTTTTTTTTACATTCTTATTTCTCATTTTCGTTATTAAATTTTAATACTATATAAAAATTATTTTTTATTTACCTCAATATATTTGACCTATCTGTATTTGCAATGCAGCTTGCGGACCCCAAAAAAGCGGACATCAAATAAATTAACACACCATGGGTATTATTAGGTAGGATAGTTCAAAAATGAATGTCGAGGTATATATGTAGGTGTAGCAATATTTGTAACCATATTATTCATCCGACATATGTGTGTAAAAATACAATCAGTTTTGTACAACTTCTAGAAACTCGCACCTGCTCGAAGATGTCGCCCACGTTTTTTCCAAGAAGAGCATGAGATTTGTACTGACAGCCGCATGTGTTGTCTGGTCACTGCAGCCGTGAGAGCCAGAGCAGCTGTATCTGTTCCCTACTTTGTTTGATTTATTCTGGATGTGATTATACAACTCAGAGATAAGAGTACAAAGTTTTACACGACCACCGTGACGTGCGCACTTTAGATGCTTATGCAGGAACTGTCTCAGAACTCGTATTAATGGTTTCAGAGTATCCTTCGTAAGTCATCGATGCCATGGTATCAATTAGGTGCAATAACTGTGATTTTTCAAAGACTAAGCTGAGAGAGCTGCAAGTTAAACTTGGCCTATAGCAGCTACTGTGACAATTACTCGAAAGACCGAATTTATTCTTGCAGTGAACATGATCAGCGGGGAAAAAGGAAACCTGTAGGATAATCGAATGCAAGTATGAGTACAGACTGAGCACCATCATCATATGGAAGGACAATTTATATTACCCGAATCTCAGAGAAATGCCCTAACAACTTTACAGGTAAAAGAATTGAAGTTTAGCAGTTTTAGAATCATGAAAAAAAATGTATTGAGCGAAAGACGGTTCTATCATTCATTTTAAAGGTTACATTGGAGAAATTGTCAACGCACAGCAGGAAAGAAAAGATGATGGGAACCTGCCCTAAACTGAATGAAAACCCTGAGCAGGGCTTTGGAACAAGTGAAATAGGCGAAAAATAAGGACAGATTGCCTGCGTACGCAAACGACACATGCTGAGCAAATGACACGCTGTTGTTATGACACATGCTGAGCAAATGACACGCTGTTGTTACGACACATGCTGAGTTGTTATTGTTATGACAAGGGCTGAGTAAATTGAGTAATAAGACTGGCATCGTAGATTTTGACCTGACAACGTTGGAGAGGAAGGACTGGAGAGGTGGTAGCAATCAATGCCTCCTACATCTTTAGATCTGCTCATGGAAATAGGTGACGTAACAGACGTGGTCTGAGGCTTCACACCATTTGCACTAAATCGAATGGGTGAAAATAAGTTATCTCTAATCCATAATTGATTGGCTTTGGAACGGGGCTGACCAGGCTTTGAAACATCTCAAGAGATACGAAGAGATACTTTTTCTGTTAAATAAGTTTATATAAAAAGTTTAGTTCCTTATAGTTATTTCTCGTATGACAGCAAGTGGAAGTGTAATTGAATTAGTGTCGGTCCGGCATTAGTCTACGGTATTATATCATACAATTTAAACTGAAGCAATATTGTGTGCACGTATTCTCTTGCAAGAGCAGTGTAGTTAGAGCCCTCATGTTATCACTGGAGCACATGAGTTGCGTAAGATAACACTTCACGTGGGTTTCCTTTTCAGGATTACCCAATATAACGCTAAGCTATCAACAATTATCGGTTACAACAAATGTTTGCCATAGGCCAACAAACAAATTAGAAAAAAACAATTCAACACTAGCAAAGAAAATCTGTCTCGGCTACCGCCCAGTCATGTTAAAAGGCTGTGTCATTTTAATCCCGATTCCTTCATTTAACATCTACGCAACTAACAAAATTACACGATAAATTAACCCATCGAGCAAACATTAGGACTCTACATTTTTTCACACTCCACATATGCAATTTTTGATCACTCACACGCAATACCATAGACACTCGGATGAAAATTTTACGAACCAACACATTCACCCCTATTCGATTTTATTTAAGTGCCGCCATTGATATGACAAGTAGAGTGACGTCATTGCTGTATAGCCTAGTCTAAGTGCAGGTCTGGAGATGAAGAAGAAAATGAAGCACGGCCTCTATTAGTTTTTGAAAAATTCTTTGCCAGAAAATGCGTTGTTTCGCGTAATTTGATTAAGTTTTGTAACATCGAGAGCGAGAAATGAAAAATTGCTAAGATGTGTAAGCGTCTAGTACACACTTGTTGAGTTCATATATTGTGTATTTTCTCATTTATGTGCAATAAACTATGACGGCACTAGTGTCCATCTTCAGATGGACACTAAACAAATTTTATATTTTATAAAATTTTTGCCTCACTCGATTTTTCAATTTTTTAAAATTTGTCATGAACTTTTTGAAGTTCTCTGCCAAGTGGCAGATTTTAAACAATTTAAATAATTTATTTACCACAGGTGATACAGAGGTAGAATGTTTCTTAAGTCTAGTACAATGGTCAAACTAGAGTATGGCTACCTGTGGGCCCGAACAAGTTCAGCGACTTCTAGGGCATCCTACCATCACATTATTCTGATCCTTTCTAATACTGATGCCGGTGAAAACGTGACGATGAATGACGGTGGTGATAAATTATAATATGAGAAAAAATCGGCTGTTAAATGCTTATATATGGGAATCGAAATATAGCGATGGGAAACTGAGCAGCGTTTGGAAGAACGAAATTGGAGCTAAGGCAGATTTCAAAGTCCTTGCATGCAATTTTAATGGGTTTTGTTTGGGTCTGTTTTCTGATTAGTATCAAACTACTGTCATAATTGAATATTTTTGATCATCTCGCATTAAATACGATCGATATGAAATGGAAATTATGTGAAGCATCCTTACCTTATGTAACTATGATGCCCATGTTATAATATAAAGACCCTAAATCGGCTAATTTTGCTGGAATATTGCAAGAAAGTACAATGTTTCCCTTTCCCGATTGTTTAATTTAATGGCGCAGGCTATAGAGCTTTGCCCAAGTAAGCTCGACTGCGCTTACATTCTGTCATATACAAATAATTTTCCGGAACAAAGTATTTTGCGCAGTCATTCGACAAATTTTTTTCTCTACAGATCTACCAAAATTGTCCAAAACCTGCTCGGCTCCGTTCCATAAGCAATCAACGATAGATTGGAGCTGACTTAATTTCGTATACTCGATTTATCACAAAATCTCTGATCACTCCTGTGACGTCACGATTTAGATGAGCAAGGTTAATTATATAGTAGGTAACAACAGTAAAAGTATACTGCGAGTTTGAACATACTTGAGTCATTTGGCAGTCAATAGCAATTCTATCCTTAATTATTTTTTCTAAATTATTATGAAAATGAGATCTAACCGTTTTAAGAAGTATGAGTCAGATTTTGCTTTAGATTTGAGCACAGGGTGCGACAAAAACTTATACGAAGCTCAGCAGGCCTACAGCAATGATGATTTGTCACGAATTGAATATTCGCATTTTCCTAAGAATTTTTTGTTGTTGTAAATTTTGATTGATTTTGCGCTTAAATCATGTACTTTATTACTCAATGTTTGTATATATATTTTTTTTTTCAGCGCTGATGATAGAATCTATGCATTCCGAACGTTCGCCAGTGAATGTATTCATCAGCACGTCGGTTATTTTTCAGTTTTCCAATGAGATTCCCTAAGAACTGTCCAATTAATTTTGTGTGTTGTTGAAAACACTTGCTTGATGCACTAGTGTCGTGGAAAAAATTTGTTTAATATTTCTTACATTTCTGGTTCCGACGTGATTGAATGTACTACATTCATCTATTTAATATTCTGCTCGTTCGTTCCTTAGTTCCTTTGTTAGTCCGCCCGTTACGCTTTCGTCCGAGTTTGCAGTCTCATGGATACCGAATTCCTGAGTGTCACATTAAAAGATGGCATTTACATGCAATGTTTGACATTTTATCAAGATATGTTCAGTTAGGATAGATTGAGATAGGTTAGGATAGGTTGGGATAGGTTAGGATAGGTTAGGTTAGGACAGGATGCTAGGTTAGGATTGGTTAGGATATGTTAGGTTAGGTAATGTTGACAGAATTTTTTTTCGGGTCCACCTAGCTTAACGATGACATTGGCCATGGACTTTCCACGGGTCCTGCTTGGTCATAATCACGCTAAGAATCAGAAGGTCATTGAGGAGGAAGCCTCGGGCAAGTAAACAATGCTCGATCCCATTATTGTCCCTAGAGCACTTAGCCTATAGCCCCGCCATAGGGCTTTATCAGTGCTCGTTTTTTTAACTGCATGGTATACCTTGGGGCATGATTTCATCCTGTTACATGATATCCGTACCGTATGGTTTTAGCTTGTGTCCATGCTCTGACAGCCTTGTGACCTATATTCTTGTCTCATCATGTCCATCATTAGTTAATCAGTGTACTCCTAACACTAGTGACGAAATAGCATCAATTTCAGGTTGGTGCAAAAGTAATGTCCGATTTTAGAACGCATGTTTAATATTAGTTGTCAATTATTTAAATTCTGTATAAGTGTAATACATTTCTGTGACTAAATTAAGCGAGTTTTTAAAGATTTTCTTTCCTAAGTTCATTTTCTTCAAAAATTTTAGCATCCATGCTTGTCCCATCGACAGATTACATAAAAGTGTTCTACATTATGAGTTTCACCAAAGTTTTAACGCAAGTGCGGCAGCAAAATATATTCTGAGCACTTATGGAGATGATGCCGTGAACGAAAGAAGTTGTAGGAAATGTTTTTCTCGTTTTCGAAGTTGTGATTTCGCTTTAAAGATGAGCCAAAGAAAGGTCTTCCAAGAACACTTCATTCCGATCAGCTGAATGTTCTTCTGCCCGAGAATCCTACTGTTACCATGAGGGAAATTGCAAGACAGTTGGACGTGGTTCATACAACCTGCTTCTGATTTTCATTTGTACCGAGGACTACAGAACCATTTTCGTGGACTTAGGTTAACAACTAGAGAAAAGATTGAAAAAAATTGAATTTGTTCGTTGATTCTAAAGCCATAGAATTTTCCGAGCGAGGTATTTATAAGCATGTTGAAAGGTGGAATGAGATCATTGAAAGCAATGGAGAGTTTTTTAATGAATGAACATTTGCATAGTAATTGGTTGATACAATTTTACGCAACATATTTGCATCGGACATTACCTTTGCATCAACCTGATACTTTGAGCTACCGTGGAAAATCTTGCTTCTACCTACAAGGTTTGATTTTTTAGTGAAGTAAATTTAACGTTTAATTTTACAAACATGTATCTACATTTTGGCCCATTATAAGTTCCAAAGATCAAATTAAATTTTCAAACTGATGGCCATTAAACATCGGAACGCAACTGAGTACGAATCACGACTGATTCCACACTTCATACCAAGGTGTCCAATTGGATTTCTGCTCACACTACTCGCTCATACCCACGTCTTCACCGTCTCTGTACCGCAGGAACATTCTCAAGTTCCTGTACCACTTGCTAAGCTGTTTTCGTTCCACATGGCCCAAACGAAGGTCGAGTACTTTGCACAGCTCGGTCGATGATTCTGTCAACTGCTGAGGAAACATTACGGCAAAGTTGTCCAGAAATTCACCAGCATAAATGAAAAAGTACTTTTTCTATAAGGTTTATACATTTTTAAGCGTCCAGAAATCTCACTGATCATTTTTTGCGAAGCACGGTGTTGGTTATTTCGCAGGTGAGTCCCTGTTTGGGCGCCAATTGACAGACATTTTGCAGGCGAGTCATTTTTCGGACGCCAGTTGATAGTTATTTTTGGCGAGTCCTGTTCGGCGTCACTCTTTTTTTATTATTACGTCCCTGTCTTAGGGATTCGTTACGGCCGTATTTTCTAAGGCTTAATATTCCGTAGATATCTTCCTGATTTTCAGGGATGAAAGAGAAGTCAGTTGCTGACTGATCATTTATTAAGGCGAGGGTTTTTCCAATTCTTCTATTTTCAAATTCTTCCAATTTTCTTCAGAGTTTCAGGTGGCTGCTGCTAAGTAGTGAAATTTCGAGCTGAGCTAAAAGCTTTGGGCTAATTTCAAGCTTTGAATTTTTGAGCTGTCAAAACAAGCTTCGAACTTGAGCTGATTTCAAGCTTTGAATTTTTGAGCTAACAAAACAAGCTTTGAGCTAATTTCAAGCGTACGAGAATTTAAAGTAGGCGACGGAATTAAGTATGTTTCGCAAGTATTTGTGATACGCGAGCTCAGTTCATTTTAGGGATTATTTTCCCTCCTATTAAATTACAAAGGCATTAGTCGACCTATTCTTGGCTCTGGCCTAACACACGGAAACCAGTGACCAGTACCAAAATGTACTGATGCTAAGAGCCAGCAGTTTGGAACTTAAATCTCACATATGGAATACAAAGTTTGACCAAAAATGTATTTATTTGTAAAATTAAGTGTCAAGTTTAGAAGGTCTCAAAAATCTAATCTCGTAAGCTGGACATGAATTTTTATGAGAGTTCTAAGAACGTTTACATTTTTTGTAACATTTTGTATATTAGAGACGAAGCATCACAACGATTTATAAACAGATAACAATCAGTTTATGTTCAACATTAAAATTTCATTTTTATGCTGCTTTATGATCAATAGAATTAATAATTTCTCTCTGTTTTAGCTCGTTTTTTACCTTGTCTTCAAGTTTATATTGTGTCTCTCTTTTTTCAAATTTTTAAAGTGTTACAATTTTGAGCAGATAGAACTTTTAATTTTAATGAAATCGTTGAATTACATTAAATGATAGCTAAAGAATTAATTTATTTGAAGAAGTGCAAAATTGTGCATCCATGAACAGATTGCATTACGTACCTTTTAAGAAAAATCACTCTTTTTTTGCACGGTTCGCGAAGATGATGTCAAGCAAAGCACAATGATGACCTCTACAGGTTCTCAGCTTATCAAATCAGCGCAGTGTGCGAACGATAAAGCTACAGATCCTCTTGACACGAAACATAACAACATATAAGGCCTCGGTGGCCGCAGGAATATAAGGTGGAGGTCGCTGAGTGTTCCCTGCCACAGCGCACCATGATCAGAACAGCAGTGCTGCTTGCCTTGGCCGCCCTGGTGTCGGCTCGAGCCTCTTATGATGGGTAAGATAAGTGCGATTTTACAGGATTTGATATAATTTAAGGCATCCTAATAAAATTACAAGCGTTAGTGTGAAGTATCGCAAGGCAGACTTTAACCTTGTTTTGTTCATTTTAGTTATTGCATATGCTCTCTAAATCATGTTTCACGTGATTATCCATATTTACTCAAAACTTCATATCGTGAGTGTCTATTACAATGTTCGTGTAAAGCTAGTCCTTTGAAAAAATATAAAAGTTTTGACAAACATTTAAGGTCTTCACAATTTTGTACAAATATTTCTAATTTTTCAGCTTCCAGGTGTGGCGCCTGGATGTAAATCAGGAGCAGAAGGCTCCTGTTATCCAAATGGTACAGGAGCTCAACTTGGATGTGTGGGGACAGGGCAAGGACTGGATTGATGTGATGGTTAACCCCAACCTGCGTCAAGACGTCATGTCTTCTCTGGCTGCCCAAGCCATCCACAGCAAAGTTACGATCGACGATGTGCAGCGGTGAGTGAAGCCGCCACAGTATTATGTTCAGTCATTTTTCAGCGGATAAAAATTTCCCTAATGCTGCCAAGATGAGACCCAAGAATCTTCAGAATCCCATGTTTTTCTTGCATGCAGTGAGAAGGATTCTAAAACTTAAATAATAAATCTCTTGGGCGCAACAAATACCCTTAGTGAGGTATTTTACAAAGAACCTATTATTTACGAGTAAATGCAAATGGCTGATTTCTTCTTCATGGTTTATGGATATCTTCTTCATGGTAACAGAAGTTTGGCAAACCATTAATGGAATTGCCTCTTACGCGAAAGATGGACATTCCGAGGCCTTTGTACAATCATTTTTCCTCATGCGTAACTCCTCGTTCCATCTCGTAGTAAATGAGGCCGCAAGCTAAGCATCATGCCTCTCAAGACTTTATTTTGACGTCCCTCCAGCACGGATTCTAGACTTTTTTGTTGAGAATACAAATATCGTTTAGGAGTAACTAGACTAAGCACTGCGTTTAGAGTAACATGTGACACTTTTTTTATTACACTGACATTTTATTGATATAATCGTTTTAAACATGTTATTGTCGCTGAGAGTTGT
The DNA here is from genome assembly GCA_014220935.1 of Platorchestia sp. MABIK. Classification (NCBI taxonomy): domain Eukaryota; kingdom Metazoa; phylum Arthropoda; class Malacostraca; order Amphipoda; family Talitridae; genus Platorchestia; species Platorchestia sp. MABIK. The sequence continues at coordinate 176,637 of JACJUY010000591.1, read as the reverse complement.
TAATGGTAATCTTATTTGGTAAATATCATGTAATTATACCGGTGAGGATCAATTTGAGTAGTCTTCAACCAATTTAATTGTGAGTGGCTAAGTGAATCAACGCTCTAAACAGGCAGTGATGTGCATATGTGGAGCATTTGTGTACATTGAACTATTGTAGTATATCATAGTACTCTTTCCGTCAACCGCACAACGCAGTGTAGTGAAAGTTAAAGTGAACCATTGTAGTATATCATAGTACTCTTTCCGTCAATCGCACAACGCAGTGTATTGAAAGTTAAAGAGCAATTGAGTTTTCGTTCCTGGAGATGAGAGTATCACGGTTGAACCCGTACCAAATCACCGCTGAATACTACTGCTCTACGCCAAGTTTTTTATCTCCTCAATCTTTGCCTAGAAGTGTGTACCTGTTACCACAAGAACACTTGAGGTTTAATCACTCGATAAAAAAATGCTTATGTATGTATTAGTTACAGTACAAGAGTGAGGTCGGTTAATTAATAATCACCTATTTTTAAAGTTTGATCAATTTGATATTCCAGGTTGGTGGAACTCGACAACAAGAACATCGCGAGAGAACCAAGGGAAGTCGTCTTTGACGACTATAACAGCTTCGAAGAAGTGGGTACCTTGCATTAGAGTTTAATGAACAAAATCCTACAACTGTGATTTAAAACTACTTATACTTGGAATGGTTTTACAACTTTGACTTGTTAATTCTTGACACTGTGAAAACGTGGATGCTTGAAACTACTCAAAATTTATATGCGCAACCAATTCACTATTTCATCTAAAACCAATTTTGGACTCCTTATTTTTAGCCATTGAGAGGACATGACGTGTTGAATTTTAGTTGATTATGATGTATGTAGAACTAAATACAGCCATCAAGGAAGAGGGAAGACGCCAGGGTTCGATTATTTATCCCACTTCATGCAGAATTATTTTCAAGATCTCCTATATTTTCAGCCTACTTTTTTGAAAGTCAATAATTATCGTTCGTTTCCTTAGATCGAAGCTTACTTAGCTGGACTGGCTGAGAGCGACAGCCGCACCAGTCTTAGATCCATCGGACAGACCTTCGAAGGTCGAGATTTGTGGCAACTCACCATTTCTGTAGGCCCTGGCAAGAGGGCGCTGTGGATCGACTGTGGAATACACGCCAGAGAGTAAGTAATTTTAGAGAGTAAGTAATAAGATTTAAACAGAAGAAACGAAAGTTCACAGAAATTTTAGTGATCAGAAACATTTAAAATCAAACGTAAAATTTAAGCGGTGCGGAAGTACTCGGGTAATATACGTCTTCAAACATATCTAGGTACAAAGGTATAGCCATCTTCAATAATTATGTCTTGAGTAAGTGAAAAATCAAAACTTGCTAGAACGTATCTGAAATCGGACGTAGAAAATATCAAACATTCGTCTGTTTACGTTGCTTTTCTAACAACTGTTGCTTTTGACATTCAACCAGTAAACATGCAGTGCACGCCTGCGAAGTACAAGTCAAATTTTGCTATTTTCTTACCTGCAGTGTTTCGACAGCAGCGCTGCGAAGCTGCTAGCTCTAATTCATTTACATAACTTCTCTTCAATGCTCAACTTGAAATGTCTCTAAAATGTAACCGACACAGCAGGATAACTCATTTAAAGCAGCATAGGCTATATTACACGGTATAAAAAAGATGAGGCTATCTAACACGGTATCTTCTGTATACCGTGCTATATTCTCAGTGTTCATTTTCGTTATTACTGAAAAGGGATTTTGTACGTCTCAATTTCTGAAGCCCTGGTCAACTCTTGAGTTGGCGCAGAATCCACCATCGTATGCCCGCACGGATTGGAAGCTAGCTCGTGATCATAACACTCTGTGAATAAATCTCTCCAAAACAGGTAACATAACTTTCATCTTATGTTAAATTAGTCGCGCGTGTGTCAATTGCATTGTTTATTTCTATTACTCCTCTACAGATGGATAGCTCCAGCTGTCTGCCTTTGGGGTATTGACTTCTTGCTGGACAACTATGGATCTGATGCAGATGCAACAGCGCTTCTGGACGCTTACGACATTTACTTTGTACCTGTTGTCAATGCTGATGGTTATGCCTACACTTGGTCTGTAAGTCAATTCACATCGCTACTTCACTGCTCCTAATTTTCGCTTACTCTTCTTGGTTCTTGTTTTTGCTTTAGTGTTACTCACTTTTGGGCAAACGTGTACCTAGGTTTGTATTTTCTGCATGTGGTGCAAAATATTTTACATTGTGCTCACTTACCTGCATTTTGCATGTGCACAAATGAACCGAAAAAGATGTAGCAATACAATACTCAAAATTTGAATTTTTACCCTAAGAACATAAAAAGGTTTTGTGTTGAAACAATTACAAAATATACAAGTTCCGTAGAGTGTGAGAAACACGAAACACTGATCAATTATTTTGATCCCATCGCAGGAAGAGAGGCTATGGAGGAAGAATCGGCAAACTTACCCCGAAAATGTTTGCGTTGGCGTAGACCTGAACAGGAATTTCGACGTCGACTTCGGAGGCTTGGGAACTTCCAACATATCGTGCGGGGAGACTTACGGAGGTAAGCGTTTGGTGCGAGTGCGCTTGTAGTTATTGCCAAAATAAATTTAAGATCAGAGCAAATAGTCATTAGTTTTAACAATTCCAAGTGTACAAAGGCAATTTTTGCAAAAGTCTAAAATAATCTTTCCATAAAATATTTCAGATAATTGGGAAAATTATGACACGTAATGGTTTGACAAAATGCCAACGTTTCTGGGGAGCATGAGTACAACTAATTTTTGAGAGCGTAGAGTTATCTTCAACTGATTTACTTTTTCACTGGCAGGCTCAAGGCAAAGGGCAGCACTCAATCTGTGATATCATTAATATCCTCGAAATTTACTGAATTTATGCCATTACTGTGACACTCGGAGTCATTTTGAGGCATTCATGTCAGTTATGCCAAGTTGTAAGGAGTTTTTTTAATTAAACCAGCTCGAATGGGCTGTTTCAAAGGGAAGTTTTTCTAATTATCAAAACTGTACAAGAAGGCCGCCTTTCATCGTTGAGACTGCGATCATGTTTCCAATCCATCTTATTTACCTAAAATTTGAAATATTTACCCCGAATAAATGGTTGAATTATTCATAGCCTAAGAATATTCTTTCAATTAATTTTCATTAAAATATACGTTTTATTTTCCAGATTTAAGCGCTATGAAGAAACAAAGGCATGGGAATTTTTTTCAATCATTTACCTCGAATAATTTGAAATACTGACATGCACTCATCACATATACTGTAGACACTGCCTCATCATTACAATGATCAGTCCTCTGTGTACTGGAGTGCCTTGGTAACATTTTTCTTTAACAATTTACAATAAGTTATTACTCTTGACTTTTAAACACATCGCACTTTACACGTGATTGCAGCAGGTCACAATTTACGTTGCAGGTCCATCAGCGGCGTCAGAGCTCGAGACGCAGGCAATTCAGTCTGCTATCGTGGAGCTCAGTCCGGATGTCCTCTTCACAATGCACTCCTACAGTCAAATTTGGATGTATCCCTACAGCTACACCTTCGATCTGCCCCCTGATGCAGAGGAGCTTGTGAGTCTTCCTCAAATTCTGGTCTTTAGTGTGAATACTTCGATTATTGCGATGATTAATTTGCAAGTTTTCTCAACAAACTTGGTTTACTTTGGTCACCCTTAAGCCTCATGGGCTGCAAACTCGGATAATGTAATAAAGATCGTCAGCTCGAGGTATCTTTACTAGTAAAACCGGTGATAGTGTTGTGTGTTTCTAGTTTACGGGTTCTGATTCTGTTTTTCAGGTGGCAGAGATAAATCCTAAATGCCCTATTCAATCCGTTTTAATATATTTTCTCTACGTGATCATGGTCGATTCAAAATAGGGACCAGAATAAAAATGGTGGTGTACTCAAAATGAATGGATTGCAGCTAATGACTCGTTCTTTGCAAGTTTTTGTTTCATGAATATATCCTTTCATATTGATCATGTCTGATTGCATCAAAATTATAGAACCTGCGTGAAAATATTTCGTTGAGGCGTAACTAAAACTTATCATCAGGCGTTATAATTGTTGTTATTATTAATAAGTTTATAGAGTATACATGCTTTAAATGGTTACATTTCATTGTTTTTCAGAACCGAGTATCTGCGATTGGAGTTGAAGCCCTGAATGCAGTGTATGGAACAAATTACGTCTACGGAAATGTGGCTGATATCATTTGTGAGTTACGATCATAGTCAAGACCATTATTGTAAGCCATTTTTCGATAAAAATATGCATTTTACTTGCTAAATTGAAGTATAATGTGAAAGCATGGATAACATAACTTAACGAAAACAGGAGCTCCTTGAATTAAATTCAAGTCGGGTTGTTTCGTGACTAATTGTGGTTTGTACGTACCAGACCCGGCGGCTGGCTGCACGATCGACTTCAGCTACCTCGCAGGCGTGACCTACTCGATGGAACTCGAGCTCAGGGACACCGGCGACTATGGCTTCGTGTTGCCTGCTGACCAGATCGTGCCTTCTTCGGTGGAGACCTGGGCAGGTCTCTTTGCTGCCATCGCCGCCGTGCCCTGAGCAAAGATCCGTGTCGCCCAGCTGCTGATTTCGCCAGGAAAAGAAAATTAATAAAAAGCGATTGAAGGAGGAGAATAAAGATAAAATTAGCTTGTAAGAAAAGGAATTCAAGAAGAAAAAAGATATCGAAAAGGAGGGAAAAAGTCACAAAAGACCGGGAGTAAGAAATAAACGGGATTGCTTACAGAAATTAGGGAGTGAAAATAATTTTTACCTGGAACAGTTAAAACAAATCCTGTAAGCGGGTTTTTAGCTCATCTGAAAAATGAAGAATGTTAACTTATCAAATTGCGTTCATATTTGATATTCTTTGTATTAGCGAAATTTTACCTCATTAAAATGTGTGAGTAAGAGATATGAGACAAAAGAAAAAGGCAAAAAATATGATCAAAATAGAAATACATGACACAGTACCAAGGTTGAGTCGGAAAAAATGATTGGAGGGAAGAATGCATAGGTTGAAAGACTACACACTGTAGGAAAGGCATTGGTAAAACTATTACCAAAAGAATAAAACTAAAATACAACAAACTTGAGTTTAAAAAGAAGGAATAACTTGAAATACTTCAAATAGGAATAACGGATTGAAGAAAGGGTAATTTGTACATTTAAATACATATGACGGAAAGATTTCATATGTTATTCGTCTTCAACACTTGCTGCTCTTCTCGTGCTAGGTGCTCAGCAACAGCAGCCAGAATAGCACATGCCATTGTGAGTGTTTTCATAGTTTGCTCTGTGCACGTACTTGATGAAATATTATGCAATCATAGAATTACAGAACGTGCTTCAACAATTATAATGTATGATGTCTTTTTTGGAAAATTGGATTCTCTGCAATATGTTCATTTCTGGTTCATCGCTGCTGAAGAACAAATCATTATTGAATGCACAGGGACTTCATGACGCTAGAGTTGAGCTTACCTCTTAAAATTCAACAAATTTTAGCTTACTGGTGGTTAGCTTTACCCAGTCTTCAGAGCAATCAAACCTTAGTTAGGTCTTCTTAGATTGTGAATGTAATAAAGTGGTTTTCTTCCTCTTCTCGTTTTACTGCCTTTATTTTGTTTTTCACAGTAAAGAAGAGAAAGTCATTTTAAATAATAATATACTTGGAGAAAATGTCAACTTATATTTAAAAAATCTCGTATATCATGAAAGTAGAGGGATTAATTAATTATTAAAACTGCACTTTGTAGCATGTGTTCATCCACAACAATACAAGAATTACTCGTCTGCTCAAACAAACGAAGTAAAAGAGACACACAAGTACAACCACTAAAGGAAATAAAGTGCAACTGATGGCTAAAACGTTAGCTGTAAAGTAATGTTTAAAAATCAACGCTCTTTGAAAATTGTTGAGAAAACCGCTGTGTCTACCCAGCCTGTTTGGGAGATGCCAGACAGAACACTCTTGTCGTACCATTAGATAAATATCGAGCAAATATGATAATAGTCCACAAAAATTCACTCGTGCTTGATGCTCTTCAGAATTAATTTGAGTGGCTTCCCGCAAATCAGGGGACATGTTCATAGTACTTAGAAAATGGCACTGCATGATATAAAACAGCAAGGGACTTTGTTAAACACTACTCAAAATAATTCTGGACTGTATCGATGATCTCATAGCCTGACAGCAGGTGCGAATTATTTCAGGTTCTGAAGGTGGGAATGATGCAGCAAACATATAAAGTGTTGCAGTGTACGTTTCAAATGTTTCCTGGATTTGTGGACAAATTTATATAGCATTTTAGGCTTTAAAAATTCGCTGATCAACGTATTGCAGCTTGAGCCTTCAATACTTGATAACCTATTTAGAAGCGATTTTGAATTTTTTCAAAATTATCTTTAAAAAATCAGAGTTATGAGAAATAGACAATGTTTCCATTTTGCTACTCTTTTCAAATTTCTGATAAAACCAAAAAATGTACTATTCCACGCCAATTCTTAGAATGAACATTGATTCTGATTTCGACAAAGTTGAATGTGACAAAAGGAACGAACCAAGTAAGCCATTCTCGAATTGTCACGCAAGTCTCATGATGTCAGACATAAATCACTCACAGGCATCGTAGTAGAAGTTGAGGAGAAAAAAAGTGTTCTTATTCACAGTCGTCAATATTTCCGTCCAAGCCCCAGGACATCCGTTTTACAAGAGAAAGGTCGTTCCACAGATGAGTAAACTCGTTACTTGCCTGTTGTTCAAATTATCAACAGTATTTGAGCCGCTACAAGTTCTTTTCTGTTGTGGAATAATGACTCCACATTTTCAAATGAAGCACTGCTGTTAGGCCAGAAGCCAAGAAAAGTCGACTGATAGCTCTGTTCTACGAAGGAAAATGAATTCTTCTCTCAAATAACTGAGCTCGCGTATCACAGATACTCGCGAAACATATGTCCGTCACGGAATTCAATATATCATTAGATTGAATTAGTTCGGCTCAAAATTCGACGCTTGAAAAACAGCTCGACAATCTCCAGAGCTTGATTTAGTTCGGCTCAAAATTCGAAGCTTGTTTGAACAATTCGAAAAACTTCAACGCTTGAAATCAACTCGTCATCTCCAAAGCTTGAAAAACAGCTCGAAAATCTTCAAAACTAGTAATCAGATCAAACTCTGAAGTATACCGGAAAGATTCGCAACACTTGAAAACTGTTGACGAAACCCATCTTAAAATAAATAATTAGTCAAAATCTGACTTCTCTCTTATCCCTGAAAATATCAAGAAGATTCCTCCGGAATAAAAAGCCTCAGAAGATACAGCCCACAGAAATCCCTGAAATAGGGACAAAATAAAAGGGTGGCATCCAAGGAGGACCAGCCTAAATAATTATCAAATCGGGCCGAACAGGACTCGCCCACCAAAGTAACCTATCACTGGCGCCCAAGAAGGATCCACCTACCTAACTATCTAACAATTTGAAGCCCGAACAGGGACTTGCCAAATTAACAAACTAACATCTGCTAAACTTATTGTTAATGTTTGGGTTGTGATATTGCACAGTTAATTACGGTTATAAGTAGTTTTGATATAATTTTAATATGAGCATCAGCATTAGGACAGATGTTGAATGTAATTCCATTCTACCATTCTACATCCACATGCTCACAGTTTCACGTGCAAAATTACCGTGACTAATCGTGAAAATTCAAAGTGAGTTGATTTTCGATTTATGAGTGCTTTCTAAGCCAGTTTTAGAACGTGGACGGATGGGATTGTTTACTTTTTGCAATTATTTCACGAGGAAAAATCTTAGCCCATCCTGAAATTTTAATTTTTAGTTTAATGAAATTGGATTCCTACTAGTAGTTATTGGTGTTCTTGCATTGTGGGGTGCTGGAGTACTCCAGCACCCCAGGCTAATTTACAGTTACCTGGTATTTGTGCTTTGAAAATTTGGAACAGAAGTATTGTGAGTATTTTGCCTCTAAATTTTTTTCCTGTTTTTAATTTTGACCCAGCCTGACGCAATCCAACGTGGAGGTATCGTTTACCATTATTTTAACTTTAGCTCTCCACTTTATCTTCATTCGACAAAAGTCACCCTATTTTGAATACTTATGAGGGACTAGTCCAAGACAACTTTACTCAACCTTGTTAAATTGGGCCTATCCTTACCTACATTCTGAAAAAGTTTGAAAACTAAAATTACGAAGTAACTGCAGAAAATAATCCACACGAGTCCAGATGTCTGCCTATCCGCTGTGCTATAAGAAATGTCGTTTAGCTTCTCACTTTTTGTAAAATTATTAGATAGAGTGGATAACCTCTAAATTGTATAACCCCATTCCATCAGAATTGAAATTTTGTACCTAAATTTAGAGAGATCTATTAATTTGCAGTGGCTTTACAAGCCATGAATAATTTTCGGCAAACTTGTTGCCCTGTTCTTTTGCGTTCTTTTATAGATTGATAATTGCGATGACGGTACAGCATGTGCTCTACTGCAAACCTACATATTTGTGTTTTGTGCAACTATTTCAAAACACAAAAACATTCTGAAATTGCTAAATAAATACATTTCTCGTCACCCACAGAGCTGTAAATTAGGTAACACGTTTATGTAAAATAAGGACTCAGAAACTGATGTGTAAAATGTTAACTCACAACAATTATCGTAAGAAGGATAATAACAAATTTTGCAAAAACAGATCGGAAAACACCTTACGGTAGACTGCTTAAAGTAAAATATTGACCTCTAAATAAAGGTAAACATTCGAGAAAATCTGATTCAAGCTCATTGATTGTTTCATTAAACTATTCCTGCGACATGCTGCTAAACGACCAATTCTAGAGTCCTGTGCTACGTCAGCACCTCAGGAACTGTCTGGTATTTATGAAACCATAATTAAGGTGCCATCACATTGATTATTTCTGAATTATCCACCGTCGATTATTAAAATTTTATTTATCTGTCTACATATTCATTTTTTAGACTTTTCCTTAATTCTTTTTCTTTAGTGTTGCACACAGCACCGTGAAGGTGGAAAATTTGTAAATTCTGCTGTAAACGCTGGAATGAAAAATGTTTGATTCCCAATGAAAGATAAAAAAGTTATCTGAACTATCTTTAACAGCTGATGCATATGAAAATAACACTAACTTGAATTTCCGAAGATCACATAAAATTTTGAATTCACACTTGCTGATATATTATTGTGAGAACTATGTCAAAATTGTGTTAGCCTCGTGTATTTTGAGCTATCTTACTCCGAGATTCACATTCTTTCAACTAACCAACAACACACACAGTTCGCGGTGGAAATGGAGTGACGGTTCTGTGAAAAATATCACAAAATCTGGAGTAGAAACTGATTGCAATTTTATCATAACAATAGTACATTCTATTTATCTCGGTACAAATTGAAATGTACAATAATTATTAGGTCTTATTTTTAAAGGTTATTTCCTACTTGCCTTCTCATTTGACGTAATTTTTTATTCTCTTATAGTTTAAGCTTAATTTCGGTGGCAATGATTTTTATGCCTTTAAAACCGAGAATGAGATTTGTTTTTCTATTCATGTGACCTTCCTCACAGTGTGAAAAGGTCCTGAGGTGAAAGTTGGTTATACAGTAGGTATTTTTTTGTTGATATAGAGTGGGTTTTTGTTTTGTTACGAACCCTGACTCTCTTTTTTTCGGTTCACTCCAGTCCTGTTTTTCAGTACCAACTGCTTTCTTCTTCAACTTTCTTCTCAACGCACTGTTTTTATGCCCAGGAGGTCTTGCGTGGGAACACATCATGTGCGTTCATTTCCCATTCCTCAAACTTCATACTAAATGATATCTTCCTTCTTCCTCTCTTTGTAGCACCTTTTTTGTGGTTAGGGAGGCCCAAACAAATTTATCGAATTTAATTCAATCTCATCAGAGTATTAATTACTGACGGGACGGTATACAGCGTTAGGACCAAAGACAGTCTGTCGCTCTTGAAAATATAGCCATTTAATTTAGCTCGGTTCGATTAAATGTTCTACTTTTGCTGTTAGTCGTCCACAACCTTGCAAATGGGGCCGCGCCCACGATAACCACATGTGTTGCGTTGGTGCTACTCCCTTTTCTTATGCAAATGTCCGTACTCTAGTGTACAATAGCTCAAACCACTCGTATTGATAGGTTGGGTTACGCAATTGCAATGACTCGTTTTATGATATGTCATCTATTATGTTTTGCTCGTTTTGTTCGTCTGCATATCGTAAGCAGAAATTCCATCATGTATAAGAAACCTAAGCCTTAACGGCTTTGTTGGTTGTTTAGCTTACGCATCCAAAAGAACATGGGCTCAGTTCTTGAAGTTGAAACATGATTAGCACTTAGGAATATTTCCATAATTTTACAAAAGGTGCGACCCCGACGATCACGAACGTTAGGTGTGCAAATTAATTATACGGTGCAAATCATGTCGTCAGGGAACAAAACGCTTGATAACTTTAGCTTGTAAAAATAAATGCATCAGGTGGGAACTGGTCATGTGCGCGCTGTTATCTATAGAGGAACAAAGCTTTGAACAGCGCATTGTTTTTCTCCTCGCAGATAAGAGAATTGTTTGTCAGTAGTCAGTGTTGCAGGCTGGTGATTCAGCTTCGAGCACTTTGGAACAGTAAATGATAATGCTATTTTTCTCCGCCTCATGACCCGGAATAAAGACTCTTCTTTGACGACTATGACTGTTATAACTTGTCATCTGATTAGCTATTGTTTTATTTGACCTCCATTACTTGAAAGCACTGTTAGGTGACCTATTGCATATGTTGAAACAGCAGCACAACGGGTAAAGGATTCCTGCGCGTTATGTCGTCAATTCACTGTTGAGAGCCCGGTTATACACGCGAGTCTTTCAATAGTATTTCTTTACAATCACGAATCCTATAAACCATAGAATTGAGAAATTTCTTCCTTGAAAGTCGCATGCTCCCTCGGTAAAGATGGCTGCCCTACACGTTGCTATGGGAAATGTTCTGGTGTAGTATTTTTAAGGGTCGTCTGGGCATTTCCAATGATAACATGCAATCACTGAAAATTCTTAGTTGCGCAAGAAGACCATGTTGTATTCTATTTCCGTATACACGCACATGATTAAAATGTTTAGTGTATGCAATAATTATAATGATCAAGTTAGCGCTGAATGTAAATATTCAGGGAAGCGCTAAATGTGTTGCTTAGCACCAAATCCCTGTGATTTTTGGACTGATATCATTAATAGGTTGCATCATCAGAATAATAGGTCGCAGCAGAATATGTGATATAGTGGGGCTGTTCAGAGCATTGCATAAAAGCAGGCAATTTTTCTAGATTATCCCTAGGCTATCGGAATGTTTTTTTTAGTTAGTTGTGAGTTGCAATAAAATTTAAGAGATTTGGTGCACATTCCTCAAAAAGAAGTTGCCTGCAGTTGAACAAAGAATTAAGAAATTGAGTGTGGGTCAATCGAGGTCAGTGGAGGAGTACATGAGTTCCAGACTCCGACTCAGCTCACAGCATGATAGATGTCCTGCATGTGATTCATCACTTGGTCCGTGCATAATTATTCGTCGCTCAGTTTTACACTTGTCTGACTTTTCAAGGAAAAATTCCAACAATGTGAGATAAACACCTGCCAGCTCTGCAACTGAAACATGTGAACACACGAGATATGGGATTTCTGTAAGTGAGATATTTGCATGGATATCAGGCGTGCATAATAGCAATTCTTATGTTATACCAACTGAAAAAATATTTTTAAGCTTCCTTCTGTAACACATGACGATTGAATAATTAATTAACCATCAGAAACTCGTTTGAATGGGAATAACATGAAATTAGTGTAACAATTTCTAGTTTATGAAGGATTCAGTGACTAGCCTATTTGGATCTCGGCGAGCTACTCTACCTCTACGTTGAAGTGGTGAATGACGCTGAAGCTCGCACAACAGAAGGAGCTGTCCTTTCTTTTCACGTGCACCAGTGCAAACTGCAATTCGTTTCACCAACAATTATAGTTAGTGACAAAATTATTCCTCTGGGTCAACGCCTTTACTCATTTCTGAGAATTTAATGCTAGTGTGATTCTTAATATACATGTCATTCATTGCTTGACAAAACGTTTGGAGCTCTGTTGTTAAGTGATAGTTTCAATATAATGAATTTCACAGAAACATCCTTCAGAAATAAATTGTGAAAAATGTTCCTACAGCCTTAAACAGAAGATATAAAATAGTTTTAATAGTCAGTTGTAGGGCCCTTTATGGTTTTAACTTTCATTTATCTGTTTTTATACTTTTCAATTAAATTTGAACATGCTTGCGTTGGATTTAATTCTATTCGTCAACGGTTACAAATTACAATTTTGAAAAGTTAT